>OZ036009.1:12488359-12680859 GCA_964035015.1 Corallium rubrum | reverse complement strand
ACATATTTTGAAGTTTTTCGTTTCCTTGCTTTGTTCTTGAGATATTTTAGTTTGTTTGATATGCAATTTAAACATTTTGACGTCGTAGGTATCTTTTCTATTATCAAACAAAATTAATTCGAATGAAGCATGTGGGTGTGTTTCGCCCACAACACTAAACATGCAGATCTTCACGTGATTATTACATTTGATAATAGCAAAGATATATAACTTTTTCGATAACTCATTATGCACATGTGACGTCAAAATATTTAATTTACATTTCAAACAAACTGAAATATCTCAACAACGGAAGCAAGGAAACGAAAAACTGCAAAAGATGTTACTCTATCATTTTAAGTGTTCTTTCAAATAAGACAAACTTAATTTCCGTATATTGGCACTTTAATTTTCAATTAATCTTACTCTTCAGCAAGTTGTACTTGTTCCAGTCTTTCCAAGAAATCTTGGTCGGATTTTTCCTGTAAAAATCTACGGTTCTTCTCATTGACCTAGACCAAGAAAACAAGCACAGCATGAAGCCTAAGTTTATGTATGAGCAGCAAAGATCAGCAGCAATGTTTTACCATATTTCAAACACAAGGCAAGGGCAATAGCATCTCATTATCTATTTGTTATTGCTATTTTGATTTGATTGGCTAATTTTTCGCATCTCATTATCAATTTGTTATTGTCATTTTTATTTGATTGGCTTATTTTTGGTCACATGATTACCTTTCGTATATAAGCTCATTGTTTGTTTACACTCTTTACGTTTCTCTCTGACGAAGGGCCTTCGCTCGAAGCGTTAGACTCCTACATTCTCTGTTTCGGCAGTATATCTAACCTTACTATATTTCGATTGTTATTTCTACACTGCCTACGCAGCACGCTACTTTTATTACACTATTCGTTTTAAGTACTGTTTAATAAACGAGCAGGAGTGTTTTATCAGATATAAAGACACGAGGCGAAGCCGAGTGCTTTTATATCTGATAAAACCCGAACTGCGAGTTTATTGAACAGCTTCAAAAACGAACCACTTGGTAAGCTCAACAGCGTAGTAAGTTTGAAAAATAATCTTGTTTAAGCCGAGAAAATCAAAGCTAAAGTTTATGTAAATCAGGAGGTATCTTTATCACATATAAAGACACGATACGGTCATGATTTTCTTTTGTGTTTTCCTCATGAATTATTAATGAGTTTTTGAAAGAATTGATAAAACACGTACTGCGAATGTTTTAAATAGCTTCAAAAACGACGCATTTGGTAAGTTCATTGGCGTAGTAATTTTGAAAAATAACGTTGTCTAAGCCGAGAAAATCAAAGCTAAAGTTTATGTAAATCAGGAGGATTTTTTATCACATATAAAACCACGGACATGGTACTGATTTCCTTTGTGTTTTCCTCGTGAATTATTAATGCTTTTTGAAGTAATATTTAAAACATGGGGTGCAGCATGTTTTATCAGATTTAAAACACGAGGCGATAACCGAGTGTTTTAGATCTGGTAAAACACGTACTGCGAATGTTTTGAATAGCTTTAAGGTGGCTCCCTACGGTAATTTCAATAGGGGACTGGTGACTAGAAATAGTATCGTACGCATGCGTAAATAGCGATCTTGTCGAATCAAAATTCTATGACCGCGTCGACATAGATGTTAGACTTGTAGACGTTTTCTTCGGTGAATTTTGCTACAATTTTGTAAATAAGTAGTTTAGAAAAAGTTCTAAAGTGTATATAATTTTAAAAAATTTTCATAGGACAGAACTTTTTTAAATCGATAATTTTTATAGCGAAAAATCTGTCCATACAACCCTCCTTGATTTTGTGCATGGATATTCTCCACAACAGTATCTATCATCTCAGCAATTTTTAAAATATTTCACCGAAGCAAACTGAAGACATGCCGCTTCAATTATGCAATATTTGAAAGTATACCAAAGTTCCAACGTCATTATTACCATGGCAACAGTAAATAATTGAACTTTTTGATAGATATTTTATATCTGCGATAGTTCTGCTATAATAAGGTCTACTTAGTATTTATCTAACAATTTTTTAAACTTGTGAATAACATTAGACAACAACCAGACAGACTAAGTAAGACTCGACTATTCATTTGTGTTTTAAAAAGAAAGCCATGAAAACTAAAAAGAGCCTATTTCAAGATATTAATAACACAGCTATACAGCAAATATGGACCTTCAAATTCCAGTAGTTTTCTTAAAATTTCCAAGAAACGTGTGACAGTCTCGTCGAGACAGAATATCATTTATAGTAGTTTCCCGCGCTTTTTTGGTCGGCAGCTCGCGCACGCGCAAAACGTATAGCAGCCTGCCTCCTCCGCAGGCCCTCGTTGCATCATGGACAGGTCACACACGCCGAATTTAGGGCCTGCAAGATCCTGTAAAAAATTTGGCAAAACTTGGCACGGAATAAATTTGCATAATTAACTGCAATTGTCAATAGCCATGGCTATTTCCGAAGATTTTGAAGGCCATTGAAGACTTGTGACACACGAATCCTAGCTTAAAAATGAAGGAATTGTTGAAAAAAGCAATTACGGTCGAACTTTGTCAACTTTCGGCCAGAATAATCAACGAAAATGCACTTTAGTCTACCCAGAGACTCTTGGGTTTATAATTTTTCGGTTTCCACAACAACTGAAACTTGAATTACGCTACACTATAGCCTACAATTTAATAAAATTAAATCTCATTAACTCTTGGTTACTCAGTTGATAGTCTTTGATAGCTAGATAAACCAAAAAACAATAAGAAAAACCTGTACTTTCCTGATCGTCGAATTTGCTTTTGTTCGGCAGATATGTTTTCTTTCAATTCTTTTTTGTCGCTAAAAATATTATTGGCAGAAAGTCGGTAATTCTAAAACATATTGGTTTCTTCATTGTCATGATCTGTAAGAAAGTTTAGACCGAATTTCCTGGTGTGTCACAGTGTTAAAAGAACTTGGACGTACGTTTGCCGAACAGCGGCCGGAAAAAATTTGCAGGCCCTCTCAAAACTATCGCCTCTAGGGCCTAGTCTCGCTGTGCATAGTGGGATCGTTCGCCATTTTGTTTACAGCATCTGGCAGGCCCTCTCAAAAGTGTGACCTGTCCATGATGCAATAAGGGCTTGAGTATAGCAGCGGCATAAAGACCCTGGGTACAAGGTTCCTGTGGACATACCTGATTGTCTAGGTCTTGAGAATATTCAGATTGTCTTATATAATGAGGAGGTGTAAAAGCACGCTGACGGAATAAATAAGATCTCTAGAAAAAATAGAATATAGTTTGAGTTGCAGCAATCTTGCTTCCAGAGCCTTATAAAGCTCTACTGCTGCTCTTAAGGAAAATGTATTACAAATATGTTTTACATAAAAAACCTCAATAAAAGTAAAAACTGAAAAGAAATAATATATAATCTGTGAAAAAAATAAAAATATGTAGTTTATGTATAATACACAATTTATAAATATATAATTTATTTAACATTTGTTGTCTGTTCAGTTATGGATGCACACGTCACAACGTGGTAAGAACAAAAATGTGGTCCACGAGACGCAGTCGAGTCACTGATGTTCTTACCACGTTGTGACGTCTTCTGTGCATCTATAACTGAACAGACAACAAAAAAAGGAATCTATTTGTTTTATACAACACAAAATTTTAAACGTTTCTTTTTCGAAAATCTTGCCGGATTTGGGGGCATGAAGAGACAAGTCAGCTGACGTGATCTGACGAATCCATGTGTCTGTCCTGTGATAGATCATGGCCAACAACCAATGGAAACACGCATAGCAACCAAGGGTATTATGTGGTTAAATATAGTATATATTTAAGCGAAGTTAACTGCTGATGTAGTTCGCCTGCGGTTCCCCTTATTAGGGGAGTCCCTGACGTCACTTACGTTAAAGGGTTTCCCGCGCATTCGAGATTCATTGAGCGTCTGTTGCTTTGCTGCAAGTAGCGTCTTTGCTCAGCTTGTGCTCCCCCTTCGCCCTTTCCCCACCCGTATTAGATACGAAGTATAGAATCCTATAGATCGTAAATGTTATTCCACTGACTAGTCAGTGTGACTGGTGCCGGTGGTCTGCCTTGGCAGAGTTGTCGTGGCAAACGCCTATTGCTTCTCTGATTACCCTAATTGCTATTGCTTAGTTTGCTGGCTATTTGCTCATGGCCCAATTGCTTACAGTTACTTTGCTTGCTAACAAGGCTAGATTGCTGACTAGCCTGGTCACCAACGGCACCTACCTCCAAACAACGCATATTCTGCAGTTAAGTATAAAAAATATGCAATTTATGAAATAATACATAATTTATGTAATAATATATAATTTATATAATAATATATAATTTATGAAATACTACATAATATATGAAATAATATAAAATTTATGCTGGACATAAATTACGCAACGAAAAAACTTACATTAAAATCGACAGCCCTTGCATTCTTCTTTTCCTACACAAAATTATGAATGAATACTTAATATGACTTGAAATGATCTAAACCTTATTTCACTATGGCTACAGTAAATTGTTTTATTATATGGCTGGGTTTGAAAACTTTAAGGAACAACAATTGACCAGCATCTAACATGGAAGACTAATACTGAAAATATTTGTAAAAAAATAACATCAGGAATTTCGGCTCTACGTCGTGTTAAACCTTTTGTTGCTGATAGAGATACGCTTATCTCTATATACAATGCCATCATACGTCCCTACTTCGATTATTGTTCTGAAGTTTGGGATGTATTTGGCGAAACACAATCTAAACGACTACAAAAACTCCAAAACAGAGCAGCTCGAATTATTTCCAATTTGAGCAATGATGTAGATCACTCTATTGCTTTATATGCCTTAGGCTGGGAGCCACTTGATATGATAAGAAAAAAGGCAAAAGCAAGAATGATGTACAAAACTTTAAATAAAGTAGGCCCTGAGTCTCTCACAAACCTTTTCACGTATAAGAATAATATAACAAATTATAAACTTCGGAATATTTCAAGTAGTCTTTGTCTACCACAACCTCGCACCAATAATATGAAAAAGAGTTTTATGTATGATGGTGCTAAGCTATGGAACTCCATTCCAAACGAAATTAGGGAGAGCAAATCTCTGTCATGTTTCCAAAAGAAAATTGCCGCTCACACATTTTAAACAAAAAAATTGTAAATAGATTATGTTATGTTGCTTACTTACCAATAGCCTGTGGGCCCAGACGTATTTGCTCGCCCTCGTTGCCTCCCGCGGAAGGCATCGGGGGTGGGCAATTGCGTCTGGGTTCGCAGGCTAACTTACCAAGTACTATACTTTACCTATTTAATACTATTTCTAATATTTTGTAAATAATTATTCTAAAGTTTATACTTTTGTAATTTCTTTTATACACGCCCCCTGTGGAAATCAGCTTCGGTTGACGGGGTTAGCGTGGTTAAATAAAGTTTTTCTATCTATCTATCTATCTATTTCCGGTCCGTACGCAAAACGACGCACGCTGATTGGTTCCTGAGAGGTCGGGATTTTACGATATTGACCAACTGGTCAATTCGCTTTTTTCTCGGCCCTGTAAATTTTGGCGGGAAAATTTCCGAGTTGATTTGAATACAAATAAAAGAGAAATAGATATCAAATAGATATCTTTATTCAAATATTCTGAACAATAAAATGTGTTGGAACATCACTGCTGGTTTTCTTTAAAGCTGTTTATCTAAAAACACGACAAATAAAAGCCGAACTGGTGTAAATAAGAAGGCCAAGAAGCGACACGAAAAAGTCAACAGGTAAGGTAAACAGCATACTCCGAAGACGAAAACAACGCTCGAAGCTTAAAAATAAAATGAACCAATAGCCATATAATAAATTCCTTATTAACCTCGTTTGCTCGGTCTGTACTGGAAAGTATTTGCCCTCGGTTTTATCGCACAAACCTCGCTCCTTCGTCGCTCGGTCTGTACGAAAACCTCAGGCAAATACTTTCCCGTACAGACCTCGCACTCGGTTAATAAGTCTTTAATATATGTACCAAAGCTAGTAAAAAATTTTTTTAGTCTGATAATAACGCTCACATTGATAGCTTCAGCAACTCCAAGATTAAAAGCCGCTGTTTCCTCGTTCAGTTTTCTGTTTGAAAAATTTTTCGTCTGTAAAATGATAAGACCAATAAAAAGCATGTTTTACATTGGATTTTAGACTACACTATAAACTAGTCAATACACATGTAAAAACGCTTGGGTTGTTCCATGTCTGCAAGCACGTTCTTACAAGGCTGTTCCAACAAGCCATCACCATGATGCATTCGCACCTACGTAAGTAGGTAGGTAGGTAGATGGTGGGCAAGTATAGGTAGGTGGGTAGGTAAGTAGGAAGATGGTGGGCAAGTATAGGTTGGTGGGTAGGTAAGTAGGAAGATGGTGGGTAGGTAAGTAGGAAGATGGTGGGTAGGTAAGTAGGAAGATAGTGGGTAGGTAAGTAGGAAGATGGTGGGCAAGTATAGGTTGGTGGGTAGGTAAGTAGGAAGATGGTGGGCAAGTATAGGTTGGTGGGTAGGTAAGTAGGAAGATGGTGGGTAGGTAAGTAGGAAGATGGTGGGTAGGTAAGTAGGAAGATAGTGGGTAGGTAAGTAGGAAGATGGTGGGTAGGTAAGTAGGAAGATGGTGGGCAAGTATAGGTTGGTGGGTAGGTAAGTAGGAAGATGGTGGGTAGGTAAGTAGGGAGGTGGTGGGCAAGTATAGGTAGGTGGGTAGGTAAGTAGGAAGATAGTGGGCAAGTATAGGTAGGTGGGTAGGTGGGTAGGCAAGTATAGGTAGGTGGGTAGGCAAGTAGGAAAACGGTGGGCAAGTATAGGTAGGTGGGTAAGTAAGTAGGAAGATGGTGGGCAAGTATAGGTAGGTGGGTAAGTAAGTAGGAAGATGGTGGGTAGGTAAGTAGGTGGGTAGGTAAGTAGGTAGGTAGATCATGGTAGGCAAGTATAGGTAGGTAAGTAGGTAGATGGTGGATAGGTATAGGTAGGTAAGTAGGTAGATGGTGGGCAAGTATAGGTAGGTGGGTAGGCAAGTAGGAAGATGGTGGGTAGGTAAGTAGGTAGGTAGATCATGGTAGGCAAGTATAGGTAGGTAGGTAAGTAGGTAGATGGTAGGCAAGTATAGGTAGGTGGGTAGGTAAGTAGGTAGATGGTGGGCAAGTATAGGTAGGTGGGTAGGTAAGTAGGAAGATGGTGGGCAAGTATAGGTAGGTGGGTAGGTAAGTGGGTAGATGGTAGGTAAGCATAGGTAGGTGGGTAGGGGTGTAGACGGTAGGAAAGTATAGGTCGGTAGGTAGGTAGACAGTAGGCAAGTATAGGTAGGTAGGTGGGTAGGTAAGTAAACGCTAGGCAAGTATAAGTAGGTGGGTAGGTAAGTAGGTAGATGGTCGGCAAGTATAGGTAGGTAGGTAAGTAAGTAGGAAGATGGTGGGTAGGTAAGTAGGTAGGTAGATCATGGTAGGCAAGTATAGGTAGGTGGCTAGGTAAGTAGGTAGATGGTGGGCAAGTATAGGTAGGTGGGTAGGTAAGTAGGAAGATGGTGGGTAGGTAAGTAAGTTGGGTAGGTAAGTGGGTAGATGGTAGGTAAGCATAGGTAGGTGGGTAGGTATGTAGACGGTAGGGGGTAGGTAGGTAGATGGTAAGGTAAGTAGGTACAGTAGGTAGGTAAGTAGGTACGTAGATGGTGGGTAGGTAGGTAGGTAGGTACGTAGGTAGGTAGGTACATGTAGGTAGGTAGGTAGGTAGGTAGGTAGGCAGGTAGGTAGGTAGGTAGGTAGGCAGGTAGGTAGGTAGGTAGGTAGGTAGTAGGTAGGTAGGTGGGTAGGTATGTAGATGGTAGGGGGTAGGTAGGTAGATGGTAAGGTAACAGTAGGTAGGTAAGTAGGTATGTAGATGGTGGGTAGGTAGGTAGGTAGGTAGGTAGGTAGGTACGTAGGTAGGTAGGTAGGTACATGTAGGTTAGGTAGGTAGGTAGGTAGGCAGGTAGGTAGGTAGGTAGGTAGATAGTAGGTAGGTGGGTAGGTATGTAGACGGTAGGGGGTAGGTAGGTAGATGGTAAGGTAACAGTAGGTAGGTAAGTAGGTATGTAGATGGTGGGTAGGTAGGTAGGTAGGCAGGTAGGCAGGTAGGTAGGTAGGTAGGTAGGTAGGTAGGTAGGTAGGTAGGTAGGCAGGTAGGTAGGTAGATAGTAGGTAGGTGGGTAGGTATGTAGACGGTAGGGGGTAGGTAGGTAGATGGTAAGGTAACAGTAGGTAGGTAGGTAGGTAAGTAAGTAAGTAGGTAGGTAGGTAGGTAGGTAGGTAGGTAGGTAGGTAGGTAGGTAGGTAGGTAGGTAGGTAGGTAGGTAGGTAGGTAGATAGTAGGTAGGTGGGTACCTATGTAGATAGATTGTTAGATGGTAGGTAAGTAGAGCATAAAGGTACAGTAGGTAGATAGGGTACAAAACCCCATTGAACTAACCCGTTCATTTAAGATTTCATGCACATCCTTATCGTGCTGGTATTGCTGTAACAACCTGTCTTCTTCGTTCTCTTTTCTCGCTTTTTCTTCCGCCAAGTAAACTGGAATATTTTTACGAGTTCGTTGATGACACAGATAACACAATTCTTGACCAGCCTTGTTATTATGAGAACATCTTAAAAATATACAGAACAGAAGATAGGTGTGAATTATAAGTAGAGCAAAAAGAAAAGTTGCGCTACGTTACAAGACGTTATGCTACAATGTTAAAATACGTCGTAAGACATCAGGCTGCGTTAGAACACGTTCTGCTATGCTACATAAAATGTTCCTGTCCAGGGGGGGGGGGGTACTCTCGTATACAAGGTATACAAGTATGTACCACCCTATAGCGTGTGGTTTTCGAGCTCCGGGGTCTGAGATATGGATGCCGATGTGATACCCTACAAGACGTTACGCCACGTTGTATTGAAGACGTTATGCTTCACTCAAGGACTTTTTTGAACATTTTATCGATGCAAACTGACGCGTGATATCTTGCTGTCACAAGAAACGAGGCGCGTGACAAAATGCGCATCTCGATCACTCAAGGTGCGTGGCGAAATGCGCATCTCGATCACTCAAGACGCGTGGCAAACTGCGCTTCTTTATCACTCAAAGTGCGTGGCGAAATGCGCATGTCGATCACTCAAAGTGCGTGGCGAAATGCGCATGTCGATCACTCAAAGTGCGTGGCAAAATGCGCATCTCGATCACTCAAGACGCGTGGCAAACTGCGCTTCTTTATCACTCAAAGTGCGTGGCGAAATGCGCATCTCGATCACTCAAAGTGCGTGGCAAAATGCGCATCTCGATCACTCAAAGTGCGTGGCAAAATGCGCATCTCGATCACTCAAGGCACATGGCAAAATGCGCATCTCGATCACTCAAGACGCGTGGCAAACTGCGCTTCTTTATCACTCAAAGTGCGTGGCAAACTGCGCTTCTTTATCACTCAAAGTGCGTGGCAAAATGCGCATCTCGATCACTCAAAGTGCGTGGCAAAATGCGCATCTCGATCACTCAAGGCACATGGCAAAATGCGCATCTCGATCACTCAAGACGCGTGGCAAACTGCGCTTCTTTATCACTCAAAGTGCGTGGCGAAATGCGCATCTCGATCACTCAAAGTGCGTGGCAAAATACGCATGTCGATCACTCAAAGTGCGTGGCGAAATGCGCATGCCGATCACTCAAAGTGCGTGGCAAAATGCGCATCTCGATCACTCAAGGCACATGGCAAAATGCGCATCTCGATCACTCAAGACGCGTGGCAAACTGCGCTTCTTTATCACTCAAAGTGCGTGGCAAAATGCGCATCTCGATCACTCAAAGTGCGTGGCAAAATACGCATGTCGATCACTCAAAGTGCGTGGCGAAATGCGCATGCCGATCACTCAAAGTGCGTGGCGAAATGCGCATCTCGATCACTCAAAGTGCGTGGCAAAATACGCATGTCGATCACTCAAAGTGCGTGGCGAAATGCGCATGCCGATCACTCAAAGTGCGTGGCAAAATGCGCATCTCGATCACTCAAAGTGCGTGGCAAAATGCGCATGTCGACCACTCAAAGTGCGTGGCGAAATGCGCATGTCGACCACTCAAAGTGCGTGGCGAAATGCGCATGTTGATCACTCAAGGCGCGCGTCAAACGACCAGGCCTGATTGAATTCATGCCAAACAACGATAACTGAACTGGGCAGAAATAAGTCCAGTGGTAAAGCCTGCTCTTTACATACACCGTAACAAGCAGAGCCTTTTCCTTAGTTTTGATAGTTTAATTAATCAGAGTTACATTGCAGTTGAGACTGAATTGCGTAACTTTACAAGTAGTAAATTGATACTATAGAATTACATAAAAATTACCTACTACTAGAAATTACTATCGCAAGTGAAGTGCTGCCGGCTCCACAAGCAACTCTATGTAGTCTGTGGCCAATGTGACACCCCCTTGCCCACTCTACCCAAGATTGCCCACTCCACCCAAGATTACCCACTCCACAAAAGTTTGCCCACTCCACCCAAGATTGCCCTCTCCCCCCGAGTTTGCCCACTCCACTCAAGTTTTCTCACCTCTTCCCAGCAGGACACTGGAAAGTCCAAAAATTCAATATTAATTACAATAGACAGAGTATTTACACATTTCTTCTATATTTTTTAATTATAAAATTGAAAACTACAAGTTACTATAACTTATCGCTTGACATAATATGGCAAGGGTTTTGACAGGATATACACACAATAATATACAAATATTAAATAATCGTGCCTCTTGCTCTAATGCTGTGGCAAAACTGTCAATGCAATTCCAAGTGCTTAATTATGTTTTGACAAATCTAGAGCTTTAATAAAATTATACAGTACAGCAAATTATGTACCATCGTATCAGTCAACATACACAAACGCAGTCAGAATGTTGATCGGCACAAACACAATGAACCCACACCAATATACATTGTACACCTAAAAATAGAAGAAAACAACCATGAAATTTCCTAGCAAGGAACAGTTGTCAGTTGTAGAAACTGATATCTTACCTCGACAAGATAAACTCTCCTCACCGAGATTGTAAGACAGTTCACAACTTAGTGCGTCGTGGCATTGCCATTTGCCAATTTAGAAAATCCATCGCCGCCGTGGTGTTGACAACTCTGATCGATCGACATGTCTCAATGGACGAGTTCTTTGGCTTGTCTACTAACCAACGGCAACAAACAACAGTTTGTTCAGCGACAGAAATCTCTCACGAGGAATGAGATCATGGTTGTCGAGTTCCACTCGATAGTTTGTGCTGTTAACAGCGCTGATAAACTCATGAAAGAGCACTGCTTTCCTCGAGACTGGCCACTGAAACCTTCATAACCTTGATGAATACTTCAACGAGAAAGTAAAGACATGATGTAGTTGTTCTTATCGTGAATTTTCTGTCGAGGAAGAAGCTGAGTGAACGGTAGCGGAACATGCGCACTGAATCACACAGCTCATATATGGATGACGTAATGCCGACAGACAAACAAACAAACGCAAAATTTAACAAATCGAGATCTTGGTCGACTATACATAGCTCGGAAAAAGGACTGGGCACGAGGCAACGTCAAGAATAGTGTGCTGCCTCGCTGACGCTCGGCAGCAATAACAACATTAACTTAAACTATGTACAATATTATGTATAAACTGCATAAAACTTCTATATATATATAAATAATGATATCACTATATTAATTCAGACTGTTTAATTTACACCTTATCATAAAGCTCACTACTATGGATGATAAAAGAGTTAGCATAACGTTTGGTTTTTACAGTTGGTACATTAAAAGATCTATGTTTCCTGAGCCTGTATCTAGCATTATTATTTCCTTGTGGTAATAAAACATGCAATTTGTTCTTAGAATTGCTTACAATTGACCTAAAAAGGGCTTTGGTTAACGTTTCATGGTGTTCGTGAATTGATTCTAGGCCAGCGAGCGATAGGGCGTCTTCATATCGGCAGTAAGGATAAACACAGGCTAATGCTCTTCTCTGTATCCTCTCCAGGTCTTCTTGTAGGTATTTTGGAAGCGAGTAGTGGAAGACAGGACAGGCGTAATCGATAGCAGAACGGATGCATGCGCAGTCATTCTATGCGCAGTAATAAGTAATAAGGCGCAGTATTAATCGTTTTGTTGTTAAAAGAGGGAAGAAAGGAAGAGCAAAGTAAAAAGGTGGTAAACTGCCGAGAATAGTTTTGGTAACGAAATACTGACGTTTCAAACGGCGAGCCCTTCATCAGAGCGAAACGTCAGTACTTCGTTATCAAAACTATTCTCTCTAAATTACCACCTATTCACTTTGCTCTATCTAAAACACTGCCTACACAGCACTCTGCTTTTTACACTCCTGAAGAAAAATGGCTCTGCTTGCATGGTACTTTACGGTATCTTATTCCATGACACACCCAAAATCCATTGTTCCAATTAAGAGACGCGTTAAAACAGCGCGCGCAAAACCAATCAAGCTCAGACCACGCTGACAAGACTTTGATGAGCGCTGAGATAATCCCCACATATTATAAATGAGTGACCACTGACCAAATATCTAATAATAGATAGCGCGCGCAAAACCAGTCAAGCTCAGACCACGCTGACAAGACGTTGATGAGCGCTGAGATAATACCATGTATTATAAGTGCGCGCAAACCAGTCAAGCTCAGACCACGCTGACAAGACTTTGATGAGCGCTGAGATAATACCATGTATTATAAGCGCGCGCAAACCAGTCAAGCTCAGACCACGCTGACAAGACTTTGATGAGCGCTGAGATAATCCCCACATATTATCATGAGTGACCGCTGACTAGCATTGTCTCTTTTTTTACCTTGCCTACATTACATTTAGCCACATTTAAATCCTTTATCCAACTGTCTTAAATGACGTCAAGTGGGCAGGGCTTTGAAGAGAGGGAAATCGTGGGGTAAAAATGCTCATTAGTATGAGATAACTAGTGGGATAACTGGTTATCCCAGTCGGATAACTATTTATCACGATATGCATACAAATGAGATTAACACTGCTAATTTAAACAGCAAATGGCTTTCATTCACAATGAACATTCACTGAAACAAAGAATTTTATAGTTTATCAGAAATGTGTTTTAACCTTGCTGTCAATCAACTATTGTCTTCTCGTGTAATTTTAGGTGTGTCATGGGATATAAGTAAGCTTCACTGACGATGTTAAACCCCGTATCACACGCGTCACCATTAACTTAAACTTACCCACTATCAAGTCTTGCACTTGGTAGAACCACTTTCTTCTTTCGCTCGTTGTTGTGTTTAGGCGAAGATATATGCGGAACAGGAGACAATGGTATACCACTACTATCTTTATTCCCCTGAGGTTTGTTACAACGCGAACCACTTCCGGTGCGTGAAGGTTGTGATAGCTGGCGTAGTCGACTAGCACGTGACGAGGAGGCAGAGCGCGGTCGCTGAGGAGCCTCGTTTGGGTTCTCTAGTTCTGGCTCAATCAATGCGTGTTTAGTGTTAGGGGAGAGAGGTTGGGGAGGAGTAAAACACTTTGGTGACGATGGTGATACAGGAGTTGGTACTCCTAAATTGTTAAAAAAAAGAATATTAAATACTTAGATTTACGTAACCCTACTTAATCTGCGAACGTTGTGAAAAGAGCCTACTGTACTGTAGACCAACTGTAGACCAACTGTAGACCTGCTGTAGACCAACTGCAGGCCTACTGTAAACCTACTGCAGATCTACTGTAGACTTACTGTGGACCTACTGCAGACCAACTGGAGACCTACTGTAGACCCACTGTAGACCTACTGTAGACCCATTGTAGACCTACTGTAGACCCACTGTAGACCCACTGTAGATGTACTGCAGACCTACTGTAGACCCACTGCAGACAGGTCTGTGGACCTACTGTGGACCAACTGCAGAACTACTGCAGACCTACTGTAGACCTATTGTAGACCTACTGTAGACCTACTGTAGACCCATTGTAGACCTACTGTAGACCCACTGTAGACCCACTGTAGATGTACTGCAGACCTACTGTAGACCCACTGCAGACAGGTCTGTGGACCTACTGTGGACCTACTGCAGACCTACTGTAGACCCACTGTAGACCAACTGTATAGACCTACTGTGGACCCACTTGAAAAGTTGAAATTTTTCCAAGTTAATTTTCCTTACTTTGATTTTCCTTGATTTCTTCAATGGTTGCCATAGTGTTAAAACTCTTGTCCAGACTATTGAGACAAAGTTTTCTTTCAGCTCTCGACTCACATCTGCTGCTTTCTTGTTTCCTACCTTCAGGATTAAGAGTGATTCTAAAATGAGTAAAACAGTAGACATGAAGTGAGTATGGCACTGATGGGAACAATTTGGCCTCCTCGTGCATGGCTAAATTGACACAGATCAACCGGGTAAAAAATTGCTTTGATAAGGAAACCCTATCCCTCTTGGTCTCAGCATTGGTAATGAACAAGCTTCTTTATTGTTCTACTGCTTGGTCAAACACTTCCTTCAAAAACATCAAAATTTTGCATGCATGATAGTGACAAACTGACACTAGAAAGTTTGAACACATTTCCCCAAAACTACGAGAATTAAATTGTCTTCCGGTGAAGCAACAACTATTATTCAGAGAAATAGTTATGACGTATAAAATTGATGTGTTTATAATCTAAATGCTCAAATATCCACGAATGTTACATGCACAATCATTTTTTTTTTTTTTTCAAATCCCACTTTTTAATACCACATCTGGTCAGAGAACATTTCAGTATAGAGGAGTCAAATTGTGGAACGATTTGGACAACGAAATAAAACTGGTTTCCTCCTTGAGAAGTTTTAAGAAAAAATTATAGAGATCAGACATGTTAAACAATTTTTATTCCTAGTCATAGAATAGTTTACTGAAAGTTTTAAATATTTATTGTAACTGTTGTCATCTATAGACTTTTATCATAAGACATTTTAATCATCATTTTATTCAATGTAATTAGTGTTGAAAAGCCTTAGGATGTCACAATAATTAAGTATGTATGTATGCATGAAATGGTTAAGTTTAGTAATTGTTTATTCTGCTTAATATAATTTCTGCCATTAATAGTACCTTGGTAATATAACAGTGTTTCCAGTTGCTGGTCTAGGAGTAAGAATATCTGATAGAATAGAGTCTGTTGTGTCAGGTCTCTGAAATAAAGTAAAAAATAAATTATGTAGTCCGTATTAGACACAGTATTCTAAAACACTAAAATTCTTTCTTAAAGTTCACTCTGTCATCTGAGTCCCAGTAGCTCAATGATTGGAGCATTTCACCAGTGTTCTGAATGTTACAAGTTGTACACACATGTAACCTACTGTACACTCTGTTATCTGAGTCTTAGGAGCTCAATGGTTAGAGCATCAGAATGTTACAAGTTCACATGTAACCTACACTCTGCTATCTCAGTCCTAGTAACTCAATGGTTAGAGCATCTCACCAGTGATCAGAAGGTTACTAGTTGTACACACATGTAACCTACACTCTGTCATCTGAGTCCCAGTAGCTCAATGGTTAAAGCATCTCACCAGTAATCAGAATGTTACTAGTTGTACACATATGTAACCTATACTCTGTCATCTGAGTCTCAGTAGCTCAATGGCTAGAACATCTCACCAGTGATAAGGTTACAAGTTGTACACATGTGTAACCTACACGCTGTCATCTGAGTCTCAGTAATTCAATGGTTAGAGCATCTCACTGCAGTGATCAGATTACAAGTTGTTTGAAAGTAAATAGCTTGAGGAACATTTACACCTAATTCTCATATCTAGCATATAATTATTATAAGTCATCTCTTCTCTTAACAACTAACATAATTTTTGATCAAAAACTTACATTTCGTAAAGCATTAACAAGCTCTCCTGTATTATCCATACTTTTAATAAATTCTTTATAAAATTTCATTTTCACTCTTGAATCTCTCATAAAAAGACAACCAATGCCAGTGAAAATAAATTCAACATTTCGTTTGACGTGTAAAGATCGTGATAAAGCTTGTAGGACCTCTTTGATGCAACTCTCCACTGTTTCGCGAGGGTACGGAGTCTCAGAAGCAATGGCGGTAAAGTTAAGTTGAAGAATAGGTATCTGAGCTGGGCAATAAGAATAAATTATATTAATTATTGGGCATAATAACCTGTAATGTAATATATAAGGAATATTTTGTGGGGACAAGAAGATATACATGTAGATTTTATGTTCTAATTGCCATTCAAACAATTTTTTTTTGTATTTTCATTTGGTTTTGACTTACATCATTGTCACTTATCTCAAATTATGTAGTTCTGAAAAATGGCTATAACCCTCCCCTCATCAACAAACAAACAAACAAACAAACAAACAAACAAACAAACAAACAAACAAACAAACAAACAAACAAATAGACAAACAAACAAACAAACAAACAGAAACACTTCACCAATTCATAAATAGCTTCCTCAGTTGATGAAAACAACTTCGGTTAACATGTAAAACAATGCTAAAAATATAATTGTTTGTTTCCAAACAGTTATTGTTAACGAATAAATAAAAGGTGTATTTAGTTAAAAAACACTTCACATAATTGCCAAATGTTGACACGAACCTGTGACATAATGTTTAGTGTAATTCAAGGCGTGAATTTGAGCGAATTTTTCAGCGAGTTGAAAGACCGGTCTTTGCATGACAATTTGTTTGCCATGGCCGACGTCCATGGTTCGTTGTGAAAACGTGAATGTTCCCAGACCTGGAATATGGACACCCTGTTAAAAGAATAAGAAACAGCGAATTGATTAACGCAAAATCGAACAATTATCAAAAGAAACGCGGCCGGTCGCGGAAAATGTTTTCTATTTCTTAAATATTACCACGAAAAAAGCAGCCGAAACTACGGAAAATCTCGTACCTTTTGGTTCGTCATTTGCCTTTCAACAAACCGCGAAACGCTCTCCCATACATTTGCGACATCTAAAAGTAACAAATTAAAAATTATGAAATTATATTAAGAATTATGACAAATTTGATGCACTATTTTAAAACGATTGACCTACCTTCTTCGCTGAATTTCGGTATACCAGAAAACTTATTTCGTTTTAGTTCATTATAGAGCGACGGTTCTACCTCTCCCATGTCCGTAACGTTGAATTTTATTTAAAAGAAACGAAGAGAAAAGCCCCAATTGTTCACATGCTTTTGGCTTGGTCAGTCTTCGCGATGTTCGAAGCTTCGTTACCATAACAACTTGGCTTCGATAATTAATTATGAAAATTTTTACCCAATTAATTATTAATCTTCGATTAGTGGATTCACGTTATACAAACATCCGGTAACTATGACGTAACCAATTAGAAAGCATACTTCAAAGTGCGGTCTGCAATGATGACTTTGAAATAAAGTAGGTTTTGGTCTTTACATGCAAGGGTGGAAAAAATAGCGCTAGGCCACGGGATTCACAGAAAATTCTCAAGTAATATTCAAAACATGAGCAGCAATGTTTTTATGAGATATTTTTAGATCTGATAAAACACGTACTGCGAATGTCTTGATTCATTTAATCAAATTTATTGGAAACTTCCTGTTTTGAATTTGATTGGTTTGTACTTTTTGAACAACCAATTAGAAAATATGATTATTAGTCAAACAAACAGACAGACAGACAGACAGACAGACAGACAGACAGACAGACAGACAGACAGACAGACAGACAGACAGACAGACAAACAAACAAACAAACAAACAAACAAACAAACAAACAAACAAACAAACAAACAAACAAACAAACAAACAAACAAACAAACAGAGGTGAAAACAACCTCCTGCAACTGCAGCAAGACAAAATGACGCCACGTCATAACACACGTCATTTGAGAAAATGACGTCACATCATTTAAGAAAAGACGTCACGCAATTAGCAAAATGACGTCACGCCATTCTGAGTAACCTGTAAACAGACTGTCTTTAGGGGGTGCGTGGCTTTGGGAGAAGAGTAGACAGTCTGAATCCATTCAAAAATAAACTCTCAAGTCCGTGTGGCGGACTGTTCTGATTGGCTTATAACGTCTCCGCTACTTCCGCTTCTATTGTGATTGGCCAACGGTTTTCAACTTTCATTATCAATCTCCCAGAGCCCACGTTCCACTTACCCAGCGGGCGGGAAACGAGAGGCTCTGGGAAACGAGAGGCTCTGGGATCCGTTCACCATAATAATCGCCAATGAAATATCGATGTGAAACGGATCATGGCCTGTGGGAACGAGATTGTTTCATTATCAGAATGGCTGCGTTTAATAATATTTTCGCTTGTGTGGAGACAAAATCGTTCCGTTAACTTTTAAATAATGAAGGTCATTTGCTGCGAAGCCGAGACGTTTTGCTCAACTTTTTTGGTCAACTTTCAACGGGTTCAGTTTAGGGGTGGACCATTAGAAATCAAGGGAGGGGGGGTGACAATTACCAAAAAAAAATTCGCGCAAGGAAAATGATAAAGAAAAAAAAATCGTGCAAACGATCAACAACAAAAAAAAAATTCGTGCAAGCAAAGTGCACTATGTAATTTATCATATGATAAAAAGGAAAAGCTCACTGATTAAACAGTCAAATATACTATTTAGAAACTTCAGGTAGTTTCAAACACTACAAACTATCTATTATTCATTGTTATATAAAATTTCCTTATTTCATTTATATTAATTATCTCAAATAAAAAATAAAAATTGTGAAATAAAAATTAAGGAGGATGCAAAATAAATTCGAAATAGCGAAACTTGAATTCAGAGTTTGTGCAACCAGGAGCGTAGGAAGCAGGGGGGCCGGGGGGCTGCCCCCCCCCCCAATATTTTATAGGGTGGCCCGGAATAGCTTTCAGTCCCCCCCCCAAAAAATTGATTTATTAATTTCGGCCAATTATTAATAATAATCCATCCTGACTGACGGATAGCATACTCACAAATCATAATGAAAGAATTAATGAAAGGGCCTAACGAAAGAGGTAGAGAAGACTCTGAAAATGCCATTTCCGACGATCTAGAGACTCCAAATTTTCAAAATTTTTACGCTCGGCGCCAACCATGGTGGCGCCTCGTGGGAGTTGCCCCCCTAAGTTTATCAAGCTTCTTATGACCATGTGTGCAACTTTTTATTGAGTGGTTCAATTTTATAAACCCTCCAGAGAAACACTTTTGAACACTGATATTTATCATCATCGTCTTTTTAATAGCGTGCAAGCCGCTATTCACCACTTTAATATGATCGCTAGTTATACTTGTATTTGCAGGCCACATCTCGCTGTTTTTATAAAGTGCCACGTGGTCAGTTTTGGACTGGCATCCTTTCGCGTATCGCTTAAATAACCCTATAAAAAAAAAATTCCTGCAGAGCTTGCACACTGAAAAAAAAAATCCTGCAGGGAATTTGAGCTGAAAAAAAAATTCATGCACACATATTTTTCACACCCCCCTCCCTTGATTTCTAATGGTCCACCCCTTAGCAGAAAAATCCCCAGTGAAGTCAGTAGAAAGAAATTGCGAGATTTCCTTTTATTGCAGAGCAATGGCAGTTAATTAACAAACGCTGCTCGCAGGCTACATTCTGAGAGATGGAAACTAGTTCTGCGAATTCGATAACAAATTCTTTGAACTAATTTTTTTCTGCGAACCCAAAATAACGTCAAGTCATTCTGAGAGATGGAAACTAGTTCTTCGAATTCGATAATTTTCTGCGAAACCCCGCGACAGTTCAGTTGGTTGGACTACGCCGGGTCACAAGGAAGGGGTTTCCATTCACAGTTCATTTTTACTATGGGATCAAGGCAAAGGAGATACCATCCAAATCACCTCCATATTCGGCAAGAAAGCCACGGTTTCGAGTCCACTCTTACCAATATATCGGACGAAATCCTGGACAAAGAATTAGAGAAAATGCTCTTTCTTTTGAGCGCCGTGATTCCTGGGCGGAAGCGTCAATCGATAAACGAAGCGTACAAGGTTTTCGCTTATTTGAAAGAACGGGGACTGATTCACGAAAACGACGTGACTTATTTAGTCAACTTGCTTAAGGACATCAAAAGGGAGGACCTCGCGAAAAGATTGAAGCATCACAACGCGCATCAAGTCAAATCTTACAAGTGTATCTTCGTCGGGGATTCTTCTTGCGGAAAGACGGCTTTGATGCTGAGGTTGATGTACAATTCATTCCCTGACGACTATCGCGTAACAATTAGCCCAGATTGTTTAAAACGAAGCATCTACCTTCAAGAGAAGTTTGTTCACGTCGAAATGTGGGACACGGCCGGTATGGAAGCGCTTAATAATTTTTTACCAAACCAGTTCTTTCGAGATGTGTCAGTCGTCATTATTGTCTTTGATATCACTGAGATTGGATCATTTGAGAGCACGGCGAGATGGAGAAATGAAGTGAGATTTCGAAGTCCGAACGCGGTTATACTATTGATAGGAAATAAACTAGACTTGGGTGAGGAGAGGGTGGTTAGTCCTCGAATGTGTGAAAGGAGAGCGGCGGAATTCGGAGCTGAGTATGTGGAAGTGAGTGCGAAAGATGGACAGAATACGGAGGCGATTTTAACTGCGATTGCAAAAGCTCTGCCGCCTGACGCACCACAGGAGGATTTGGCGAGTACCAGCATGGACGCAGGGACGCAAACAGAAACACGTATTTCGCTGCGCGAACGTCTCCGTCCAAGGCGAAGACCTTGCCATTGCTAAAGGTATTAATACTACTGGCACTATGCATGCTAATGGTACTATACTCGTACTAATGCTTAATGGTACTATTCTATACTACAAATGGTACTATTCTACTAATGGTACTATTCTACTGGTACTACACTACTCGTACTACACTACTAATAGTCTAATACTACACACTAGTACTACACTACTGGTACTACTCTACTAGTACTACACTAATAGTACTACACTACTAATACTATACACTAGTACTACACTACTGGTACTACACACGAGTACTACACTACTGGTACTACACTACTAATAGTCTAATACTACACATTAGTACTACACTACTGGTACTATTCTACTAGTACTACACTACTAATACTACACACTAGTACTACACTACTGGTACTATACTACTGGTACTATACTACTGATACTACACACTAGTACTACACTAGTACTACACTACTGGTACTACTCTACTAGTACTACACTACTGGTACTACTCTACTAGTACTACACTACTAATACTACACACTAGTACTACACTACTGGTACTACACACTAGTACTACACTACTGGTACTACACTACTGGTACTACACTACTAATAGTCTAATACTACACATTAGTACTACACTACTATTCTACTAGTACTACACTACTAATACTACACACTAGTACTACACTACTGGTACTATACTACTGGTACTACACACTAGTACTACACTACTAGTACTACACTACTGGTACTACTCTACTAGTACTACACTACTGGTACTACACTACTGGTACTATACACTAGTACTACACTACTGGTACTACTCTACTAGTACTACACTACTGGTACTACACACTGGTACTACACCACTGGTACTACTCTACTAGTACTACACTACTGGTACTACTCTACTGGTACTACTCTACTAGTACTACACTACTGGTACTACTCTACTAGTACTACACTACTGGTACTACACTACTGGTACTACTCTACTAGTACTACACTACTGGTACTACTCTACTGGTACTACTCTACTGGTACTACACTACTGGTACTACTCTACTGGTACTACTCTACTGGTACTACTCTACTGGTACTACTCTACTAGTACTACACTACTGGTACTACACACTGGTACTACACTACTGGTACTACACTACTGGTACTACTCTACTAGTACTACACTACTGGTACTACTCTACTGGTACTACTCTACTAGTACTACTCTACTAGTACTACACTACTGGTACTACACTACTGGTACTACTCTACTGGTACTACACTACTGGTACTACACTACTGGTACTACACTACTGGTACTACACTACTGGTACTACTCTACTGGTACTACTCTACTGGTACTACTCTACTAGTACTACTCTACTAGTACTACACTACTGGTACTACACTACTGGTACTACTCTACTGGTACTACTCTACTAGTACTACACTACTGGTACTACACTACTGGTACTACTCTACTAGTACTACACTACTGGTACTACTCTACTGGTACTACTCTACTAGTACTACTCTACTAGTACTACACTACTAGTACTACTCTACTAGTACTACACTACTGGTACTACACACTGGTACTACACTACTGGTACTACTCTACTGGTACTACACTGGTACTATATTAGTACTAGTACTAAGAGTGATCCAAAAGCCATAAATTACATAATTTTGTTGAAATCAAACCAGAACATAGAATGATACATGTCAGAATATCTTTAGATCTATTTATAAACAAGTCGTAAATGTAAAAACAAGTTGGAGGCATTTTATATAGATCTTAGTATTATAATTTATAGCATACGCATGCCTGCTAAATATATAACACATTACTACTCTACTCACTTGACCTTAGAACAATGTAACACACACCCACCCACACCCACACACACACACACACACACACACACCCTACAAGTTTCTCAGCGGATTTAAACTTTTCACGAGAATGGTCTTGGAGACCATTGGGGGGTGACCACCCCCCTGGCTACACCATTGCATTGATGTACACATATGTAATTAATATACAAAAGTTTACCCTACCCCCAAGATGACTTGGGTAGAAGCATTCACATGGGGGTTGAGATAACTTAATAGCCAACCTGGTCTCTTCCTCAAATTGACTGTATATACTAATTGTAATCAAGCTCTCAAATTGAGTGAGGCGGGACTTTTTTCCGGAGGGTTTGTGATTAGGCTTAGGGCTACCGGGGGATTGTGGTTAGGTTTAGGGTTTCCAGGGGGTTGTGGTTTGGGGTTGGGGTGGGGGGGTTAGGAATTAGTTTTTTAATTCCTTGAAATTGACTCCCACACTCAATTTGAGAGCTTGATTACAATTAGTGTATACAGTCAATTTGAGGAAGAGAATGGGCTGTAATAGCCCACCTTATCACTCAGATCAACTTTTCTCGGTTTCAGGTGAACTGTTTACTTTTCAAACATGGAAATGAACTTGCATCCAGGTATATCTCAGCCCTGGCACCAGAGCTGGTTCATTTACCTGCCATGCAGGCTACCAGAAAACAAATTTTCTCATTGGCTTTTAGTAACCAATCACATTGTTAATTATGAATTTGTCATCTACTACTGAGATTTCTGGTTGAGCTTAGATTCAGAAAATTTTATTGAAAAGTTTGAATATTACGTTAGGGAGGGCAATTTAAAATGTTGTCAAGAGCAAATTTAAAAGTTTTACTTTGAGCATTTTGACCATTAAAAATTAAGCTCAAGTTTTATGTTGAACCGTACCTTACACCATGCACATCCTTTTTAAGGTTTATTAATATTTAAATAGCACGGTTGAGTGATTGAACTGAAATGTTGCTATTGGACAATTCGTTCATTATACTAAAATACAATGTGTTCAGTGACCGTGCACAAAAATGCATAAAGGCGAACAAAAAGATAGACCAAAGACTTTAGCTGAGTTTCCAGACCATATCTCGATTGACTATGATAACACTTCTGGCCTCTAAGCTCAAAAGAAAAAGTGATGTCTCAATGATTTTGGCCAGGATTGTAGCCTGATAATTCTGGGTAACCATACTTGATAGTATTATGCCTATTCTGGGGAATTTTTATTCCCAGTAGTAGTTAGGAAAGTGACCAACATTTACCAGCCTAGTCTCATCATTCTGAAGCATGTGTGTATATGGTGTGACTGGCTCTTCAGTCTTTAAAACAGCAAGAAGAGAGCCTGGGACTAGGCTGAACATTTACATAACAAATAATTAGAAATCCTTTTCTCTTCCATTGATCAGAACATTTGCATTGACTAAAATAATTGTATGTATTAATTAATTAATTAAATATATTAGCATTTTTTCAAAACTGTGTGTGGTCTAATGCAACATTTTTATAATTCGATGGAAATATAATGATGATGATATTGATGATGATGATAATATTGATGATGATGATGATGGTGGTATTGATTATGATGACAATAATATAGACAGTGATAATATTGATGATAATATTGATGATATTGACAACACTGGTAAAGATGATATTGATGGGGATGGTGATAATACTTATGATGATATTGATAATAGTATGGATGATGATAATATTGATGATATTGATGATGATATTAATGATGATGATGATATTGATGATGATATTAATGATGATGATAATGATGATATTGATGATGATGACAATATTCATGATATCACCATCATCATCAATATTATTGTCAATAATAATGAGAATATTAATGATGGTGATAATATTGATGTTGATGGTATTGATGATAATATTGATGATATTGACAACAATGATAGATGATAATATATAGAGGATATTACATGGTGGTGCGAAGATGTGAATTTTATCTTCGAGTGGTGAAAACAATATTTTACAAATGAGCGTAGCGAATGAGTAAAATATTCTTTTCACCACAAGAAGATAAAATTCATATCTTCAAGCCAGCGTGTAATTTTCTTTTTATTATATAGATTCAAAGCAAAATGTCATAAGTGACGTCATTGATATCTTCATTAGTGAGGATATGGAAAATATGTCACCGTATATGTTCCGTAAAACACTCGCATCTATTTAACAAATAGATTCCATTTTGCCGTTGTCTGTTCAGTTATAGATGCACAGATGACGTCACAACGTGGTAAGAACAAAAAAGTGGCCACGAGACGCAGTCGAGTGGGTCACTGATGTTCTTACCACGTTGTTACGTCTTCTGCGCATCTATAACTGAACAGACAACAAAAAATGGAATCTATTTGTTTTATACAATATAAAAATTACACAATACTTCTTGCCGGATTTTGAGGCTTGAAGAAAGAAAAAAGCAAGTCAGCTGACGTGATCTGACGTGATCTGACGTGATCCATGTGTCTGTCCTCTAATAGATCATGGGCAACAACCAATGAAAACACGCATAGCAACCAGGATATTGTATAAATAATAATGATGGATATGTTGATGATGAGATTGACAATATGATATGATTGAGTACTAGCAATTTATTTATTTCATTAAGTTACTTTATTAATCTTTCTTTCAAAGACTACTCCTTGTTCTTTCAACTAATGTTTTATCCTCAGTACTTCAGAATTTCAACTTCAGAGTTTCCTTAATGACGTCAAAACTGTGCACTGAAGCACAACATCGATTCCGGCTTCTTGACTTCAAATTGTTCATCTATCAAAAATCCGATCTTTCTATTTAAACACCTCCAAATGATAAAAAAATATTCGCTCTACAATACTGTAGAATGTTCTTCGATCATAATGCATATAAGCAATTGAATGTGTTCAGAAAACGTGCAAAGACAATGTCATTGCCCAAATAAACAACTCAACTGAGGTTTGCTAAGTTGGCTTATATACCAACGCCCGAACAACCATACGCCCCTTAGTTTGTCTAGCTTATACTGACCTGAGTTCTCTTGTCTACTCTGTGAAAAAAGGACAGTTTTACCACTGATATTGAATTCGGCCATCCTCAGCGAGTTTTATCCGTCCACTGGCTAATAATTCCATTGCTTTAGGGTAGCAAATATGTTCAGCTTTCTTCACTCGTTCTTGTAATGTCTCGATGGTGTCATCAGGATGAACTGGTACAGCTTCTTGTGCAACAATAGCACCAGCATCAACTTCTTCCTGAAAGGGGAAGCAAAACCAAGGAAGATTATCAAGGGTGTCTAAAGGACATCGGTCGCAGCACGTCCACATTACTTTAAGATGCAGATACCTTAATTAACCCATATACCAAATTAAAGCTTATACTATAGAATAGATTAGAGTAGAATGGAATAGAATGGAAATAGAATAGAATAGATTAGAATGGAATAGAATAGAATAGATTAGAATGGAATAGAATAGAATAGAATAGATTAGAATGGAATAGAATAGAATAGATTAGAATAGAATAGAATAGAATAGAATAGATTAGAATGGAATAGAATAGAATAGATTAGAATGGAATAGAATAGAATAGAATAGATTAGAATGGAATAGAATAGAATAGAATAGAATAGAATAGAATAGAATAGAATAGATTAGAATGGAATAGAATAGAATAGAATAGATTAGAATGGAATAGAATAGAATAGATTAGATTAGAATGGAATAGAATGGAATAGAATAGAATAAAATAGAACAGAATAAGAATGGAATAAGATAGAATAGAATAGGATAGGGTAGAATAGAATAGAATAGAATAGAATAGAATAGAATAGAATAGAATAGAATAGAATAGAATAGATTAGAATGGAATAGAATAGAATAGAATAGATTAGAATGGAATAGAATAGAATAGATTAGATTAGAATGGAATAGAATAGAATAGAATAGATTAGAATGGAATAGAATAGAATAGAATAGATTAGAATGGAATAGAATAGAATAGAATAGATTAGATTAGAATGGAATAGAATGGAATAGAATAGAATAAAATAGAACAGAATAAGAATGGAATAAGATAGAATAGAATAGGATAGGGTAGAATAGAATAGAATAGAATAGAATAGAATAGAATAGAGCAGTGTAGAGCAGAGTGGAGTGAAGTAGAGTAGAGTGGAGTAGAGTGTATAGGCTATATCTTATAGAATAGTGGAGTAAGTATAGTGGTGGGGTGGGGTAGTAGAGTGGAGTAGGGGAGTAGAGTAGAGTAGGGAGTGGGGTAGGAGAGTAGAGTAGAGTAGAGTAGAGTAGAGTAGAGTAGAGTAGAGTAGAGTAGAGTAGGGAGTGGAGTAGAGTGGAGTGGAGTAGAGTAGAGTAGAGTAGAGTAGAGTAGAGTAGGGAGTGGGGTAGGAGAGGAGAGGAGAGTAAAGTAGAGTAGAGTAGGCCGTCAACGTAACGCCTTTCGGAATTATTAGTGTTTTCAGCTTGAAGTTAATAAAGTTTTTTCGTTTGTTTTTGCTGTCCAAGCTGTCGTAAGTTAAACTCAGAGAAAAACTCTGAGCTCCAGACGGGACTCGAACCCACAACCTTCCGAATGCCAGCCAGACGCTCTCACCATTGAGCCACACAAACGAAAAAACTTTACCAACTTCAAGCTGAAAACACTAATATCGTAGAAAAACAGTAGGGATCTTAAGATGCTAGGACAACGACGGCGGTTAAAAAGCAATTCAAATGTTAGCATTAAAAAGAAGTCGCGGTTAACTGACTACGGTATTCAATACTTGAAACTTGTTTTATAATTTTCAAAGTGTTAAAACCGTTGCAGTGTCTATGTTAAGGCAATCTCAGACAACAGTTCTCGTCCTGAAGACGTGAAAATGTTCTGATTGGCGTTGTATACAGAGCGAGGACGGCGTTCAGATTACTCTTGGGACTAGAAATTATTCATTATCTTTGTTTTGCAAGAAGAATGTTTTTGTTTGAAGGACGTTGTCCTCGAAGTATTTATATTACTTTATCGCCATGAAAACGTGCAAAGAATTAATAAACTGAAATATCTCATGAACGAAGCAAGGAAACGAAAAACTGTAAAAGATGTTACTTTGTCATTTTAAGTGTTCTTTCAAATAAGACAAACTTAATTTTCCAAATAGTGAAATCAAAGTAGTGAAACAACAATCGAAATATAGTAAGGTTAGATATACTGCCGAAACAAAGAACGTAGTAGTCTAACGTTTCGAGCGAAGACCCTTCGTCAGAGAGAAACGTGTTTCTTGTAGGGAGAAACGTTTCTCTCTGACGAAGGGCCTTCGCTCGAGACGTTAGACTACTACGTTCTCTGTTTCGGCAGTATATCTAACATTACTATATTTTGAAACTTAATTTTCGTTCCATAGGCATTTCAGTGTATTTTGATACACAAACAGGCATTGAAAAACTAAAAAGTTACAAACATACCACGACAAAATGAACCGTGCAACCACTTATTTTCACGCCAGCTTTGAGCACATCTCGATGAGCGTGCATTCCTTTGAAAGATGGTAATAATGAAGGGTGAGTATTTAACATTTTCCCATGCCATTTATTCACGAACTCTCCTGTTAGAATTCTCATAAATCCTGCCAAGCAAACAATTTCAACGCCAGACTTTTCCAAAGCATCGTGTACGTTCATGTCAAAGTCTTTCCGCGATGCAAAGTTCTTGTGACTGATTACCTTGAGGAAAAGTAATGGTAAGTAATGGCAAATAAGTAAGTAGGTAGGTAGGTAAGTAAGTAAGTAAGTAAGCAAGCAAGCAAGCAAGCAAGCAAGCAAGCAAGCAAGCAAGCAAGCAAGCAAGCAAGCAAGCAAGCAAGCAAGCAAGCAAGCAAGCAAGCAAGCAAGCAAGCAAGCAAGCAAGCAAGCAAGCAAGCAAGCAAGCAAGCAAGCAAGCAAGCAAGCAAGCAAGCAAGCAAGCAAGCAAGCAAGCAAGCAAGCAAGCAAGCAAGCAAGCAAGCAAGCAAGCAAGCAAGCAAGCAAGCAAGCAAGCAAGCAAGCAAGGGAAGGAAGCATGAAAAGGAAGGAAGAAACGATTAAACGAAGGGGGAGGAATGAAGGGAGATGGAAGGAAAGAGGGAGAGAAGGAAGCAAGGGGGAAGCAAGCAAGGAAAACGGAAGGAATGAAGGAAGCATGAAAGAAAGGAAGAAAGAAAGAAAGAAAGAAAGGAAGGAAGAAACGAAAGGAGGGGGAAGCATGCAAGGAAAACGGAAGGAAGGAAGGAAGGAAGGAAGGAAGGAAGGAAGGAAGGAAGGAAGGAAGGAAGGAAGGAAGGAAGGAAGGAAGGAAGGAAGGAAGGAAGGAAGGAAGGAAGGAAGGAAGGAAGGAAGGAAGGAAGGAAAGGGAAAGAAAGGGAAAGGAAGGAAAAGAAGAAAATGAAGGGAAGGAAGGAAGGAAGAAAGGAAAAGAAGGAAAGGAAGAGGAGGAAGGGAAGGAAGGAAGGAAGGAAGGAAGGAGGGAGGGAAGGAAGGAAGGAAGGAAGGAAGGAAGAGAAGGAAGGAAAAGGAAGGAAAGGGAAAGAAAGGAAAAGAAGAAAATGAAGGGAAGGAAGGAAGGAAGAAAGGAAAAGAAGGAAAGGAAGAGGAGGAAGGGAAGGAAGGAAGGAAGGAAGGAAGGAAGGAAGGAAGGAAGGAAGAGAAGGAAAAGAAGGAAGGAAGGAAGGAAGGAAGGAAGGAAGGAAGGAAGGAAGGAAGGAAGGAAGGAAGGAAGGAAGGAAGGAAGGAAGGAAGGATGGAAGGAAGGAAGGAAGGAAGGAAGGAAGGAAGGAAAGGAAGGATGAGGAGGAAGGAAGGAAGGAAGGAAGGAAGGGAAGGAAGGATGGGAGGAAGGATGGGAGGAAGGAAGGAAGGAAGGAAGGAAGGAAGGAAGGAAGGAAGGAAGGAAGGAAGGAAGGAAGGAAGGAAGAGAAGGAAGGAAAAGGAAGGAAAGGAAGGGAAAGAAAGGGAAAGGAAGGAAAAGAAGAAAATGAAGGGAAGGAAGGAAGGAAGAAAGGAAAAGAAGGAAAGGAAGAGGAGGAAGGGAAGGAAGGAAGGAAGGAAGGAAGGAAGGAAGGAAGGAAGGAAGGAAGGAAGGAAGGAAGGAAGGAAGGAAGGAAGGAAGGAAGGAAGGGAAGGAAGGATGGGAGGAAGGAAGGAAGGAAGGAAGGAAGGAAGGAAGGAAGGAAGGAAGGAAGGAAGGAAGGAAGGAAGGAAGGAAGGAAGGAAGAGAAGGAAAAGAAGGAAGAGAAGGAAGGAAGGAAGGAAGGAAGGAAGGAAGGAAGGAAGGATGGGAGGAAGGAAGGAAGGAAGGAAGGAAGGAAGGAAGGAAGGAAGGAAGGAAGGAAGGGAGGAAAGAAGGAAGGAAGGAAGGAAGGAAGGAAGGAAGGAAGGAAGGAAGGAAGGAAGGAAGGAAGGAAGGGAAGGATGGGAGGGAGGAAGGAAGGAAGGAAGGAAGGAAGGAAGGAAGGAAGGAAGGAAGGAAGGAAGGAAGGAAGGAAAGAAGGAAGGAAGGAAAGGAAGGATGGGAGGAAGGAAGGAAGGAAGGAAGGAAGGAAGGAAGGAAGGAAGGAAGGAAGGAAGGAAGGAAGGAAGGAAGGAAGGAAGGAAGGAAGGAAGGAAGGAAGGAAGGGAAGGGAAGGGAAGGAAGGATGGGAGGAAGGAAGGAAGGAAGGAAGGAAGGAAGGAAGGAAGGAAGAGGAGGAAGGGAAGGAAGGAAGGAAGGAAGGAAGGAAGGAAGGAAGGAAGGAAGGAAGGAAGGAAGGAAGGAAGGAAGGAAGGGAAGGATGGGAGGAAGGATGGGAGGAAGGAAGGAAGGAAGGAAGGAAGGAAGGAAGGAAGGAAGGAAGGAAGGAAGGAAGGAAGGAAGGAAGGAAGGAAGAGAAGGAAAAGAAGGAAGAGAAGGAAGGAAAGGAAGAAAAGGAAGGAAAGGAAGGAAGGGAAAGAAAGGGAAAGGAAAGAAAAAAATGAAGGAAAGGAAGGAAGGAAGAAAGGAAAAGAACGAAAGGAAGAGAAGGAAGGGAAGGAGAGGAAGGAAGGAAGGAAGGGAGGAAGGAAGAGAAGAGAAGCAAGGACATTTTTTGGCGATAATAATATTGAAAAACAAAATAGAAAAGCTATTAACATAACCTTCCTGTAATATGCTGAACTTACCAAAGTTGGAATCCCGGCATTTTTAGCTCTGGTTAAACCTTGGACCCCAGGAACATTTGAAATAACTAACACAATATCAGCTGTGCTTTCTGGTTTTGCCGCCTGATTAATAAGCGCTTGCAGGTTCGTTCCAGACCCCGAAATCAACACACCGACGCGGCTTCGTTTCCTCTCAGAACTCCCATTCGCCAGTCCACTTACAGAACAACTGTCTCTCAGCTTTTGGCTAAACCCTTCGACAACAACAGAGTCTTGTTCTTGTTGTCTCTCTCGTACGGTGCCAATCACAGTAGCTTCCTCGCCATTTTCTAACAAGAGTTTAAGCGCCATCGAGGATTCTTCTTCGCTGCTTATCAGAACTGCCCCCAAGCCACAATTAAATGTCCGTAACATTTCCTTAGGATGGATACGCGCTGTTTGACTTATCCAACCGAACACAGGAGGTATGGCCCACGTACCCGCATCTAAATGTACACTCAGGCTCTCGGGCAAGACTCGCGGGATGTTCTCTAGCAGGCCTCCACCTGAAACAGAACGGCAGTTGTAGTCATTTCAAAACTACACTAACCAGTAGACGAGCAACTTCAATGAACATCTACTGATACTCCTAGGTTCAAACCATTTACTTTATAACTTCAGTCACTACCAATAACAGTCTTTCTCAAGACTACACTAACCTAGACAATCAACTTCAACAAACATCTACTGATACTCCTAGGTTCAAATCATTTACTTTATAACGTCAGTCACTATGACCAACAGTCTTTCTCAAGACTACACTAACCTAGATGATCAACTTCAACAAACATCTACTGATACTCCTAAATTCAAACCATTTACTTTATAACGTCAGTCACTACCAACAACAGTCTTTCTCAAGACTGCACTAACCTAGATGATCAACTTCAACAAACATCTACTGATACTCCTAGGTTCAAACTATGTACTTTATAACTTCAGTCACTACCACCAACAGTCTTTCTCAAGACTACACTAACCTAGATGAGCAACTTCAATAATCATCTACTGATACTCCTAGGTTAAAATCATTTACTTTATAACGTCAGTCACTATGACCAACAGTCTTTCTCAAGACTACACTAACCTAGATGATTAGATGATCAACTTCAACAAACATCTACCGATACTCCTAAATTTAAACCATTTACTTTATAACGTCAGTCACTACCTACAATCCTGGACAAAATTGTTGGGACACTTTGCCGATTTTGACGATTGTCGCATAGTGTCCCAAGCACTTTTGTCGAAGATTGTCTGAAAATGGCGAATTAGACAAAATCGAAGAAAAAAATAATTTGAACGCGACGATTCTGCGCAGTTTGTTCCAAAATTAAATGATACAAATACGCTCCCACATGCATGAACAACAGATTGTTTGCGGTGTATAGATGGTTCGGTGAATATGCAAATTAAATAAGAGCTCTCGTGCGGGTGGTACCGGTGCGGATGGGAACTCTGCAGAGACTCTGCTCTAGTGATGCCTTCCCCATTGAGGGGGTAAGGGGGAGCAGAGACGGGGGCTCTTTTATTAAACTGTATACCTTTTGCAATGTTACAAAGTTAAAATGCTGTGTTTTATTGAAAATTCATAAATTCGTCATTTTCAGACAATCCTGGACAAAATTGTTGGGACACTTTGCCGATTTTGACGATTGTCAGGATTGTAGATGTTCAACTTCAACAAACATCTACTGATACTCCTAGGTTCAAACCATTTACTTTATAACTTCAGTTACTACCACCGACAGTCTTTCTCAAGACTACACTAACCTAGATGATCAACTTCAACAAACATCTATTGATACTCCTAGGTTCAAATCATTTACTTTATAACTTCAGTCACTACCAACAACAGTCTTTCTCAAGACTACACTAACCTAGATGAACAACTTGAAAAAACATCCACTGATACTTCTATCAAAATCATTTACTTTACCTGTTACATGCACAAAAGCTTTAATAATTCCTGACTTTATGACAGGTAGCACACTCTTGATGTAAATCCTGGTTGGAGTGAGCAAAACTTCACCGAGCGACTTTTCATTTTGTTCAAACGGACAAGGACAGTTATACCTCACACCAGACATTTCAACGACTTTGCGTACCAAACTAAAGCCATTGCTATGTATACCTGAAGAAGCTAATCCAATCACGACATCACCTGAGGCTATAAACTCTTTTCGAGGCAGAATGGAAGACCGTTCGACAGCGCCAACAGCAAAACCAGCCAAATCGTATTCACCAATATTGTACATTCCTGGCATTTCAGCTGTTTCTCCTTAAGAATATATTAAGAATACATTAAGAATATAGTGTCCGTCTCACCTGTGGGTGAAAGTCGAGTGTAGTGTGTAGTGTTAGTGGAGTTCGCGTGGGGTTGGCGGGGGTTAGAGTAGAGTAGAGTAGAGTAGAGTAGAGTAGAGTAGAGTAGAGTAGAGTAGAGTAGAGTAGAGCAGAGCAGAGCAGGGCAGGGCAGGGCAGGGCAGGGCAGGGCAGGGCAGGGCAGGGCAGGGCAGGGCAGGGCAGGGCAGGGCAGGGCAGGGCAGGGCAGGGTAGGGTAGGGTAGGGTAGGGTAGGGTAGGGTAGGGTAGGGTAGGGTAGGGTAGGGTAGGGTAGAGTAGAGTAGAGTAGAGTAGAGTAGAGTAGAGTAGAGTAGAGTAGAGTACAGTAGAGTAGAGGACAGTACAGTAGAGGACAGTAGAGTAGAGGACAGTAGAGGACAGTACAGTAGAGATTTTACATTGGGTTCCCTTGAGTAAAATTGCAATATATTTTGTTGGAGTTGTCGCACCAAAATTTCATCTTCATGGATTTATTCGCTGTCAAAGTTACTAACTACTTGTCAAAGTTTACCTCCAAGCAGAACACAACCGGCCATCTTACATCCATTCGCGATGCCTTCAATAACTTGTTTGGCAACGGGAACTTCGAGTTGAGCAGAAGCGAAATAATCAAGAAAGAAAAGAGGTTCTGCGCCATGCGCCAAGATATCGTTTACACACATCGCTACTAAGTCAATACCAATGGTGGAGTGAAGACCACAGCTCTGGGCAATCTAAACAGAAAAATCATGGTTGATGTCGCTTTATTGCACTCTACTCCAATCCACTCCACTCTACTCCCCTCCTCCACTCTCTTCTACTCCAATCTAATCTAGTCCACTCCACCCTACCCTACCCCACTCCACCCCACTCCACTCTACTCTACCCTACCCTACCCTACCCTACCCTGCTCTACCCTACTCTACCCTACTCTACCCTACTCTACCCTACCCTACCCTACCGTACTCTACTCTACTCTACTCTACTCTGCTCTGCTCCGCTCCGCTCCACGCCACTCCACTCCACTCCACTCCACTCCACTCCACTCCACTCCACTCCACTCTACTTTAACAATGCTGTAACAATTCACCTTGAGTTTTGTTCCAACTCCATCAGTTCCACTAACCAAAATGGGATCCTTATATCCCACAGCCTTCAGATCAAACAGTCCTCCAAATCCCCCTAATTCATCCAGACATCCTGATCGGAATGTGGCTCTCGCAAACGGTTTTATCTCGTTCACTAATTGGTTGCCTTTGTCAATGTTCACTCCAGCAACAGAGTATGACATCTTAGATTTCCTAAAAAATACGTAAAGATCAGGGGTTAGGAATTGAAAGAGAAGATAGGGGGATAACAAAATTAGAAAGAAAAAGCAGGAAGGGGAAAAACGTAAGAGAAGGGGAGGAATATGGTAAAGGAGTTGCAAAGAAAAATAAAAGAAAAAAATGAGGAGAAGGAGGAGAGAAAGAGGAGGAGGAAGAGGGAAAGGAGGAGGGAGAAGAGGAGAAAGAGGAGAAAGAGGAGGAAGAGGAGGAGAGGAGGAGGAAGAGGAGGAGGAGGCGAAAGAGGAGGAAGAGGAAGAGAAAGAGGAAGAGGAAGAGGAGAAAGAGGAGAAAGAGGACGAAGAGAAAGAGGAGGAGAGAAAGAGGAGGAGAGAGAAGAGGAGGGAGAAGAGGAGGAAGAGGAAGAGGAGGAGAAAGAAGAGGAAGAGGAGGAGAAAGAGGAGGAAGAGGAACAGGAGGAGTAAGAGGAAGTGGGGGAGGAAGAGGAGGAGGAAGAGGGAGAGAAAGAGAGGAGACAGAGAAAGAGGAGGAGGGAGAAAAAAGAAAGAGGAGGAGGGAGAGGGGGAAGAGGAGGAGGAGGAAAAAGAAGAGGAAGAAGAGAAGGAAGGAGAAAAGGAGGAAGAGGAAAAAGAAAGGAAGAAGAGATGGAGGAAGAGAAGGAAGAGAAAGAGGAGGAGGGAGAGAAAAAGAAGAGGATGAGGGACAGCAGGAAGAAAGGAAGAAGAGGAGGAAGAAAAAGAGGAGGAGGAAGAGAGAGAAAGATGAAGAAGAGGAAGAGAAAGAGGGGGAGGAAGAGAAAGAGGGGGAGGAAGAGGAGGAGGAAGAGTAGCAGGAGGGAGAAGAGGAGGAAGAGGAGGAAGAGGAGCGGGAAGATGAAGAAAAGGAAGAACAAGAGGAAGAAGAAGAAGAAGAAGAAGAAGAAGAAGAAGAAGAAGAAGAAGAAGAAGAAGAAGGAGGAGGAGGAGGAGGAGGAGAAGAAGAAGAAGAAGAAGAAGAGGAAGAAGAAGAAGAAGAAGAAGAAAAAGAAACCATATTAAACTATAAGCAGACCAACCTGAAAGCCTTCCCAGCTATATCTCGTCGATATTGCGCATTTTCAAAAGTTATTTCATTAACGCCTTCATAAGCTTTTTTCTGTGCGCTCTCAACAGTCTCTGAAATGGCCACAACACACAATACCCTGCCACCAGATGTAGCAAGCTGTCCATTATCAGCGTCAAAACTAGTGCCAGCATGAAAAACCACCATGTCTTTCCTTTCCTAAATATTTCAAAAAGGTTATGAAAACTTATATTTTTCCCCAAAAACGTTTTGCAGTATAGATTTGTGTCTCATTCTAGTTCTTTGCATAGCCCTAGTTTTACACTTACAGAATTTGTGAATCTGGACAAATGACATTTATTCGTAATATGCAAATTTAATGCAAATTAGGATTTCTGAACTCACTGGAACAAACATTTCTCCCCTCCTGAAAACGTGCACTGTCTAATACTAAAGACTTATTAACCTCGTTTGCTCGGTCTGTACGGGAAAGTATTTGCCTGAGGTTTTCGTACAGACCGAGCGACGAAGGAGTGAGGTTTGTGCGATAAAACCGAGGGCAAATACTTTCCAGTACAGACCAAGCAAACGAGGTTAATAAGGAATTTATTATATGGCTATTGGTTCATTTTATTTTTAAGCTTCGAGCGTTGTTTTCGTCTTTGGAGTATGCTGTTTACCTTACATGTTGACTTTTTCGTGTCGCTTCTTGGCCTTCTTATTTACTGTACACCAGTTCGGCTTTTATTTGTCGTGTTTTTAGATAAACAGCTTTAAAGAAAACCAGCAGTGATGTTCCAACACATTTTATTGTTCAGAATATTTGAATAAAGATATCTATTTCTCTTTTATTTGTATTCAAATCAACTCAGAAATGTTCCCGCCAAAACTTACAGGGCCGAGAAAAAGCGTATTGACCGGTCGGTCAATATCGTAAAATCCCGACCTCTCAGGAACCAATCAGCGTGCGTCGTTTTGCGTACGGACCGGAAATCAAACCCAGCCATATAATACTTTTCAATACTCAAGACTAAGGTCCTGTTTACATGAAGTGGATTGACAGTCCAATTGGATCGAAAAACGCGAGTGAAGTCAATCCGGGCACATGTTTACATGGAGAATCCGATCTGCTTGGAACATTGTTTTCGGTTTTGGAACACTATTTTCTGTGCTTCCAGTCATTTTCAAGTCAAACCGTGTTTACATGAATCATTATAAGTAATATTGGGCATTTCACTCGCTATGTAATCGAGTGAAATGCCCAATAATACTTATAGTATACCCAATTATCTCCTGGCATTACCACCTTATTATATATACAGCACTCGCGATCAAGCTTTCGGCAACGCCCTCCGTGGCTCAGTGGTCAGAGCATTGCACTAGAATCGCAAGGTCGTGGGTTCAATTCCTGCCGGAAGGCCTGTGTAGTTGCATTTTTCGCAACTGGTCCCGGTTTGGTCTTAAAATGTATATATTCTACACTCGAATTTTCCTTCACCCAAAATCCTTTACATGAATCAGTTTGGAGACATTCAAGCTGATCTTTGCTTGAATCTCAAGTCAATCTACTCCACTGCGTGGATTGACTTCAGCCATCACATTGAAAGTTTTCGATCTGATCGAAACGGTAGGCAGCATGAGTTAACAAGTGATTAACCCATTCCTGCCCGAGCTGGCCAAAAATGACCCCTTTATTGTTTTACTCTGCCCAACACTAGACGATTTTACTCATTAAAGGGAGAAGCCTCAGACATTCTAGACAGCAATGGGTTAATAAACATTATTTCTAGTACCTGGAAATGTTCCAAGCCTGTTATAAGACATCCTTTCTTATACGCACCAGGGTAACCTCCACTTGCCATGACAACGCCTACTGCTACACGATCATGGTGCCAAGATGGTAATGCTGATGGCAAGTCTCCACTAACTGCCTCCATCATTGTTGCATAAAGATCAGATTTCAACAGTGGAAGAAGAACCTGAGTTTCTGGAATATAATTACAATTAATTATATTAATTATATTTTGGTCTTGGTGGCACAGTGGTTTATAGCGCATGTCCCTTTCACCCCTGCAACCCTTGATGTAGTTATCTGATTGAAATCTACTCTACTCTCATCCACCCCACTCTGCTCTTATTTCCTCTACTCTCTTCTCTTCTACTCCACTCCACTCTCTTCTACTTCACTATACTCCAATCTACTTTCTTCTACTCCACTCCACTCTATTACTCTACTCCACTCCATTCTACTCCACTCCACTCTACTATACTCTCTTCTACTCCAATCTACTCCACTCTACTTTACTCCATTCTACTCTCTTCTACTCCACTCTACTCCACTCCACTCAACTCTCTTCTACTCCACTCCACTCCACCCCACCCCACTCTCTACTCTACTCTACTCTACTCTACTCTACTCTACTCTACTCTACTCTACTCTACTCTACTCTACTCTACTCTACTCTACTCTACTCTACTCTACTCTACTCTACTCTACTCTACTCTACTCTACTCTACTCTACTCTACGCTACGCTACATTAATACTATAATGGCGGACGGTTGTTCTTTCGTGAGCTCCGATATCCAGAGTGTTAGTCGTTCAGATTTAAGCGATAGTAATGAAATATCAGTTTTATTGAATTACCTAAGTTATTTGGAAGATAAAGATACGTTCAGTTGGTCTGGATCAGTTCAAGATTTGGTTACAGCAACAAATTTGTTATTGGACCGGCCAGCCGAAGTAGAAGAAGGTACCTTGCATTTAGACAAGATACATAACTTGTATTCATACAAAGTCAACAACATCATCGTTAGGTGGTATGAGTCTACGGAACGACTGCTTATTCAAGGTTCTTGTGGTAGTTCTTTTAAAAAGCTGCTACTTGAAAATCTTAATACTTCAGTCGATTCTTCTGTTCGCCATGTGCAAGCGAACGAACTTCAGTCCGAGCAAGACAACAGTGTGCTCGACGTAGATTCAACGTCAAGTTTTACCCGTGGGTTAAACACCTCAAAGCCCAACATTGAAAACGAGAAGAATACATGTCAATGCCAAGTCCTATAGCTGGCAAACTCTATCAAATTCAAGAAGATATTAAGCAACTTCAACATAAAGTTAACTTGGATGAAGATATGCAAATAAGCCATCGCCATTTATCAGTGAATACACGGCAAGCTATGGAAGAGGAAATTTGTAAACTGCGAATGGAGCTTGAAAATAAATCGCGCTGCAATAGTGAGTTGGAAAAAACGGTAATAAATCTCAATAATGAAAAATCGAGTTTATTAACAACTATTAGATTAATTCAAGATGATTTTAAGCAATTTAGAGATGAAGCACAAGTTCAGCAAATCGACAAAGGGCCAGGTGAAATATCACGAGAGTCTGATGGCGATGAAACAGACGATTGGGTGAAAGTTCCGGCTAAATCTGGTGGAAATAGGAAGCAACGAAGAGCGGATAACGATGTTAAAAGCAAGCGATCGCCTGAATCTGGTGGAAAGCAGGATCAGAAGAAGAAATCAGTTGTTATTTTGGGAGATTCAATTATTAAGAATCTAATGGCAAGCAAGATGTCGAAAGATTCGAGTGTCTCAGTCAAGTCCTTTTCTGGTTGTAAAGTAGAGCACATGAGTCATTATGTAATGCCTACAATTAACAATTCACCGGACCATGTTATCCTACATGTTGGGACAAACAATTTGAAAGATTCGCCCCCAAGAAAGGTTGCGGAGAAAATAGTGGATCTCGTTAGAAAGATAGAGTTGGATAAACCTGATATTATATTGTCAATATCAGGACTTACTATTCGTGAAGATGATGAAGTTATGTCAAAGAAAGTTGGAGAAACAAACAAAATTATTAAGTCATTCGCAAAAGATTCTAAATGGACATTTATTGATAATACGAATGTTGATCGAAGTTGTTTGAACAGAAGTGCATTACACCTGAACCGTAAAGGAACAGCTAAGTTAGCTAAAAACTTTCTTAATGCTATAGGCGAATCTGCCTGAAATCAGATCGAAGGTGAGTCGTGTTTTGACAATGAGTCATGTAGTCCCAAAACTCCTTCAGATGGCTTCAGTAATTTATCTAAAGTAAGAGGTTTTAAGTATGCTTCGTTGAATATAACTAGCCTCACGAAATATATAGATGAACTGCGAGTAATGCTAGTTGATCAACAGTTAGATCTTCTAGCGATTAATGAAACTAGATTGGATCAGTCTATCGAAGATAACCAAGTTAAATTATTAGGCTATGATATAATTCGTAAAGATCGCAATAGAAATGGTGGTGGAGTTGCAATTTATATAAAGAACTCCCATAACTTTACTATTTGTAAGGAAATAAATATATGCGGTGTAGAAGCATTAGCAATTGAAATTTCTAAACCTAGAAGCAAACCTTTTGTGGTTATCGCATGCTACAGACCTCCTAAATCCGATGGGATTTTCTTTGAATTCCTTGAAATAATATTGGGATTAATAGATAGAGAGGATAAAGAATTAATTCTACTTGGTGATTTCAATTGTGATTTCCTATCAACTAAATTTGAAGCACACACTAAACAGTTAAAAGATATATGCGCTTTATTTAATTTATCTCAAGTTATCAAAGATCCAACACATATTTTGGAAAATTCTGAAACTTTGATTGATATAATTCTAACTAATGATCCTGCAAAGGTAATCAATGCTGGAGTGCATCATGTAGCATTTTCTCATCATGCTCTAATTTTCGCTGTACGAAAGGTAGCAATCCCATCGGAATTTAAGAGAGCTAAATTTGTTACTACGCGGAATTACCGCAAATTTAATGCAGATAACTTTACAAAGGATTTGCAGGGTGTAGATTGGAATATTATAGATAAATATGAAGATCCAAATATTATGTGGACAACATGGAAGAATTTATTCTTGTGTGTTGCAGACAAACACGCTCCTTCACGTTCCAAGAGGGTCCGTAGTAAAAAGGCTCCTTGGATAAATAGTGAAGTACGGCATAAATGTGTTAATAGGGATAAATTAAAAAAGAAGGCAATTCAAAGTAAATCCAAAGATGATTGGGATATTTATAAGGCTGCTAGAAATGCAGCAAATAATTCAGTTCGGAAGGCCAAAGAATTGTATTATAAAAATCAAATTCAACAAAATCCAGGTAATTCTAAGGTGTTATGGAAAACAATAAATAATTTAATGCATCGAAAGGAAAAGAATTGTTCAGTTCGGTGCATTAAATCAGAAATTAGTAATGAGATTTTAAGTGAACCGGGTAAAATTGCTGAATATCTAAATAATTACTTTACTAGTGTCGGACCTAATTTGGCAAATAAGATTAATTCAAGCGAAGATATACTCAATTTTAAAGAGTATATTACTCCAAGTGAATCTGTTTTTGCAATTGAAGCTGCAACTGTTGAGGATATTAGTAAATTACTGCATTCTTTGAAGCTTGATAAAGCGACTGGATTAGATAATATACCAGCTAAACTTCTAAAATTAGGTGCCTCTATACTTTCAAATTCTCTTTGTAAAATTTTCAATAAGTCAGTGCAGACCGGGATATTTCCAACTGAATTAAAATATACGAGAGTAATTCCTTTATATAAATCAGGTGACAGAGAATCTGAAAATAATTATAGACCTATTTCGATAACCTCAGTTGTTGCAAAGGTGTTTGAAAGGGTTATACATAGTCAGCTATTAAAGTACTTAACTGAGAATAATTTGTTGTCGAAATATCAGTCTGGGTTTAGACCACTTTATTCGACGATCACTGCGTTGCTAGAGGCTACGACCGAATGGTATTTAAATATTGATGATAATCTTCTCAATGTCGTAGTCTTTCTTGATCTAACTAAAGCATTTGATACAGTTGATCATTCGATTCTTCTCAAAAAGCTTGAATTATATGGAATTACTGGTATATCACTAAAATGGTTTAAATCTTATTTATCCGAGCGTAAACAATGTTGTTTTGTAAATGGATGCCAATCTCACTTTAGTACCGTGAAGTATGGAATCCCACAAGGCTCAATCCTTGGCCCGCTATTGTTTCTTATTTATATTAATGATCTTCCATGTTGTCTCAATTATACACAGCCAAGATTGTTCGCTGATGATACTAACTTAAGTAGGTCAGGAGAATCGCTCAGGAGTATAGAAATACTTATAAATTCTGACCTCGATAAAGTCAGAAAATGGCTTATAGCCAACAAATTAAGTATTAATGTTCCAAAACAGAATATATGATAATGGGGTTCTAGGTACAAGTTGGACCAATTGTCAAAACCAGCGGAAATTAGCTTGGGCGATAACTCAATAAAAAGAGTGTTTCAGAGTAAATCTCTTGGAGTCATGATTGATGACTCTCTTACTTGGAATGCCCAAGTTGAACTTACAATGAAAAAAGTAAATTCGGCCATCAATGGCATGAAACAAATACGTCCATTTGTTCAGCCTTCAGTGCTAATGACAATTTATAGATCCTTAATTCAACCCCATTTTGACTATTGTGATGTAGTATGGGGAAATTTGTCTATAGGTCTTTCACATAATTTGCAAAAACTCCAAAATCGAGCAGCTAGAGTTATCACTCAATCTGATTACTCTATACGTTCAAAGGATATACTGAAGAATCTTGGCTGGCTGGATCTTCATACGAGAAGAACAATTAATAAGTTATGCTGGGTGTATAAAAGTTTGAATAACTTGACACCAGCATATCTATGTGACATATTTATCAAAAGAAACTTCTCACAATCTTATAAATTAAGAAATTGTGAAATCAATTTATCCTTACCTAAACCCAGAACTGAATACATGAAAAGAAGCTTTCGATATGATGGGGCGAAACTTTGGAACAGGGTTCCTAAAGATATTAGAAATGCCTCTAACTTGAAGCTCTTCAAGAAAAAACTCATAAACCTATGCACAGACTCATCTTCGACTTTGCTAGAGTAGGCTAAAACTGTACTCATTCCATCTTTTTATTGTATTTATTTTATATATTCGTGATATTTTAAAATTGGAAGAAGAAGTGTAAATTAGTCTAGTTTTTGTTTGTTTTTTATAAAATAGTCGTACGGCTTACATGTAAAGCAGTAAGATTCATACAACTGATGTAATTACCGTACTGAAATAAAGCCATATCTATCTATCTATCTATCTATATCTATCTATCTACGCTACGCTACGCTACGCTACTCTACCCTACTCTACTCTACTCTACCCTACTCTACTCTACTCTACTCTACTCTACTCTACTCTACTCTACTCTACTCTACTCTACTCTACTCTACTCTACTCTACTCTACTCTACTCTACTCTACTCTACTCTACTCTACTCGTCACCCTGCCTCCTTGTTTCTGTTATTGTAATTTGTTAAGTAATTGTGTCATTGTAATTATTGCTCCGTTATTGTAATGCTAATCTGTTATTGTCAAGTCATGTATTGGCGAAGCTAATAAATTCAAAATACTCTACTCTACTCTACTCTACTCTACTCTACTCTACTCTACTCTACTCTACTCTACTCTACTCTACTCTACTCTACTCTCTATTCCACTCTACTCCCATCTGCTCCACTCTACTCTAAAACATACCTGGGTCACCAAATCGACAATTAAATTCCAGAACCTTTGGTCCTTGAAACGTCAACATAACGCCAGCGAAAAGAATCCCAACAAATGGACACCCTTCCTGGCTCATGCCATCAACAGCTTTCTGAAGAATGTTTTCAACAATGAATTGTAATTCGTCCTCTGGCAACTGTAGAGAAAAAGGAAAACATTAGACTATAAAAGGCAACTTTTTTCCAAAATCGAACGTCATGCGGTTTATAACACAAGTGTGGTTTATATGTGAATGAAGTAAACACTTTTTAGATAAGGTACAAGATTTTTCTTTCATATTCTAAAAAAAATCTCACAATTACTGTAGACATCGCGCTATGCTGTAAGACGTTACACTACATTGTAAGACATTACGCTACATTGTAAAACGTTACGCTACATTGTAAGACATTATGTTACATTGTGAGACGTTACGCTACATTGTAAGACACATTGTAAGACATTACACTACATTGTAAGATACATTGTAAGACGTTACGCTACATTGTAAGACATTACACTACATTGTAAGACGTTACGCTACATTGTAAGAAATTATACTACATTGTAAGACATTACGCTACATTGTAAGACATTACACTACATTGTAAGACATTACGTTACATTGTAAGACGTTACGCTACATTGTAAGACATTATACTACATTGTAAGACGTTATGCTACATGGTAAGACATTACGTTACATTGTAAGACATTACGGTACATTGTAAGACATTACGCTACATTATAAGACATTACGCTGCGTTGTAAGACGTTACGCTATATTGTAAGACGTTACGCTATATTGTAAGACATTACACTACATTGTAAGACATTACGCTACATTGTAAGATGTTACGCTACATTGTAAGACGTTACGCTACATTGTAAGACATTACGCTACATTGTAAGACGTTACGCTACATTGTAAGACATTACGCTACACTGTAAGACGTTACACTACATTGTAAGATGTTACGCTACATTGTAAGACGTTACGCTACATTGTAAGACATTACGCTACATTGTAAGATGTTACGCTATATTGTAAGATGTTACGCTACACTATAAGACATTACACTACATTGTAAGACATCACGCTGTGTTGTAAGATGTTACACTGCGTCATAAGTCATTAGGCTACACGACTTATAGTCCAAAAAACACGGTACCTCAATGCATGGTGCATATGCACCCATACCACCAGTGTTCGGACCCAGGTCACCATCATAAGCTCGCTTGTGATCTTGCGCTGGTGGCATTACAGAAACTACCTTACCATCTGAAAAAGCTAACACCTAAAACACGATGTTGGAAAATAGGAATCTCTATCACAAAATTCAAGCAACTACAATGTTTTCCGTTGAAGCCAGACGTGGGTGGTCCTCTGTGAAAAATAAGCCGCCAGCCGTTAAAATAGATCGCAGTTTGAAGAAATCGCACACAGATCGTATAGTTTAGTCGTACTTCGCGACTTATGTAAGGTCTTCGTTAAGGTTTGCAAGGTCATTTCGGTAAAGCGCTGTCAATTCGTCAGAATTTCTGCCACAAAAATAAAATAGATGTCGTTAGAAAGACACCGTTTTGCTGAAAATTTATCTCGGAATCGAACTGCGAAAAAATTTCTTGAACAAAATGAAACGCTTTGTTCTTAAGTCGCCCCGAGTGAAACCCTCTGGTTTTAATTAAAAAATTCGCAACTATTATTGGCTTGTGTTTATCGCAATCAAATACTGTACAACATTGTATTCTACAAATTAATAGCTTTCTAACGATATCTATTTTATTTTTGTGGCATAAATTCTGACGAATTGACTCTGCAAACCTTAATGAAGACCGTAAGCCACGGCCTATTTAAACCGCGGTTTTAATTTTGCCCTGTATAAAATGCCTTATTGTAAATAAATTTCCAAGACTGGCTTACAGTGAGTTGTACTGTACTGTACTGTACTGTACTGTACTGAAGTATTTATTTTTTGGTCTTAAAATGTATATATTCTACACTCGAATTTTCCTTCACCCAAAATCATTAGAACATGCTATGTAATCGAGTGAAATGCCCATGCCCAATATCACTTATAATATACCCAATTCTCTCCTGGCATTACCACCTCATTATATATACAGAACTCGCGATCAAGCTCTCGGCAACGCCCTCCGTGGCTCAGTGGTCAGAGCATTGCACTAAAATCGCAAGGTCGTGGGTTCAATTCCTGCCGGAAGGCCTGTGTAGTTGCATTTTTCGCAACTGGTCCCGGTTTGGTCTTAAAATGTACTGTATATATTCTACACTTGAATTTTCCTTCACCCAAAATCATTAGAACATGCTATGTAATCGAGTGAAATGCCCAATATCACTTACTTATTTTTTAGTTAGGCTCAATATTCTGATAGTGCTTCAATAGACCTTTCCGCATGAAGTGAATGGATTACGTGATCTTTCATTTAACAATTCTGATTGGCTAATGTTCAATGTTTGTCCGAAGTTTTGCGAGAGCCAATCAAATCACTCAACGCGTTGTCCACGCACTTCATGTGGAAAGGTCTATTAAGTGCTACATTTCGTCAATAAATGAGGCAGTCTTGTTAAATGGTGGTGCTCTTTAGTATTTTCAGTCTCAACTGCAGTGGCTAATATTCAGGGGCGCTTATTTGGAGGTGGAATTTAATTGAGTAAATATATACGGTAGTGTAATGTTATAAACTCACTGAAATTTCATTTCCTTCAAGTTTTTCTTCAACCACAATAGTACTTCCAGCTTCACCAAACGCTTTATTCTTTAGATAATAAAAACATTGTAATAGTCAAACAAACACTGTCTTATATTTACATATGTCCTTAACAGCACTAAAGTTACTATAAACTTCAAGTAAACGACAAATGTTTTTAATGTAAACATGTTTCAGCAAACTAATGCCATCTTCAGCACAAGATATGAAAGAATAATTATTTTTACAGGCAGTACTGTATATATATATATATTTGTGAAATTCATTACTAATTCATGAGTTTTGCAGCCAATCCAATTTCAGAACTTACGTCACATGTATACCCCTGTAAACCCCATACAAACTAAAACCAATGATGCTAATTAGTTACAACCACTAGTGGATGTATACTCTTCTGATACAACCACTAGTGTTTGTAACTAATTAGCAAATTAGCATCTCAATATCCCAAAATGATTTTTACTATTTATTCATTTCACAAGTTGTTTACAACACTCGCGTCCTTGTTGTATTGAATATACAATCACTCGCCTTCGGCTCGTGATTGTATAATTCAATACAACACGGCCGCTCATGTTGTAAACATTACTTAAAATACTCATTAATAATTCATGAAGAAAACACAAAAGAAATCATGACCGTGAAGGAGGTTGTATATCTGATACAAACCACACGTGGTTGTATCAGATATACAACCACTAGTGGTTGTATATTAGGTCCATCTCCGCTCTAAAACATTGAAAATGAGCTTTTTCTGAATTAATCTTAACAAATATTACTCATATTAACATCAAAGACTTGGAGTACTTTAAGCTATTTACAATATTCGTGTCCATGTTGTATTGGATATACAAGCTCGAGCCGAAGGTGAGAGCTTGTATATCCAATACAACACAGCCACGAATATTGTAAATACTACATATATATATATATATTATAACTGAAACTCATTAATAATTCATAAGGAAAACACAAAGCAAATCAGTACCGTGTCTGTGGTTTAGATATCGGAGGAAGAAATTACATAAATTAAGCAAACTTTCATCTTGATTTTCTCGTAAAATACTGATTTGTTTGAGATATCATGAGAGTTTCATCACAAAATCCAAACACCTCGAAGTTTGTTCAGCAAACATCGTGGTGTATGTATATGTATATGTATATGTATATATATTATATATATATATATATATATATATATATATATATATATATATATATATATATATATATATATATATATATATATATATATATATATACACGGTGTGTAAAAATAATCATTCCTTCATATCTTGTACTGACGATGGCATAAGTTTGACGATACATGTTTACATTAAAATAATTTCTCATTTTCTTGAAGTTTATAGTAACTGTCTTATATATTTTACATGTATGCATACAGACTACTACCAAATAAAGTCACATTATTGCAGGGCTCAAAATAACGTTTCATGTTACACTGGTCATGGTGACTGGTCAGTTCCAATTGTGACCAGTCGAAGGTGATTTTTGACTGGTCAAATTTCACCCCCCCCCCCCCCAAAAAGAAACAAAAAAACACAACAAACAAACCAAACCACAAGACAACAAAAACATGTATATTCTACGCTATATATATATACAGTATAAGCTAGTGCTGATATGGACATTTGTCATAAAAAGGAAATGCACGCATACTTCACTTCAATATATATCGGACATTATGAAACAGGTCTACAATAGCACAACAATAATCTACATTTTAAGTTCCTTCAAATGGAAGTAATAAAATTAATTGCAAGTAATATGACCGGTCAAAATAACCGGCGTTATACAAATTTGACCGATCACATTCAACCAATTGAGCCCTGTTATTGTCAACAATACATTACTCATTACTGATTGAGGGTTTTGTTTTGGTACGTGATCCAAACCAGTCAGTATACATTTAAGTCTGTAGGTCAGATGACTACATAGCCAGGTAGCTTAATACATTAATACCTACTAAAGTTCACCACAGACCACTAAATTCCACAAAATAGCAAAAGAACTGATTTGTAATATGACACCAAAACTACTGTACTTATGCACATATCATCGGCTTCCCCCAGGGGTCGACCCCCGGGCTGACCAGGGGCATATTTTGGGCAATACACGGGGATTGCATTGCGTTTTCACCCGTGGGTAAGGGGGAATTTGCAACTTTGTTTTGAAGGCTGAAGAATGGGGGTGGGGGATTTCCTGAGATTGTAAACTTGTGAAATCGCAACCACACACCGGAATTACTGATTGCGTGAACTTATAAAGGACTGGGTCGACGTTCTGTGACTACTTCAAATTACTCCGGTTTCAAAATTCAACAATTCATTTCACGCGAAGTATTTGACTGGAATCACTGCTAGGTTCACTCAATCAACTTCTGTTTAAGATAACATTTGGTTTAGGTCTAACGTTCTGTGATGTAAATCACCACATAACCACAAGTTTCTTTCAAACGATTTTTAGAACACCTTCTGGTTCCTTTGACCAGGGGGATTGTCTGCAAGAGACGATCTAACCCAGGGGACATTTCTCGTAACATCCGCCCCACCCCACGGGAAAATCATCAACTTTGCCCTGCCCTTTTTACAATCCCCCTGGTCAGCCCGGGGGTCGACCCCAGGGGGAAGCCGATGATATGTGCATTATGCTCACTGGAAACACTTTGATCTTGACGGCTGAATAATCACATTACAAAATAAAACGACAATGCAGCAGTGTGATCATGTGAGAAATGAAAACCACACTCAAAAATCTCATTTTGTTAAAGTCTTGAGTGGACTTCAAGCTTTTTCAGTTGTGATTTGGATTGTTATGATTGAAAATAAAGTGCTTCTGGTCGTACTCAATCTCACTCCCAGTAAAATATGGTCACCATTTTCACAGTAAACAATTCTCACAGAAATTTGTTTAAATTTCTGTGAGAATTTTTAATTTCTTTCTGCTATTCTAAACCTACTCCCATCTTCATCTTAACACTACCTGTAAAATATCCCTAACTGCTTTTTCAGCTTCTTCGACAGTTTCAGCAACAATTACACCTTTCCCCCCAGCAAGTCCACTGGCTTTAACAACCAAGGCAGGATAATCAGCTGATCTGATATGTTCACAAGCTAGATCAGAGTCTGTAAACACTTGCCAACGAGCAGTAGGGATACCGTACTTCGTCATGAACTCTTTAGCAAAAGCTTTACTAGTTTCAATCCTAGCCGCATCTCTTGTTGGACCAAAACAAGCAATCCCTTCGGCCACCAGAAAATCCACGAGACCATCAGCTAACGGCGTTTCGGGACCGACCACAACTAAATCGACCTTGTTCTTTAAGCATAGGGTTTTCACAGAAGAGTGATCGGCGAGGTTTGGGGAAGCTAAATTCTCTATTTTCTCTCCAGAACTTCGGTGGTTTGTACCGCCATTTCCTGGGGCTACAAACACTTTCTGGACGTGTTCAGACTGTGCTAATTTCCAAGCCAAGCAATGCTCTCTTCCTCCTCCGCCAATGACAAGAACATGGTCAGACATAATATCAAGGAATTGGCGAGAAATTCCAGGACATCAAGTCGATAAAGGATTAGAAAAGTTCTGTCAAAACACAGCGTTAGGGTCCGTAGATCCCAGAACACGTGCACTTCAAAATGTTTTATTTAGTATAGGAAAAAGCATTCAGCCAATCAGAAGCAAGTCTTAGTGACAGAAGCTAGTCTCTAGTTCTCTATTTCCGCTCGACCGCGTTAGCATCAGAACTGTCATGCGCAGATTGCAGATCGTCAAATACCGTAGAATTCCGAAAGTAACGGTCCCCCGAAATTAACGTTGAATTTGTCTGAAATTTCCCGAAAGTAGAGGCCCTTGGAATGTGGCGCATTTTTTTAATGTTTCAAATACATGTTTATCCATATTTAATAGGACTAATGTAGTAAATAAATAGTTAGTCAATAGTAGCGACCAAAGGTCCCAAAAGCTTCAAAATCCGAAAGCAACGGGTTACTTTCGGAATTCTACGGTATTCACCTCTGGTTGCTAAGACTATGTGGACACGGTAACGTTGGCCCGTTTCCGAGCGTTTTCGTATTGTTAACTGTTCTCAAGGGAATCCAGAACATGCAATCAGCTCATTACTGGAAACAACACAAAAACGCTCGGAAACGTTACCGTGTGCACGTAGCCGAAGTTTATTTCGGAAAATAATTTTTTCGACTCAGAATAGCGAGATACGCGGGTTTTTTTATTTTGAAAGTCTCAAAACTGCCAAAATGGGAAAGTGGAGGGAACCATTCCAAATGTGTTGTTTTGCTATTTTACGGTCGAAAGCATCATTTTCACCCAAAATTTGGCATTTTTAGATCTTATTAGATGTTTTGGTGTGTAGTATCGCTGTATATTTTTACGAGTTGTGCCGTATTTTGACGAGCCGGCAGGGCGAGTCAAAATACAAACAACGAGTAAAAATATACAGCGATACTACACACCAAAACATCTTATAAGAGATTTATTATACAACAGCTCTGATCAACAAATTTTTATGGAAAAAGAAAACTCTAAAAAAGCCAGAGAAGTAGAGCGTGACTTGCACCAGGACAAAACCAGGACAAAATAATAAGCATACATGAAGTAGTTCCCGACTGATAAATTTGATTGGCTAACAAAATCTGTCAAACCGGTTTTCTACAAGTTTTCTACTATCCAAATATCGCTGTATATTTGTACTCATTTTTAGCGTTATTTGGACAGTTTTTAATGCAGTTGTATAATAAGGAGCCTTATTTCGGAAAATGATTTTTTCGACTGCCTGTCTGTTCGTGTTTTTGCCGGTGTGTGTCTGTAACGGTGTGTGTCTGTAACGGTGTCTGTCTGTCTGTCTGTCTGTCTGTCTGTCTGTCTGTCTGTCTGTCTGTCTGTCTGTCTGTCTGTCTGTCTGTCTGTCTGTCTGTCTGTCTGTCTGTCTGTCTGTCTGTCTGTCTGTCTGTCTGTCTGTCTGTCTGTCTGTCTGTCTGTCTGTCTGTCTGTCTGTCTGTCTGTCTGTCTGTCTGTCTGTCTGTCTGCCTGTCTGCGTCTGCCTGTCTCTCACCAAAATGACCTTTCAAGTATTCGACCAATCTTCATGTAAGTTTCTGAAGTGATTGGCCATAGACCAAAATTGAATAAAAAACTAAATAAACTGAACAGTACAATGATCTTCACAATTATATATAACAAATTATTAGCCAAAGATAAAAAATAACATCTAAACATGATTATTTTAAAGTGCTTATAAACCCAAAGATGATATTATTGCATATGGATTCTATTTAATGTGTATAGTTGAATATGCGTGCTTTGATTGACTAACGAGCAGTCAGGTCATAGTCAATTGAGATATGGTCTGGAAACTCGACAAACTTCAAAGCGCCTATAATGAGCTGTGATTTTATGTTGAACCGTACTTTACACCGTGCACATCCTTTGTTTTAGGTTTATTAATATTTAAATAGCACGGGTGAGTGATTGAACTGAAACGTTGCTATTGGATAATTCGTTCATTATACTAAAATACAATGTGTTCAGTGACCGTGCACCGTGCACAAAAACGCATAAAGGCGAACAAAAAGATAGACCAAAGACTTTAGCTGAGTTTCCAGACCATATCTCGATTGACTATGATCAAGTATTCTCCAATATGGACCCCGCAAACGGACCGCTCGTTGATTGAAAAGGTAACTTAGATAAGTTTACTGATTAATATACCGTTATTGATCGATCTCATTGGAGTGTATTACATATTTAATGTACCTTCATCGGCACTGATATAAGCTAAGCATCATTTTGTCGTACTCAACGTTCATTCCTTTTCTTTATTTGTCGTTTTCGTTATTCTTGTAAAACTGCCAAGCAGCTCTAAGCCCCGATTCCAGAGCACCTTGAATCCAACCATTTGCAAAGGAGATGGCCTCACCACCGAAGTAGATGGGTTGGATTTTTTTGGGCTCGAGTAGAATGCGTAGATGGTCCATGTAACTGTACGGACGTAACTGAACGTACGCTCCTTCTGCAGCTGAGTCATTGTACCAACACTGAATTGCTCCTGCTTCAAAATAATCTGTAACTTTGGACGGATGTTTACCATCTTTGAACAAACCTTGTAATAATAATAATTAAATAATAATAATAATTAAATAATAATAATAGTAATAGTAATAGTAATAGTAATAGTAATAGTAATAGTAATGGTAATGGTAATGGTAATGGTAATGGTAATGGTAATGGTAATGGTAATGGTAATGGTAATGGTAATGGTAATGGTAATGGTAATGGTAATGGTAATGGTAATGGTAATGGTAATGGTAATGGTAATGGTAATGGTAATGGTAATGGTAATGGTAATGGTAATGGTAATGGTAATGTGGTCATGGTCATGGTCATGGTAATGGTAATGGTAATAGAAATAATAATAATATGATTAATTCTTTGAAAGTTTTCATGGCGATAATACGTGATACGTGATGCGTGTTCGTGTGCATGTGCCTCATGTGTGTGCATGTGCATGTTCGTATGCATGTGCCTCATGTGTGTGCTGTGCGTATACATGTACGTGTTCGGGTACATGTATGTATTTATCTACATGTGCGTGTTCGTGTACATGTACATGTACACGTTTGTGTATATGTGCGTGTTTGCGTACATGTGCGTGTTCGTATATATGTGCGTGTTTGTGTACATGTGCGTGTTTGTGTATGTTCGTGCACATGTGCGTATTCGCGCACATGTGCGAGTTCGTGTACATGTAAATGTACATGTGCGTGTTCGTGCACATGTATGTGTTTATCTACATGTGCACGAACACGCACATATATATGTGTGTGTTCGTGCACACGTGCGTGTTCACACACACGTGCGTGTTCGTGTACATGTTCGTATCCACGTGCGTGTGCATGTGTGTGTTCATATAGATATGGGCACTTTCTACTCTTGTTTTATTTGACTATGCATGCTTTTCACATGTCTGACAATCTGACTCTGTATATATGAACCTAAGAGCCAAACAACCCAACCTTAACAGATCAAAACATAAGATTTTCTCAATATTTTGCCGTACCACGCTGATCAAAACTAGGCTAACTAATTAACGGTCGATTAATTATGTAATGTTTGAATTAAACTACTACCTTGATAAACCATCTGAACTTCTCTTAAAGCTTCAGTAATGGCTTCATCTTCTGGCTGTGAGCCAAACAGTAAGGCCTCTTTATTCCAAGTGTACAACAGCAACACCCCCCGGTTTGTGTCATGCCTCTCTCGTGGGTACACAATCTGACTGATGGGTAAATTAGTTTTGGTTATTCCGCCATCTTTTACCGGAAACTCGGTATCTTGCCAAAATCTCTCACGAAAACCAAGAAAGATTTTCGTCGAAGGCTGATAAACAATTCCGGCAATGGCGTCATTGACTGGTTGCGGTAACGGAGGGTGAAACTCCACCTGGCGCATGATATTCAGTGGCAGGGTCAAAATCACTGCGTCGGCCTCAAAATGAAGCTCGTTGCCGGTACGGGTTTGCCGGGCGGAGATTCTGACCGGGTAAGAAGAGCGGCTGTTGTACCCTACGTCGTCACTTCCTCGTTTCCATTCCACTGACCTCACGATTACGCCGAACTCAAGGTCTTCGCCTAAGTTGAGCGGTTCGCCCGGTTGGACAAAAGCCTCGGGCAGTTGCTCCATGCCGTCTTTGAGGGTGTACATTCTTGGGGTCCACCATTGACCAATTGCTTCGGCTAGGACGGTCGCTACGGAGTAAGTATATTCGGGGATATAGTCGATATCACACAGACCATCAATGGCTACTTTAGGCCAGGGTCGAAGAACGGATCTGGCATCTTCCGAGCAGCCCATGTCGGAATTAAGAAATTCCAAGAATGATAACTTACTCCAACGTTCCATCCATTTGCGCCATTTTTCAGTGTACTTTTCCACGTCGGGTTTTCCTTTGGACTTTTTGGGTGCGCTGTCAGTCACCTCCTTGATTGTCAATCTGTAGTAATCCACTAAAATATAAAAAAAAGAACATGACTTACAGTTGATTTCGCACTACTGAAAGATCTAAACTAAATTTATGTATAGTGGATAACCCTATCAGTCATATCTAAACTGTTGTCACTATAGAGGTCCAGTAAGAACCATCCCTCATTGGTCCAGTGTTACTACAGGAGGAAACCAGAGTAAACTAAACTAACTTTATTTATACTGGATAACTCTATCAGTCATATCTAAACTGTTCTCACTAGAGGTCCAGTACTGAAGAACTATCCCTCATTGGTCCAGTGTTACTACAGGAGGAAACCGGCAGAGTAAACTAAACTAACTTTATTTATATTGGATAACTCTACCAGTCATATCTAAACTGTTCTCCCTAAAGGTCCAGTAAGGCCTATCCTTCATTGGTCCAGTGTTACTACAGGAGGAAACCACAGTAAACTAAACTAACTTTATTTATATTGGATAACTCTATCAGTCATATCCAAACTGTTCTCCCTAAAGGTCCAGTAAAAGGCCTATCCTTCATTGGTCCAGTGTTACTACAGGAGGAAACCGGCAGAGTAAACTAAACTAAACTAACTTTATTTATAAGCAATATTGGGCATTTCACTCGATTACATAGCATGTTCTAAGGATTTTGGGTGAAGGAAAATTCGAGTGTAGAATGTATACATTTTAAGACCACAACGGGACCAGCTGCAAAAAATGCCACTACACAGGCCTTTCGGCAGGAATTGAACCCACGACCTTGCGATTCTAGTGCAATGCTCTGACCACTGAGCCACGGAGGGCGTTGCCGAGAGCTTGATCGCGAGTTCTGTATATATAATAAGGTGGTAATGCCAGGAGAGAATTTGGTATATTATAAGCAATATTGGGCATTTCACTCCATTACTTATTTATATTGGATGACTCTATCATTCATATCTAACTCATTGGTCCAGTTTTACTACAGGAGGAAACCAGAGTAAACTAAAGTAACTTTTACTATTGTTGAAACACCTTGTCACAAGTCTGTTGGAGTCATCAACCTGGTTACAAGTTCTCAACAACCTGTTATAGACTTAATTGCTAACAAACTGGGAACTGCCGCTTGGTGACGGCTTGTTGGACTAACAGAATTTCTGTAAAATGTCCCTCCAAAATGCAGGAAATGGCATATCAGAGCTATGGATTTCAAAATTTTCCGGGGGAGCATGCCCCCAGACCCCTAGATGTTTAGTGCTACTTCGGCGCTCGCATTGGCGTTGCCTTTGAGAGAACCCGTTGTTGTAATATTATACACTGCTACTTGAGATATTTTAAAACAAAAAATGTGATCATTTATCAAATACAGTAATATCTTTTTTTCTTTTTTTTTTAGGGGGGGGGGGGGGGGAGGAGCTAATTTGGCCAACCCCGCCTGAAACGTGCCACCACGCCACTAGCTGACTATATGTGCATGCATGAAAAACTTACTGATATGGTCAATTTTTAGAGGAACCTGTAGATCCTTCTCAACCGTCCTGACTCTTTTGTCCCATCCAGGCCACAATGTGTCGCACATTGCTTTTGCTCTGGCCTTTGCTTCTGGATTTTTGCTGCTAAAATCTTAATAAAAGTTACAGTATATAATTAGAATGAATAATCTTTAATATCCAAAATAGCAGTAAAAACTGAATTGCTTAGGATTTACATCATAACGTATATAAGTTGAAATGTTAAGTTATAAAAATACATGAATTAAAAAATAGAACAGTACAATTTAAGACTAGCTTAAGAAGTGATATAATTTAAACTAAAGTTTCTGGATATTATAAACACGAGTAGCAGCTGGAACAAAGCTGTTCGAAAAACGATCTGTTCGTGAGTTCTCAAATTATATGTTAATACATTTCTTGGCGGAACTAGGGCATTCAATTTATGAGAAGGAGAAATCATAAATTAACACCTTAAAGAGTGATAAAGAAAGAAATAAGAAATTAACACTTTAAAGAGTGATACAGGTCAATGGTAGATTCACAAGCTTGGTGTAATAACAGGTGTTTGGTGGCAGACAAGGATCAAACTTGCAACCTTCTAATGACCAGTTAGACACTCTAACCATTGAGTCACTGAAGCTACGTTTACACGGCACCGGACGAATTCGAGACCGGTCTCGAATTCTTCCTATTTCGCCGTGTAAACAGGCGAAAACGTACTAATTCGAGACCGGTTCTGAATTTGTCTTCCGTGTAAACAGGCGGAACCGTACTAACTCGAGACCGGTTCCGAATTTGTCTTCCGTGTAAACAGGCGTAACCGTACTAATTCGAACCGGTTCCGAATTTGTCTTCCGTGTAAACAGGTGGAACCGTACTAATTCGAGACCGGTTCCGAATTTGTCTTCCGTGTAAACAGGCGTAACCGTACTAATTCGATACCGGTTCCGAATTTGTCTTCCGTGTAAACAGGCGGAACCGTACTAATTCGAGACCGGTTCCGAATTTGTCTTCCGTGTAAGCAGGTGGAACCGTACTAATTCGAGACCGGTTCCGAATTTGTCTTCCGTGTAAAAAGACGAAACCGTACTAATTCGAGACCGGTTCCGAATTTGTCTTCCGTGTAAAAAGGCGAAACCGTACTAGTTCGAGACCGGTTCCGAATTTGTCCTCCGTGTAAACAGGCGAAACCGTACTAATTCGAGAGCGGTTCCGAATTTCGTACACGCGACAAAATTTGTTTTTATCAGCTTTTTTCGACATATTAACAATTCACAAGTTCTGCTTATTCATGTACAGTTCATATTTAAAACAATGAGACTTCGTGTCTTACCAGAACTGATAAATTACGCAATTAGCACAACAAGTAAGCCGGTCTGGCTAGCTTTTTCCGTTAGAAGACCTTAGAAAAGTCCTCCCAAAACACAGGTGACTGGCTAGGACCATGAGCACGACGTAGAATTATTAACTTACCATTCACTCTCACGGTCACTCCTCGTACGCTGACAAAACAATTCTTTTGTGGGTCAACGTTGAAGAATGGTCTTGTCGCCAGATTGAACTTCTCAATATAAGCGTCAGTTAAGTAATGGCGGTGTTCCAAAGGAACTCGCATTGCTCCCGCTAAATCAAATCAAAATTATAGAGTCATCACACAAACAGATTATCAAGTTTTATTGATTTACTCTAATGAGAGGAGAGGAGCGAAAGAAGAGGAGAGGAGAGGAGAGGAGAGGAGAGGAGAGGAGAGGAGAGGAGAGGAGAGGAAAGGAGAGGAAAGGAGAGGAGAGGAGAGGAGAGGAGAGGAGAGGAGAGGAGAGGAGAAGAGAGGAGAGGAGAAGAGAGGAGAGGAGAGGAGAGGAGAGTTGAGGAGAGGAGAGGAGAGGTAAGGTAAATAATAGCTTTATTGGCATGACCTATTTTACATCAGGTATTGCTAAAGCTTACATTTTATAAAAGAGAAAAAGAAATAGTAAATCTACTTAGATTAAATACAATGTTGAATTTACGTTTACAAGTAAGTTGACCATCAACTGTTGATGGGTATATTGCCCGCAAATAAACATTCCTTTCTAAAGGTAGAAAGGAATGCCCACCTGCAGACTATATGATATACAAAGATAATAAATTAGTGAACTAGTTACGTATAGTAAATAATTGAACAGTGAGTTTAATCACCTGCTTGCAGACATTCCTTTCTAAAAAGGCAGAAAGTAATGCCTGCATGCAGGCTACTCGGTACATATTAACTAATTAATAACTTATTAAGTATTGGTACAGTATTGGTATAGTAAATAAGGAGAGGAGAGGAGAGAAGAGAAGAGGAGAGTGGAGTGAAATGGCGTGGAGTGTAGTAAAGTGGAGTGGAGGAGAGGAGAGGAGAGTGGGGTGGAGTAGAGTGGAGTGGAGAAGAGTAGAGTAGAGTGGAGTAAAGTGGAATCGCGTAGAGTAGAGCCGCAGTAAAATGGAGTAGAGTGGCGTGAAGTAAAGTGGAGCGGAGTGGAATAAAGTGGAGTGGAATAAAGTAGAGTAACGTATAGGGTGTAGAGTGTAGGATGTAGGATGTAGGGTGTAGGATGTAGGATGTAGGATGTAGGATGTAGGATGTAGGGTGTAGGGTGTAGGGTGTAGGGTGTAGGATGTAGGGTGTAGGGTGTAGGGTGTAGGGTGTAGGGTGTAGGGTGTAGGGTGTAGGGTGTAGGGTGTAGGGTGTAGGGTGTAGGGTGTAGGGTGTAGGGTGTAGGGTGTAGGGTGTAGGGTGTAGAGTGTAGGGTGTAGAGTGTAGGGTGTAGGGTGTAGGGTGTAGGGTGTAGGGTGCAGGGTGCAGGGTGCAGGGTGCAGGGTGCAGGGTGCAGGGTGCAGGGTGCAGGGTGCAGGGTGCAGGGTGCAGGGTGCAGAGTGCAGGGTGCAGGGTGCAGGGTGTAGGGTGTAGGGTGTAGGGTGTAGGGTGTAGGGTGTAGAGTGTAGGGTGTAGGGTGTAGAGTGTAGGGTGTAGAGTGTAGAGTGTAGAGTGTAGAGTGTAGAGTGTAGAGAGTAGAGAATAGAGTAGAGTATAGGGTGCAGGGTAGGGTGCAGGGTGCAGGGTACAGGGTGCAGTAGAGTAGAGTAGGTAGGGTAAAGTATAGTGGAGTGGAGTGGAGTGGAGTGGAGTGGAGTGGCGTGGAGTGGAGTGGAGTGGCGTGGAGTGGAGTGGAGTGGAGTGGAGTGGAGTGGAGTGGAGTGGAGTGGAGTGGAGGGAGGTGGAGTGGAGTGGAGTGGAGTGGAGTGGAGTAGGGTAGGTAGGGTAGGGTAGGGTAGGGTAGGGTAGGGCAGGGTAGGGTAGGGTAGGGTAGGGTAGGGTAGGGTAGGGTAGGGTAGGGTAGGGTAGAGTAGCGTAGAGTAGAGTAGAGTAGAGTAGAGTAGAGTAGAGCAGAGCAGAGCAGAGCAGAGCAGAGCAGAGCAGAGCAGAGCAGAGGAGAGCAGAGGAGAGCAGAGGAGAGCAGAGGAGAGCAGAGGAGAGCAGAGGCAGAGCAGAGCAGAGCAGAGCAGAGCAGAGCAGAGCAGAGCAGAGCACAGCAGAGTAGAGCAGAGTAGAGTAGAGTAGAGTAGAGTAGAGTAGAGTAGAGTAGAGTAGAGTAGAGTAGAGTAGAGTGGAGTAGAGTGGAGTAGAGTGGAGTAGAGTAGAGTAGAGTAGAGTAGAGTGGCATTATAAATCACTGAAAGAGAAAATACCTTCGCCTCTTTGTCCTTTGGGATCGAAATCAAAATGAAGTGTTTTAATTCTTCCACCAACACGCTCTTGTCTTTCAAGAATAATGACCTGAAAAGTTAAAGTAAAATTGAAGAAAACCTATTGTGAATTAGCTCAAGATTGGCAGTGTCGATTTTCGTTGATGTTCAACGGCTATTTTTCATTCAAAGAGCAGTGTTGTATCAGATTTAGAACACGACGCAATGACTGAGTGTTTTCGATCTGATAAAACACCTACTGCGAATGTTTCGAATAGCTTCAAAAAAAGACCCACTTAGTACGTTCATTGGCGTAATAATTTTGAAAAATTATTTTTGAATATTTTTATGATTTTTTATATATACTGTATATAAGGACCCTAGACTCACTTTATGTCCAGCTCGTTTCAGCTCATATGCTGCTGCAAGGCCAGAAATGCCCGCCCCGACGATCAAAATCTTTTTTTGATTCTTGGTCTTTATTGGCGCCTCTTCTTCGTATCCCACATCTTTGTTGTCACTTCTTAAGATCGGTGAATCAGGGTCGACGTCGAAACCTTTGTTGTACATGTAACTTAATCCTCTCCTCACCAATCTTGTGAAAAATGTTTGCTTCAGCAAATTGGTGTCGTTGTCAGCTCCGGGGAGGAACCCCAAATAATGAACTGGATCGAAGTCGTTGTTGTTTGAATCACTGTTGCTTTCTGCCATTGTTGTAATGGTGAATTACACTGTAAAATGCTAAAGAGCAAAATGATAAGGTGATAAAGTGCCGGGAATAGTTTTTGATAACGAAATACTGACGTTTCGAACAGCCCTTCATCAGAGTAACGTGTGTAAAGACTGCCTTTAAATTGTAAAGATATAGGTAGAGTTAGTCGACAGAGTAAAATAGTCTGGTGTTAGACAGAGTAAAATAGTCTGGTATTAGACAGAGTAAAATAGTCTGGTGTTAGACAGAGTAAAATAGTCTGGTATTAGACAGAGTAAAATAGTCTGGTGTTAGACAGAGTAAAATAGTCTGGTATTAGACAGAGTAAAATAGTCTGGTGTTAAACAGAGTAAAATAGTCTGGTGTTAGACAGAGTAAAATAGTCTGGTATTAGACAGAGTAAAATAGTCTGATGTTTGACAGAGTAAAATAGTCTGGTGTTAGACAGAGTAAAATAGTCTGGTGTTAGACACAGTAAAATAGTCTGGTGTTAGACACAGTAAAATAGTCTGGTGTTAGACACAGTAAAATAATCTGGTGTTAGACACAGTAAAATAGTCTGGTGTTAGATACAGTAAAATAGTCTGGTATTAGACAGAGTACAATAGTCTGGTGTTAGACACAGTAAAATAGTCTGGTGTTAGACACAGTAAAATAGTCTGGTGTTAGACAGAGTACAATAGTCTGGTGTTAGACACAGTAAAATAGTCTGGTGTTAGACACAGTAAAATATAGTCTGGTGTTAGACACAGTAAAATAGTCTGGTGTTAGACACAGTAAAATATAGTCTGGTATTAGACACAGTAAAATATAGTCTGGTGTTAGACAGAGTAAAATAGTCTGGTACGTGTTAGACACAGTAAAATAGTCTGGTGTTAGACACAGTAAAATAGTCTGGTGTTAGACACAGTAAAATGGTCTGGTGTTAGACACAGTAAAGTAGTCTGGTGTTACACACAGTAAAATAGTCTGGTGTTAGACACAGTAAAATAGTCTGGTGTTAGACACAGTAAAATAGTCTGGTGTTACACACAGTAAAATAGTCTGGTGTTAGACACAGTAAAATGGTCTGGTGTTAGACACAGTAAAATGGTCTGGTGTTAGACACAGTAAAGTAGTCTGGTGTTACACACAGTAAAATAGTCTGGTGTTAGACACAGTAAAATAGTCTGGTGTTAGACACAGTAAAATAGTCTGGTGTTAGACCGTGAAATAGTCTGGTGTTAGACACAGTAAAATAGTCTGGTGTTAGACACAGTAAAATAGTCTGGTATTAGACAGAGTACAATAGTCTGGTGTTAGACACAGTAAAATAGTCTGGTGTTAGACACAGTAAAATAGTCTGGTGTTAGACACAGTAAAATATAGTCTGGTGTTAGACACAATAAAATAGTCTGGTGTTAGACACAGTAAAATATAGTCTGGTATTAGACACAGTAAAATATAGTCTGGTGTTAGACAGAGTAAAATAGTCTGGTACGTGTTAGACACAGTAAAATAGTCTGGTGTTAGACACAGTAAAATAGTCTGGTGTTAGACACAGTAAAATAGTCTGGTGTTAGACACAGTAAAATATAGTCTGGTGTTAGACACAGTAAAATAGTCTGGTGTTAGACACAGTAAAATATAGTCTGGTATTAGACACAGTAAAATATAGTCTGGTGTTAGACAGAGTAAAATAGTCTGGTACGTGTTAGACACAGTAAAATAGTCTGGTGTTAGACACAGTAAAATAGTCTGGTGTTAGACACAGTAAAATGGTCTGGTGTTAGACACAGTAAAGTAGTCTGGTGTTACACACAGTAAAATAGTCTGGTGTTAGACACAGTAAAATAGTCTGGTGTTAGACACAGTAAAATAGTCTGGTGTTACACACAGTAAAATAGTCTGGTGTTAGACACAGTAAAATGGTCTGGTGTTAGACACAGTAAAATGGTCTGGTGTTAGACACAGTAAAGTAGTCTGGTGTTACACACAGTAAAATAGTCTGGTGTTAGACACAGTAAAATAGTCTGGTGTTAGACACAGTAAAATAGTCTGGTGTTAGACAGTGAAATAGTCTGGTGTTAGACACAGTAAAATAGTCTGGTGTTAGACACAGTAAAATAGTCTGGTATTAGACAGAGTACAATAGTCTGGTGTTAGACACAGTAAAATAGTCTGGTGTTAGACACAGTAAAATAGTCTGGTGTTAGACACAGTAAAATATAGTCTGGTGTTAGACACAATAAAATAGTCTGGTGTTAGACACAGTAAAATATAGTCTGGTATTAGACACAGTAAAATATAGTCTGGTGTTAGACAGAGTAAAATAGTCTGGTACGTGTTAGACACAGTAAAATAGTCTGGTGTTAGACACAGTAAAATAGTCTGGTGTTAGACACAGTAAAATAGTCTGGTGTTAGACAGTAAAATAGTCTGGTGTTAGACACAGTAAAATAGTCTGGTGTTAGACACAGTAAAATAGTCTGGTGTTAGCTAGACACAGTAAAATGGTCTGGTGTTAGACACAGTAAAGTAGTCTGGTGTTAGACACAGTAAAATAGTCTGGTGTTAGACACAGTAAAATAGTCTGGTGTTAGACACAGTAAAATAGTCTGGTGTTAGACAGTAAAATAGTCTGGTGTTAGACACAGTAAAATAGTCTGGTGTTAGACACAGTAAAATAGTTTGGTGTTAGACACAGTAAAATGGTCTGGTGTTAGACACAGTGAAATAGTCTGGTGTTAGACACAGTAAAATATAGTCTGGTATTAGACACAGTAAAATATAGTCTGGTGTTAGACACAGTAAAATAGTCTGGTGTTAGACACAGTAAAATAGTCTGGTGTTAGACAGTAAAATAGTCTGGTGTTAGACACAGTAAAATAGTCTGGTGTTAGACACAGTAAAATAGTCTGGTGTTAGACACAGTAAAATGGTCTGGTGTTAGACACAGTAAAGTAGTCTGGTGTTACACACAGTAAAATAGTCTGGTGTTAGACGCAGTAAAATAGTCTGGTGTTAGACACAGTAAAATAGTCTGGTGTTAGACACAGTAAAATAGTCTGGTGTTAGACACAGTAAAATAGTCTGGTGTTAGACACAGTAAAATAGTCTGGTATTAGACAGAGTACAATAGTCTGGTGTTAGACACAGTAAAATAGTCTGGTGTTAGACACAGTAAAATAGTCTGGTGTTAGACAGAGTACAATAGTCTGGTGTTAGACACAGTAAAATAGTCTGGTGTTAGACACAGTAAAATATAGTCTGGTGTTAGACACAATAAAATAGTCTGGTGTTAGACACAGTAAAATATAGTCTGGTATTAGACACAGTAAAATATAGTCTGGTGTTAGACAGAGTAAAATAGTCTGGTACGTGTTAGACACAGTAAAATAGTCTGGTGTTAGACACAGTAAAATAGTCTGGTGTTAGACACAGTAAAATAGTCTGGTGTTAGACAGTAAAATAGTCTGGTGTTAGACACAGTAAAATAGTCTGGTGTTAGACACAGTAAAATAGTCTGGTGTTAGACACAGTAAAATGGTCTGGTGTTAGACACAGTAAAGTAGTCTGGTGTTAGACACAGTAAAATAGTCTGGTGTTAGACACAGTAAAATAGTCTGGTGTTAGACACAGTAAAATAGTCTGGTGTTAGACAGTAAAATAGTCTGGTGTTAGACACAGTAAAATAGTCTGGTGTTAGACACAGTAAAAGTTTGGTGTTAGACACAGTAAAATGGTCTGGTGTTAGACACAGTGAAATAGTCTGGTGTTAGACACAGTAAAATATAGTCTGGTATTAGACACAGTAAAGTATAGTCTGGTGTTAGACAGAGTAAAATAGTCTGGTGTTAGACACAGTAAAATAGTCTGGTGTTAGACACAGTAAAATAGTCTGGTGTTAGACACAGTAAAATAGTCTGGTGTTAGACAGTAAAATAGTCTGGTGTTAGACACAGTAAAATAGTCTGGTGTTAGACACAGTAAAATAGTCTGGTGTTAGACACAGTAAAATGGTCTGGTGTTAGACACAGTAAAGTAGTCTGGTGTTAGACACAGTAAAATAGTCTGGTGTTAGACACAGTAAAATAGTCTGGTGTTAGACACAGTAAAATAGTCTGGTGTTAGACAGTGAAATAGTCTGGTGTTAGACACAGTAAAATAGTCTGGTGTTAGACACAGTAAAATAGTTTGGTGTTAGACACAGTAAAATGGTCTGGTGTTAGACACAGTGAAATAGTCTGGTGTTATAGATAGAGTAAACAGGGACGTAGCCAGGATTTTGAAAGGGGGGGGCGAAATCAAAATAAATCTTTAGGGGGTCCTGGGGCATGCTCCCCCGGGAAATTTTGAAATCGAGAGTCGCTGAAATGCCATTTCCTGGCTTTTGGAGGAAGATTTTACAGACTCTAAATGTCAAAAAACGTCATATAATAAACGTCATAAATGACTCAAAACACGCAAACGTCACATATATAGATACTCAAAATGCATACGCTCAGTAGATTGAATACACTGTTTACAGTTTATTTCCTGACACAATTCATATTGCATCAGTTTTGTAGTTACATGTCTGTTGTTTTATATCAAAAGAGGGGGAGCCGCGGCTCCCTCGGCTACGTCCCGAGTAAAGTAAGTACACTACACTTTTAACATGACATCCGCCTTTGAAACAGGAAATAAGGTCCGGCCTGAGTCGCCTAACCCGGTTCTTATAGCGAAACTAGTCGGACTAAAACATAATCATTGATTAGTACAGTATAACTAACAGACGTCAAAGAGCGCACAAGAAGCTCGCTATATGAACTACATAATAAGTGTCGCAAGCTGTTATCGCTTAAGCCCGGCCAAATGAACTTAGTACTCGGATGCATGACCACCTTAGTTAGCTTCGTGTGCGGAGTAGAGTTTGTTGGTTTTCTCGTGTGCTTCGAGGGTTTTTCACCGGGTTCTCCAGTTTTCCTCCCTCCGCGAGATCAACACCATAGTTTTCCCAGTTAGCCACTAGCTAACAGTAGTTCCAAAATAAGGAGTGAGGGCCATTGGATTATCGGCAGTATCTAAATACCAGTCGCCTTTACTTTGCTTCGTAAATCTAAATTTTGCGGCGTGATGCGATAGACATGCATTAGTTGCATTCCTATTAACAATTTGATCTATAGAACCTGTAATAATACTAGTACAACCTAATGCAAGTACCAACACCTTTTAATTCAGTAAATTTACCTTGGCGAGTAAATCGCAAGCTCTTGCACTTGATATGCCTTATATGATACACTATCATACGCCGAAGCAAGTTTCTTCAGTACTCCCCTTCCTTAACTAGAAAACGAAACGTACAACACTTCTATTTATATGATTTCCGATCATTTGATAGTCATATGATTTTCCCGGTAAACCCCCTCATAATAATTATTTATAGCCATATTTATATCATTTTCTAGGTAAATCCCCGAACTTGATACATATAATTATTCCTAATTTACCGAGAATTTTATTTTTTCCGACAATTTTAGTTGATCTGTAAACAATATTTGCCGTGCTTCAAATGTAATTAATAAATCATAATGTCTATTTAAACTATAGTTATTTTTGCTGCGGTTTTGTTTGGTATTGGCTTAAGCATGCATGCAAACCGGCACAGTCGAGTATATTGCGATGTGAATTTTCCAATCGTCGCGTTTGAACTTGTTCGAATTGCGATACGATTCGCTACGTTTTTCGTTGTTTCTCGCTTAGAAATCGACTGTGAACAAAACCACACATAGTCATTACTTTGCTAGTATAGCAATGGATTCGTGTCTGCGCATGTTTATGTTGATTTTTCAAATTGAATCATTGCAACAATTGAAATTCATATACGCAACATGATTTAATTATAATAGAAGTTTTTATCAAAAGTGAAGTGCTGCGAGTTGCTACCGTTTACTATTTAGTAGTAAAATACTTGTTATCGTCCCAAGTATTTTCAATTAAAGAGCTTAAGCATGCGACGTTTTCCTCAACATGGACGTCATGCGTATAAAATCGATTACAGTCACGTCAGCAAAAATTCGCAATATACAAACCCTACTATCGGCTTATTAGGAAGCGTATATAACTATGAATTTACAACCTTAATTCTCCCCCGAGCCTCAGTCGCTCAATAGTTAGAACGTCTAACTGGTCATTAGAAGGTTGCAGGGGCTCAGAAGTCTTTTCTGAGTAATTAGAGAGCTTAAGCAACAGACGTTTTACAGCCACGGACGGCGTTTCAATTCAATAGTATTTTCCATTCAAAACAATGATAATGACTATTAATGAGCAAGTTAAAATTTCAAGAGCAAAGTGAACGCCGTCGTCGTTCTACACAAGACGTCATTGAGAGCATTTTCGCGTTCTTGAGACGACGGGAACTTCTAGAACGCTGAGGCCTGTCATCGTTGTTTTACTACAATGAGACATACTTTTAAAGTAGACTGAAACTTGTATTTCAAGGGGGATAATTTCATTACATTACAATATAAAATAAAGGAAGGATCTGTATTTTTATATAAAAATGAAATTTAAGCTTATGAGCTAACAGTTTAGATATGTGATTATTCATAGCCTTTGTTTTGGGTAAAAAAGTCTTTTCAAAGAATACGCGGTTCAGTAGTTCTGTATTGTATTGTATTGTATTGTATTGTATTGTATTGTATTGTATTGTATTGTATTGTATTGTATTGTATTGTATTGTATTGTATTGTATTGTATTGTATTGTATTGTATTGTATTGTATTGTATTGTATTGTATTCCTGTTCTTCATGTCACCGTCCGTGTCTCAAAAACGCCTAATATACTTAAGTTCTCTAATGAGCTTGATGAACGTCTACCAAACGTCTGTTCCATTACACCAAGCTCGCAAACGTACCACATACACTACATGTATATGTACAACTTAATCATATCACTTTAACTACATCTTATGTGCAAACGCTACCACTTAGAAGCACATATGACATCACCAGGGATTATAACCAATTTGTGTAGATAAATGAGATTTGTGCAGTGACAAGCGCAATTTTGTGCAGTGATAAATGTTTCTTTAATATTTAAGAATGGGTGTTATTCGTGAAAGGATTGCATCAGAAATTATGTTCAAAGGCACAGGACATACCACATTCCAACATATACTATTTAATATCAATATTTAAATTAGCAAATACACAAATAAGACGATAAGTTAAAGGACCCTGGTCCACTATCTTCTGATAACGTTAAGCGTACCGTAAACTAACAGCCTTATGCCCTTAATTTCAACTTTCAAGATACATGAGTATATAGCATTATAGCAGGCCCTATCGCCCTAATAAACAAAACGCTAGTGTTCTATATTTAGCCAGACTACCCAACGGTGCCAACCAGCCAACCCCACATAACAAATTAAAACATGGCAAATTAAGAGTCTTTAAAAGACTGAAAATAAATTTTGGCTTTGAAAAATATCTTTCTTCAATTCGCAACTTCAAACATCGTGAAGCGGTTACAAAATTAAGAATTTCAGCTCATAAATTACCTGTTGAAACTGGTCGATACGGAAATGTTTCATACAGTGAAAGATAAATTATGCAAACATTGTGATCTAAATGAGATTGGGCACGAACAACACCTTTTAATGTCATGCAGAAACACAAAGTTCGCCGATCTTAGAGTTAATTTTATGGAAAGTCTCTGTAAAATAAATAACTCGTTTTCTAAATTTAGCTATCAAGACCTTTTCATGTATGTCATTGCTATGCAAGACAAAACAATTATGACTTTGGTAGCTAAATACTGTTTTAATGTTTTAACAAGTTTTGAAAGTTTATAGTTGAGCACGTAGTTTAGTTTATATGTTATATGTATGTATCTTATATACCAAATCTGGTATTTATGATGTTGTTTGAATAAATCTTAACATGCTTGAGGCTTCTCAGGTCGATGCGTCTGTGCGCGTGTGCTACTGTTTGACCATTGTTATTTTGAAAATGCGAATGTATGCTGTGCGAAAGGGATTCATAAAAAATTGGGAAAACGAGGGCCGCTTATGTATACTATGACAGTATGACTAGTTGATTACTGACGAGCTACCGAGCTACTCAGTGCTCCATCGCTGTTTAATGTCCTACTGAAGTTAGATTTTATACCTTTTTCAGCTCTTTGTGCAGTGATAAAAATTCCTTAAAATAATCCGTGGACTTCACTATATGAATTTGCAACCTTTCCTGCATGGCCATCCAAGCCTCAGTGGCTCAATCGTTAGAGCGTCTAACTGGTCATTGGAAGGTTTGCAGGTTTGAACCCTGTCTGGGGCTCAGAAACATTGAGTTTGATCAACGTCCAGCAAACGTCTGTTACATTACACCAAGCTAACAACAAACGTCGGTACCACATGCACTACATGTATACGTACAACTTCTCATATCACATTAACTACATCTCATATGCAAACGCTACGACTAAGGAGCACAGTCTATACAAAAACAAGAAACGAAGAACACAGATATATGGAACTAAGAACAAATAAAACTGATAACTAGACACCGAGAGAAAATACGAACCATGGATTGAGCCGAAACTGTCAGCTGGAATTCTTAAGTAGAAGCTGCCGCCACCGTAGTTGGTGCAGTTTTGAAAACAGAATTTCGGCGACAACAAGAAAGCATAAACGAACCGGATTAGACACTAGAATATAAAAAGGAACAAAAATAGTTTAAAATAAACAAAAAGAACCAAAAAAAGTGTAAAAGAACAAAGTTAATACTAGAGGGTAGGGAAGTAACGAAGAAAGCAGATCTATAGACACTGCAGTAAAAGAGCTTTAGACTTTAGGAAACAAGAACTAGTGAAAGGTAAACTGATATAACTGAATAAAGAGTATTAAAGAAAAAAACCCAAAAACTTATGACTATATGAATTTGCACTGAACCTTTGCTTTTCATCCAAGCCTCAGTAGCCCAACGGTTAGAGCATCTCACTGGTCATTACGGAAGGTTGCAGGGGCTCAGAAGCATTTTCTGAGTATTAAATCAATTTAAAGTAAGTGTGATCGAGCAATACTAACTATTGCATTGGCTATATAGTATTGTGTGTATTTGCATTTTATCATCAATTTTGCCGTCTTTTCTGATTAACTATCGTACTTGATGCTTTCTTAATAACCACCTGTCTCGATTAGCCCTTATGGTTATTTACAGGTGGTTGAGCACACAGTTATTCATTAAATTCTTATACATTATATTGTATATAATGGTAAATATTGTGCAAATAAATATTTCTTGTTCTTGTTCTTGATGAACGTTTACACCAAGCTCGCAAACGAACCACATGCAGTCATGCACTACATGTATACGTACAACTTATCTCATGATGCAAATGCTACCACTTAGAAGCACATATGACTTCACTTGCACGTTTCTCTCTGGCGAAGGGCCTTCGCTCGAAACGTTAGACTCCTACGTTCTTTGTTTCGGCAGTATATCTAACCTTACTATATTTCGATTGTTGTTTCTACACTGCCTACGCAGCACGCTACTTTTATTACACTATTTGGATGACTTCACTTAGCTCACCATATGAATTTGCAACCTTTCCTGGCCATCCAAGCCTCAGTGACTCAATGGTTAGAGCGTCTAACTGGTCATTAGAAGGTTGCAGGTTCGAACCTTGTCTGGGACTCAGAAATCTTTTCTGAGTAATTGAGCTTGATGAACGTCTACCAAACGTCTGTTACAGTACACCAAGCTAACAACAAATGTACCACATGTATACATACAACTTGACAACTTATCATATCACTTTAACTACATGCATCTCATATGCAAACGCTACTACTTAGGAGCACATATGACTTCACTATATGAATTTGCAACCTTAGCTCTCCATCTGAGCCTCAGTGGTTCAGTGGTTAGAGCGTCTAACTGGTCATTAGAAGGTTGCAGGTTTGAACCCTGTCTGGGCTCAGAAATACCACATGCACTACATATATACCGGCACTACTCTTATTAAAACGTCCAAGTGTCAAGCATTCTAGTTTAAAGCCCCGGTCAAACGAGGATGAGAGTTGATGAGAGTCGATGGGAGTTGCAACTCTCGGTCGCGTTTGACCACCAACTCTCATCGACTCTCATGCACTTTTATCAACTCGCATCAACTTTGAGCTGGTCAAATTTTAATGAGAGTTGATGAGAGTTTTTGCTCGTTTGACCGGTCATGAGAGTTGGCATATGAGAGTTGATGAGAGTTTAGCGGCTAGCGATTTAGAGTTTTGACTGTATTCGTGACTTTTCGTGACAAGAAAAGGCAAGAATGCAAAATATATCTGTCTATTTATTTGTCCAGTACGAGATTGTAAAAATACGAACTTTGTTTACCTCGAACATGGCGAGAAATGGTGGACATAGAGAGGCGGAGCTAAAGCCCTATTAAACTAGTACCTATGTCGTGCGGTCGTCACAGTTCCGCGATTCAGAAGAAAAGAGAACAACTAATTTATGCAATGTTGGAACCGTCGCGAGATTTTCAGATCTAATTTATGCGGCCGCGAAAATCATGAAGAAAATTGGCCTCGACCGCGAAATTGCGAGAAAAAATCCGCGCGGCCGCGCAATTGGGAGCAAATTTCGCGACATGCCCGCGAAAATTCCACGATCTGCCGCGAAAATGGGAGCGGGCGGCGTAGGACCTCTGGGACCAGGGTACGAAAATGGCGGCCAAAATTTGATCTCCGCCGCGAAATTTGCAAACTTTCCAGTCTGGGATGAAATCTTCATTCGATGATTAGAAAATACTGAAGCTTTGAGATTGAAAACCGCAACAACGACAAATACAGGCTAGAAATGAAGAATATCATCGAAAAGACGGATCTTTATAGTAGCCGAATCAGATCGAAACTTGTACGGAAATAGTATACTTCTGTTTGATTTTCGATAACGTGAGCAGCAAGGTTGGTACAATTTGCGTATTCGCCATATTGGCTTATGTTAGACTTGTGCTCAAAATAGTATATCAAAAACCGCAACGGATTTAATATCTGTGGCATATCGCTCATGATATTTATATCGCAGATGTGTTGCACTATACGATTCAGATTGAAACATTTGAAATAATTTAAAAATTGACACTGCTACGACGATTGTTTCACTCATCTTCTATGTAAGTCCTATTAATCTTGCAGAACTTTTCTAGTCAAAATTTTTGTAAGTGGGCATGCATTACGCGCATGCGTGACCATTATTTCTCGCCATGATTCGTTCTTAGTCTCCCTGCTACGCCGGTAAATCCTACAACTCTCGTCAACTCTCATGGTCAACTCTCATCAACTCTCATCCTCGTTTGACCGGGGCATCATTCAGAGTTGAGAAAACTCTCAGACAAACTCTTGCTTGCCAACTCTCATCCTCGTTTGACCGGGGCTTTAGTATTTGTTTATTCCAGTCGACAATTCAGTTATAATTTACAATTCTGTGGCAATACCGGAAACTTAATTTACTTAATAAAGATACATTCCTGATTTCAAAGAAACTCAGCGGTACTAAAAAAGCAATATTTTGACTTCTGAGTAAAATATAAAAAGAATGATTTACACATAATCACAAGCTCATTAATAATTTCTTGAGCTAATTAGCCAATCAGAGAAAAATATTTGGTCATATGTATCAGTTTTGAAACCCGGTCGCGCGGACTGAACTTATTATTAAGAAATCAGATAATAAACGGCACAAACAAAGAATCGTTTATCACCACATTTCTTAATTATAAATTCAACGTGAAACCATTGTCTAATCTAATATGCACCAATATCAAGTCCCTCTACTATAACTGACGATTGAGAAGCTATTTCATAAACTCGTGTATCGTGTTTTACCAGGGGTTGCAAACGCTCGGGAACAACAAAAATCACTATCGGTGCACTCGGCCTATTACCTCGTGATTTTCAATGTTCTCTCGTTGCGCTTGTGAGAAATTGGAAAACAATAAAAATCTCTCCACCGCATGCAGCCTCGTGATTTTCATTATTCTCTCATGTTTTACAAACACTTGAGAACAATGAAAATTACTCGGTTAACGGCCTCGTGATTTTCATTGTCCTCTACTCGTTTATGAAATATTACTTCTCATAATCCGAGCTAGCATATCTATTTCTTCGCCTAACAACATGCATTACGATATTAACACATATCATCTGCATACTTGCACCGTCCGTTCAAATCATCTGAGTCCCAGTAGCTCAATGCTAAAGACCCGTCTCATTGGCGATCAGAAGGTTGTGTGTTTGAGTCCCGCTTAAGAACTCACCTAATTTGGCATTTCACTCCGTTGGTAGAACTGCATTATGGTGAAATAAATAAATGAAGAAATGTAGAATAAAGAAATTAAAAAATAAAGAAATAAAGGAATAAAGAAATAAAGGAATGTAGAAATGAAGAAACAAATGAATGAATGAATGAATGAATGAATGAATGAATGAGTGAATGAATGAATGAATGAATGAATGAATGAGTGAATGAGTGAATGAATGAATGAATAAATAAATAAATAAATAAATAAAAAAATGAAAAACAGTGCGCAATTTGCTGTTCAGCGGATGAATGCGTAAGAAAGTAAACTACTTCATGTTAGCGAATCTTAGGAGTCAGCGTCCTTGTCATCTTGGCAAATAAAACCCAAAAAGGACAATGTTTCATTTATTGTACTACCGTGAAACTGGCCTACACCATGCACGGAAACTATCTGAACTGGAGAAAACTCGAAGAGTGTACTGTCTTCAGTTAAGCGCCGAGAAAACCATGGAAGAAATTCACCATAGCGGTGTCAACAGTTTGTCTATTTCACAGACCACTCATGGCGGAAGATTTCTGCTTTCTGGTGATTCCAAAGGAGTAATTGCCATTCACAATTTAAACAGCATTAATAAGGAACCGTGTAAGGTTTTGGCTAAGGCGGATCGGGAGTCTCCTTCATCGCATAACTTAAGTGTTGAGTGTGTAGAATGGTACCCTCATGATAATGGTATTTTTGTATCCAGTTCTGTTGATGGTACTGTCAAAGTTTGGGACACCAACCAGATGCAGTGTGTTGAAACGTTCAGTTTTGGTGATATGGTTTACAACCATCAGATGTCTCCTGTTGCTGTGAAACATTCTCTTATTGCAGTGGCTTGTAAAAATTCCAGAGTCAACCTTGCTGATATGCAATCAGGCTCGGCTACCCACATTCTCAAGGGGCATCGAAAGGATGTACTGTCCTTAGCATGGTCTACACGGAACCCTCATCTGCTTGCTAGTGGTAGTCGTGATAACAAGGTGTTGCTTTGGGATATTCGAAAAGCTTCAGGTGCTCTGCTCGCTCTTGACCAACACAACGGTAAACAAAGCTCTGAGATCTCGAGATCAAAAACTGCCCATAATGGACACGTAAATGCACTTCGCTTCACTTCAAATGGATTACACCTCTTGTCATATGCTACTGATCACCGACTTCGTTTATGGGATGTTACAACAGGAGTAAATACATTAGTCAACTATGGTCGTATTCAGAATAGCTACAACAAAGGTGTTGAAATAGCTGTTAGTTCTACATTTGAAGAGCTGGCATTTTTACCATCAGCATCAAATATCAAAGTCGTTGAAGTACAAACTGGTAAACATGTGACTGTTTTAAAGGGCCATTATCATAATGTGAACTGTTGTAGTTTTGAAAGGGATTACCAAGAGGTTTACAGTGGTTCAAATGATACTTATATTCTTGTCTGGCAACCAGAAATGGAACAAAGTACAAGTATTGTTTATTCCGAAAAGGATGTCAGCACGAATTCTGATTTAAGGACAAAGTTTGGACCAATGGCGTATCAGGATTCTTGGAGTAGTGATGAAGAAACTTAAAATGCTTATGAAGTGAAAAATAAGTTAACCCTGCCTTTCACGCCCAACTTCCTGGGAGCTCTCCCATTGACAAATAAAATAGTCTGGTGTTAGAGTAAAATAATAAAGTACAGAAAATTCCATATTTGGGAGTGAAAGGATTGAAATGACAAAGTAACATCTTTTGTAGTTTTTTGTCCCTTTGCTTTGTTGAGATATTTCAGTTTGTTTGATATCCAAATTGAACATTTTGACATATTCATGTGTACATTTGTGGGCAAATACGTCTGGGTTTGCAAAGGCTAATGTGCATAAATGACATATCGGAGGTTATATATTGTAGCTCTTATCAAACTAAATTACTACCATTTACGTTCAAGCATGAACTATTTCGCACGTTTGTTTACATTTGAAACGTGATGTTTGACCAGGTTTGAGTAATTAACTTCCTTGTTTTGACCAATGAAATGCTTGTCAGTTTTTTCACACGGGAATTTCATGTGAACAGATGCATTTCATTGGTCAAAACGAGGAAGTTAATTAGTCAAACGTAGCTTTTCAAACGTAAACAAACGTGCAAAATAGTTCATGCTTCAAGCTTGAATGTAAATGGTAGTAATTTGAAGGAAGTGTGTGGGTGTGCTTTTCTCACAACACCAAACATAGATTTTCAAGTGATTATAAATATTTGTTAATAGCAAAGATATATACATGTAACCTTATCTGATAACTTAATCACGCACATGTACTTCACAAAATGTGACATTTCCACATCAAACAAACTGAAATATCTCAACAACGAAGCAAGGAAACAAAAAACTGCAAAAGATGTTACTTTGTCATTTTAAGTGTTCTTTTAAATAAGACAAACTTAATTTTCATCACAGCTTACACATGATATTTAACAATTAGACAATGAGTCTGAGTGGCCTCACAAGGGAGTGAGTGAGAAGAGGTAGCTCTTCTTTCAGACTACTAGAGTTGTCTCTGAGCTGATAGTTCATGAGGTGCAGTTGAGTTGACTATTCATAGACAATGTGAATGAATTTTCTGCCATTATTTTGCATTTAAAATTTGATTCTTTTGCTATAATACCCTTTCACCACTGTGGTGGCCCTTTAGTATTTTAATCTGGCTAACGCCAGATGATTTTACTCGTCAAGGGAGGTGTGGTGGTGAAAGGGCTAATGGTCTATCACCAATAGACAGTAGCTCAGAGCATCAGCCAATCAGAATGCAGCATTTGTAATAGCCCATCATGCTCAGCTTCATCCAATATATGTTAATTATCACGTGACACATACATTAAATAGACAACAAATAAACAGGTGATCACACATTTTCTGGGTAACAGTATTTCTGTACAGGGATGTAGACAGGACTTTTAAGGGTCTAAAGTACTTGACTCAATTTCCTGTATTTTGGGGAAGGATTTTATAAATTTCTGAAGGTTAAAAAACAACAAACAAATTCTCGAAACGCGTAAACGTCATATGCATTTAAATATTTCACAGTTAGGGGGGGAACACTCTGTTTCTGCACATTTCTCCTGAAAATCTCGAGGTCCATAATTAAAACAGCTCCCCCCCGGAATCTCATAAACGATGTTCAAAATGGCGGACGCAAGGTAAACAACGATTCAGTTCATTCTACTTTATATCTTGCTCTTCTCAACATGGCATTGTCTCGAGTGATCAAGTGTGGTTTATACAGAAGTTTGACGATGACAAAAGCTGTAGGGAATAGTTCCTTGTCTTGGTTTAATGCTGGTGAGTACGAATATTTCGAAATATTATTTGCGATGGAGTACATATATGATTTATACATATTTATATATAAGTTGAATAACTTACGTGAGTCTGAAAGGACGTGAAATGTGAAGCCAGTGTCACAGTGAAGGAAAAGGCGTGATTTGAACGAGCTTTGGTGGAATCTAGCAGCGATTACAGGCTTTATAGCAAATGGGTTTTTCAACCTTTTTAAAATCCTTGGAAACCGCAACCCACCTAACCTTACCTACTGACCTAACCAGGACGGCTCCTCTCTACTGATAATAATTATTGTCATACAAAACACTACATGCTCAACTTTACTGCCATCTACTCACTCATCTACTCTATTCCATTCCACTCAACTCCATTGCACTCCACCCTGCTCCACTCCATTTGTCTACTTTACTCTACTCCACTGCACTCTACTCCACTATACTCTGCTCCACTCCATTAATTCTACTCTGCACCATTCCACTTTACTCTACTCTACTCCATTCCACTCCACTCTACTCCATTCTATTCTACTCCACTCCATTCCACTCCACTCTATTCCACTCCACTCTACCCCATTCTACTCTACTCCACTCTACTCCACTCCATTCCACTCTACTCCATTCTACTCCACTCCATTCCACTCCACTCTACCCCATTCTACCATAGATGAGCCGATTAATCGGAAACTAATCGGCAAAGCCAATTAATCAGCCAATTTAAAATAATTGGTAATCAGCCAATTATTTTGAATAATCGGCAAAATAATTGGTGCATGTCTCAAATAAAGCTTTTCATGAACGACGCAAACACACACACCATAAGTCCGTAACTGCATAAGCCCAAACACAATAGTCCTTATTTCACAATGATTACAGAGCATTTCACATAACTCTTGATGGAAGAGTTCCACTGTGAGACATTTGCCACAAAGTTTACAAACTGCAAATTCGTTACGTATAGCAGCCGATCAAATAGCGAGCATCAAAACAAAGTTGCAATGTTTGTCGCCAACTTCGGAAGCAATGAACCGGAACATCAGAACTCTAGTCTGTCAAAAGATTTGTGAAACGCTTCTAAAAGTTTAAATTTTAAAACCAACACGAGAAAATGGCAAAGGATCTTCACCGGTTGAGGTAGTCACGACTGAGAACATCTCAACCCAGGAAAAGAGCTGCAGCACTAAACTTCATCAAGACGTATGGTCTTGCTTCGACGAGATTTTTGGATCAAGCCGACAGCACTTCCAACGCCAGCCACAAAGTTGACGAAGAGATCGATGCCTTTGTCACCCTTCCACTACAGCCATTGCAAGCACTGCCCTTATGTTTGGTGGTAAGCAAAGAAACTTGTTTATTCCAACTTGTTCAAAGTTGTGCTGAAGTATGAGCCTCCCAATTCAAGTGTTTATTCAGAGCGTATGTTTATCGAGGCAGGGAACATTTCCACGGACAAACGAAACAGGCTAGCACCACATAAAGCAGATTATATTTTGTTTTTACATCACAATTTGCCAAATACTAATAGCGTAGTGCATACCGACTTATAGAACTGAAAGTCGGACAAACAAAATGAAATTGACTCCCAAAACGTGCAAAACTAATCATCAAGAAACATTTCTGTTATATTTCACAAATCTTGTTGCAATTTAGCAATCCCTACAACATTGCAAAACTGCGCAGGGACTGGTAACCAACAACGTAGCACTAATCGGCATATGCCGATTAATCGCCGATTATTTGTATTAATCGGCCACCAAATAATCGGCTTCAGTAATCGGCAATTTTTGTAATCGGCAATTTTTGTAATCGGCTCATCTCTACATTCTACTCTACTCTACTCCATTCTACACTACTCCATTCCACTCTACTCCATTCCAATCCACACTACTCTACTTCACTCCACCATACTCCACGCTACTCCACTCTACTCCACTCCACTCTAGTCCACTCCATGCTACTTCACTTCATTCCACTCTACTCCACTCCACTCTAGTCCACTCCATGCTACTTCACTTCATTCCACTCTACTCCATTACACTCCATGCTACTTCACTTCACTCCACTCTACTCCATTACACTCTAGTCCACTCCATGCTACTTCACTTCACTCTACTCCACTCTAGTCCACTCCATGCTACTTCACTTCACTCCACTCTACTCCATTCCACTCTAGTCCACTCCAAGCTACTTCAATCCACTCTACTCCATTACACTCTAGTCCACTCCATGCTACTTCACTTCACTCTACTCCACTCCACTCTAGTCCACTCCATGCTACTTCACTTCACTTCACTTCACTTCACTTCACTTCACTTCACTTCACTTCACTCTAGTCCACTCCATGCTACTTCACTTCACTCCACTCTACTCCATTACACTCTAGTCCACTCCAAGCTACTTCACTCCACTCTACTCCATTACACTCTAGTCCACTCCATGCTACTTCACTTCACTCTACTCCACTCCACTCTAGTCCACTCCATGCTACTTCACTTCACTGCACTTCACTTCACTCTAGTCCACTCCATGCTACTTCACTTCACTCCACTCCACTCCATGCTACTTCACTTCACTCCACTCTACTCCACTCCACTCTAGTCCACTCCATGCTACTTCACTTCATTCCACTCTACTCCATTACACTCCATGCTACTTCACTCCACTCCACTCCACTCCATTACACTCTAGTCCACTCCATGCTACTTCACTTCACTCTACTCCACTCCACTCTAGTCCACTCCATGCTACTTCACTCCACTCTACTCCATTACACTCTAGTCCACTCCATGCTACTTCACTTCACTCTACTCCACTCCACTCTAGTCCACTCCATGCTACCTTCACTTCACTTCACTTCACTTCACTTCACTTCACTTCACTTCACTCTAGTCCACTCCATGCTACTTCACTCTACTCCATTACACTCTAGTCCACTCCATGCTACTTCACGTCACTCCACTCTACTCCACTCCACTCCATGCTACTTCACTTCACTCCACTCTACTCCACTCCACTCTAGTCCACTCCATGCTACTTCACTTCATTCCACTCTACTCCACTCTAGTCCACTCCATGCTACTCCACTCCACTCTAGTCCACTCCATGCTACTTCACTTCACTCCACTCTACTCCATTCCACTCTAGTCCACTCCATGCTACTTCACTTCACTCCACTCTACTCCATTCCTACTCCATTACACTCTAGTCCGCTCCATGCTACTTCACGTCACTCTACTCCACTCCACTCTACTCCATGCTACTTCACTTCACTCCACTCTACTCCATTCCACTCTAGTCCACTCCAAACTACTTCACTTCACTCTACTCTACTCCATTACACTCTAGTCCGCTCCATGCTACTTCACTTCACTCTACTCCACTCCACTCTAGTCCACTCCATGCTACTTCACTTCACTCCGTTCCACTCCACTCTAGTCCACTCCATGCCACTTCACTCCACTCTACTCCATTCCACTCTAGTCCACTCCATGCCACTTCACTTCACTCTACTCCATTACACTCTAGTCCACTCCATGCGACTTCACTCCACTCTAGTCCACTCCATGCCACTTCACTTCACTCTACTCCACTCCACTCTAGTCCACTCCATGCCACTTCACTTCACTCTACTCCATTACACTCTAGTCCACTCCATGCTACTTCACTCCACTCTAGTCCACTCCATGCCACTTCACTTCACTCCGTTCCACTCCACTCTAGTCCACTCCATGCCACTTCACTTCACTCTACTCCACTCCACTCTAGTCCGCTCCATGCTACTTCACTTCACTCTACTCCACTCCACTCTAGTCCACTCCGTGCTACTTCACTTCACTCCACTCTACTCCATTACACTCCATGCTACTTCACTTCACTCTACTCCACTCCACTTTACTCCATTCCACTCTACCCCACTCCACTTCACTCCTCTGACTACTAAATTTAACGTTTTACAATTTTACATTTACAACTAGTCTACATCTAAATATGATGTCAAGCATAATGATCAGTATTCATTACAGTTCTTGCAATGTCATTCAATTATAGTTATTCACAGTTAATATAATGATTTAATATTTATAATTGTGTACATAACATACAACTATGATCAACTGCATATTACAGAACATAAATGCATCTAAAATTAATAACTATCATAATATTTCTAATAAAACCTAATCTAAAACTAAAATTTAAAAAAAGTGTTTGTGAGCAAATCTTCATTGAAACCTAGTCTTATTATTGACTAATTTACCTTATTGGTTTGGTAAATACCTACTGTACTTAATTAATATGAACTGGTTTGTGATTGGCTATAAGTAACAACCAATGTTGTCACTTATAAATTTGTTGCCATGGTGATTGGTCGTTACTCAAGGCAGAACACAGCCTGAGAAGATACACCCTGTTTCAGGCACAAACTCAATCTTCTCTTTACACAGGGGATTAAGCCCATGCCTGAAGAGGGCCTGATTTTTTCAGGCTAGGTGAAACACATAAATGTTCTTAAAATTACATTTACAGATTAAAATTTTAGGGAATTAATTACAGTTTACAGGTTTCACTACAGCAGTTGCCCATGCCTTGCATTCCATCGTTGCTGGAAGTTCTTTCCAAGAATTACTACTAAAACAAAAACATTCTACCGAATTAAGATACTTCCAATCTTCATTCATTCCTCCCATCACTACCATGACATCTCCAGTGACGACCGCTGAACAACCATACCTCTTGTACCTCATTGAAGGTAAACTCTCACTCTCTCCTGATTCAATGTCATACAATATTACATCATTTAAAATCTGATTATTTGTATCCACACCACCTACCAAAACAACTTTGTTTCTCCAACTAACTGTCGCCATTCCCCACACAGCATACGGCAATGGCCGCATTTCCTTACACTCATTCTTAACAACATCATAAACAATAACATTATCAATGGCATCTTCACTTTCATCGCTTGTCCTTCCTCCCAAAATAAAAATCTTATTGTTTACAAGTTCTGTCCCATGGTATTGTCTTGGCTGCGCCATTCTACGTAACAACTTCGTAGTATAAGGAGGAATAAGATGAACTTCGTAAATGGCGTTAGAATGGCTATGTTCAGTCCACTTATGTCCACCAATAACAATCAAACGGTTTTCATAAACCACGGTTGTGTGGCCATCCAAATTGGCAGGAAGTTTGGCAGGAAACGTTATCCATTGCAAAGGTTCTTCATCTGAGTGAGTCCTCATCATCTCCATACTATCAGTAATATAAGAACCAGTATTTCCTCCGCTGACAATAACTTGATTTTTGTAAACAAACGATGCAGCTGTTGCACGAGGTTCTTTCATAATTGGTGGTAGTTGAACCCACGCTCTTCTCACCCAGCTGAATGACTCTACAGAACTGGAAGCTCCCTTTGTTGTGTAGCCTCCTATGATGACAATATCTTGTTTTGAGGCTGATTTAACATGAAGTGGTGGTTGAACGGCTTGGACTGCAGTCATATGTTTCAAAACTTCACCCATCATGGCCCTGACTTCTTTGACAATATCTTCCTTAACTAGGGAAGGTAGCTGAGCAAGTTGCTCTTTCAGTTCGGTTTGGTTTGCTTTCAGTTCGACTATATTTACCTTGAGTTCAGCAAGGTTCTCTTTCATTTTCATTTGATTTTCCTTCAGTTCGGCTTGGTTTTCTTTCAGTTCGGCTTGGTTTTCCTTCAATCCCGCTTGCTTTTGCTTCAATTCATCGACATCTTTCCTTATCTCGCTGCAGTCATGACATTTAGATCTCCGAAACTCACAGACCTCCGTTTCGTGATAAATTATATCTCTTTTATTAATCTCCACCACGCACCCATGGTTAGAGCATCTCACGGGACCAAAGCCGCAATTCAAAACGTGTGTGTTAAGATTTCCAAGCTGAGTGTATTCACGACATCCTCGACTGTAATAATCACAGTTAATGTTTAGTTCGGATAAGTAATTCAGGAGAACTCTCGGAGCTTGACTTAGGGTTTGTATGGTGAGGTCTTCCATACACTCTGGACAGGTGCGAGAATTAGCGAGATGACTCGTTATACAATGTGTGCAGAAAAGGTGTTGGTTATTCCTGCACATCTTGGGTGCTTTAAGAACGTTGAGACAAATTGAACAATGAAAATTCGGGCTTACGACATTCTGAAAGCGCTCATCTTCGTAGCCGTATTCTTCTGAATTTGATGCCATTCTCAAGGCAGTTCTTTCTGTAATTAATTTAAACAAATTCAATGAACGTGTGGAATGAAGGAAAGTTAACGATTCCTTTTTGTGTCGATAACAAATTCTCGATAAACTTACCAGTATAGAGCGACAGATGACCGAAATGTTTCCTTCACATCTTTGCTTTCCTTCGTATAATTTCTTGTAAGGTTCACGCTATTCTCGAGACAATTCTTTAACAGTTTTTAGCTGTAAATAATTTAAATCAAATTCAAGTAACGTTGACTGAAGAAAAGCTAATGTTTCCTTCTGGTATCCATAGAAAAATCTCGATAAACTTACCAGTATAGAGCGACCGAAGCCAGAGATGTTTTCTTCACAGCTGTCCTTTCGTTTTGTAAAACAACGCCTTTCTTTAAATTCTTATTGTATTTCTTGGGAGAAAATATCTCGTGATTGAAGGTCATGACCTGAATGTCCTTAATTATTTGGATCTAAATGGTTCAGTGTACAGATACTAGGGATTTCTTTAAGTTTTCTGTGAAAACGTCTGGCTAAGTATTACGAAGAAAAAATTACTAATATTTCATCAAAGATATATATATCTACACATTACTAGTGTTCATTCAGATACATTATATTTTCTGTAGATGTTTTCAAGTGACTTCAAAACAGCCGTGTTGGAGGGCAATTGATGTTCAACAGATCGTATAATAAATGGAAATGTTATTATAAATATAAGTGCCCAGCACAAAACACGAATAAAAGCCATGAACAAAAGGACATAAAAAACATAATATTTAATAATCTAACGTTTCGTTGTTTATGCTACAACATCTTCAGAGATAATGATTACAAGATATTAATTTACAGGATATACAATAAACAGAATTCTAATTACATACATATAGACCAATAAGAATAAAGAACTAAAAATACATCAGTTACAAGCTAATTATAGGTTAGGAGGTGAGGTAACACTGAATGTGTCAGGAGGTAAGAGAAAATTAAAATAAGTAGAGCGGTGCTGATCCAATATTGCCGTTGAGATGAGGTTTAAGTTTGTTAATTAAAAGACTTTCGCGTAAAAGAAGCTCAGATTCAAAAGAGCAGGAAGAGATAATACTAAAATCATCAAAAGAAATAGGATGCCCCGTCTCATGATGATGGGCAAGAATATTACCACGGGGTGGACTACCGACTTTTTTGCCAGTAAGGGCCGAAATTCCCATGTGTTCAGAAACGCGTGTGTGCAGATGTCGAGTGGTTTCACCCACATACAAAGCTCCGCAGCTTTGACACTTAAATTTATACACGACATGCGATCTCAAAGAAAGAGGAATCCGGTCTTTGAACGAAAAGAAATGAAAAAGGCGAAGAGAAGGCCGAGCTATAAACCTAATGCTAATTTGAGGATAAGCAGAATTGAGTAGTTTTTTTAATTGCGTTCGAATTTGGAGAAAATGCTGACCAGTGAAAGGTAACGAAAAATAAATAACGTGTTTAGGAACGGAACATGGTTTTGCAGACTGCGAGAATACTTTATCAAGAAAAGAGGAAATGCAACTGTTAAGGAGTTTTTCTGGATAGCCGTTTTGAATAAAAATAGTTTTATTCTAGTTCGGAATTAAAAATAACATATGTCGAACAGATGTTAAAACAGCGATTGAGAAGCGAAAAGATTAAACCTTTTTTATAGGTAAGTGGAATAAATGAATCAAAAGAAGTAAGTAAGCCGGTAAACGTAGGTTTACGATAAACAGATGTCGAAAAGCAACCACCGGAACGATCAATTTTAACGTCAAGAAAAGATATGGAATTGTTAGACTCAAGTTCATGCGTAAATTTTATGTTAGGATGTTTAGAATTCAAATAATTAAGAAAAGGAATAACATTGTTAGGCGAACGAAATAGTATGAAGCAATCATCAACGTAGCGTCTGTAGAATAGCGGTTTAAATTCGGGAGGACAATCATTTAGCCAATTGGATTCATGATGTGCAAGAAAAATATTAGCAAACAAGGGACCTAGAGGGGAACCCATAGCAACACCATCGACTTGTTCGCATAAATTTCCATTGAAAAAGAAGTGACAATTTTTAACGGCCAAATTTAAGTTTTCGAAATTCTAGAACAGAAAAACCATGAAAACGGGTGCTGCCTGAGAAAACATTTTGAACAATAATATCAATAGTTTCATTCAAAGGAATATTAGTAAAAAGAGAAGTAACGTCAAAGGTAGCCATGAAAACCTCATTGGTGTTAAAATCTAATCCGAGTAATTCATTAACAAAAGAAAAAGTATCATGAACTGAAAAAATACTACGTGAAAAAGGACGTAGAAGAGAAACGAGAAACTTAGCAATTTTATAGGAATGAGAACGAATAGAAGAAAGTATAGATAAAGTATTCTCGCAGTCTGCAAAACCATGTTCCGTTCCTAAACACGTTATTTATTTTTCGTTACCTTTCACTAGTCAGCATTTTCTCCAAATTCGAACGCAATTAAAAAAACTACTCAATTCTGCTTATCCTCAAATTAGCATTAGGTTTATAGCTCGGCCTTCTCTTCGCCTTTTTCATTTCTTTTCGTTCAAAGACCGGATTCCTCTTTCTTTGAGATCGCATGTCGTGTATAAATTTAAGTGTCAAAGCTGCGGAGCTTTGTATGTGGGTGAAACCACTCGACATCTGCACACACGCGTTTCTGAACACATGGGAATTTCGGCCCTTACTGGCAAAAAAGTCGGTAGTCCACCCCGTGGTAATATTCTTGCCCATCATCATGAGACGGGGCATCCTATTTCTTTTGATGATTTTAGTATTATCTCTTCCTGCTCTTTTGAATCTGAGCTTCTTTTACGCGAAAGTCTTTTAATTAACAAACTTAAACCTCATCTCAACGGCAATATTGGATCAGCACCGCTCTACTTATTTTAATTTTCTCTTACCTCCTGACACATTCAGTGTTACCTCACCTCCTAACCTATAATTAGCTTGTAACTGATGTATTTTTAGTTCTTTATTCTTATTGGTCTATATGTATGTAATTAGAATTCTGTTTATTGTATATCCTGTAAATTAATATCTTGTAATCATTATCTCTGAAGATGTTGTAGCATAAACAACGAAACGTTAGATTATTAAATATTATGTTTTTTATGTCCTTTTGTTCATGGCTTTTATTCGTGTTTTGTGCTGGGCACTTATATTTATAATAAGATTACGTTTTCCGCCTGGTGAATCTCTTGCCGACGTTCTAAATGGAAATGGTTTTGTTTCTAAGCATTTCGAAAATAATTGAGCAACAACACACGCTGGTTGGATACTGAGTTTGGTTTATAAATAAGTAGAGTGTTGCGTAGGCAGTGTTTGGAATAGAGCAAAGTGAAAAGATGGTGAACTGATGAGATTTTTAGCAACGAAATACTGAGATTTCGAGCAGAGTCCTTTATCAGAGCAAAACGTGATGAATTAAGTAAAAGAGGGTTTTATTATGTTTACCAAAAAGGTGATGTAGGTTAAAAGTAGCCAATCATATCACTCAAATACACGGCAGATAATGACAGCTAAATTGGACACGGATATATGTAAGACACTGCTAAAGGGCGGTGATCTGTTTGGCGTTAAAAACGTCACGTCAAAAACGTCGTTTTCTATTGCTTTATAGATATATCTACACATACTAATGTTCATTCAGATAGTATATTTTCTGTAGATGTTTTCAAGTGACTTCAAAACAGCCGTGTTGGAGGGCTATTGATGTTCAACAGATCGTATAATAAATGGAAATGGTTTTGTTTATAAGCATTCAGAGAATAATTTAGCGACAACACACGCTGGTTGGATACTGAGTTTGGTTTATAAATAACTGAACAACACGGCAAGATGACGTGGATTGAACTTTAATTTGTCGCTATTGGCACGGAGGCACTTTATCACACCTACCCAACTCTTTCCTGGCCGAATTGGTCTTTAGAATTTTATTCTGGCCAACGCCAGACGATTTTATTCACCTCCCGGGAAGCCCTCGGACAGGAATGACTTAAATCACTTGACTAAAAAATGTCTTCAATAAAGTGCTTATGAAGCGAAAATTAGGTCTGTCTTATTTGAAAGAACACTTAATAATGACAAAGTAACATCTTTTGCAGTTTTTCATTTCCTTGCTTCGTTCTTGAGATATTTCAGTTTGCTTGATATGCACACTCTACTCTATATACTCTACTCTACCCCACTATACTCTACTCCACCCTACTCCACTCCACTTTACCCTACTCCACTGAACCATACTCCACTCCACTCTACTCCACTTTACCCTACTCCACTGAACCATACTCCACTCCACTCTACTCCACTTTACCCTACTCCACTGAACCATACTCCACTCCACTCTACTCCACTTTACCCTACTCCACTCCACTTTACCCTACTCCACTGAACCATACTCCACTCCACTCTACTCCACTTTACCCTACTCCACTCCACTCCACTCCTGATGCTACTCCACTTCACTCCACTCCACCCTAGTCCATTCCACTTTACCATACTCCACGCTACTTCACTCCACTCCACTCCACTCCACGCTACTCCACTTCACTCCACTCCATGCTACTCCACTTCACTCCACTCTAGTCCATTCCACTTTACCATACTCCACGCTACTTCACTCCACTCCACTCCATGCTACTTCACTCCACTCCATGCTACTTCACTCCACTCCATGCTACTCCACTCCACTCCACTCCACTCTACCATACTCCACACTACTTCACTCCACTCCACTCCACTTCACTCTATTCCTTTGACTACTAACTTTAACGTTTACAATTTTACATTTACAACTAGTCTACATCTAAATATGATGTCAACCATAATGACCAGTATTCATTACAGTTCTTGCAATGTCATTCAATTATAGTCATTTACAGTTAATATAATGATTTAATATTTATAATTGTGTACATAACATACAACTATGATCAACTGCATATTACAGAACATAAATGCATCTAAAATTAATAACTATCATAATATTCCTAATAAAACTTAAACTAAAACTAAAATTTAAAAAAATGTTAGTGAGCAAATCCTCATTGAAACCTAGTCTTATTATTGACTAATTTACTTTATTGGTTTTCTAAAGACCTACTTAATATGAACTGGTTTGTGATTGGCTATAAGTAACAACCAATCACATTGTCACTTATAAATGTGTTGCCATGGTGATTGGTCGTTACTCAAGGCAGAACATAGCCTGAGAAGATACACCCTGTTTCAGGCACAGACTCAATCTTCTCTTTAACAGGAGATTAAGCCCGTGCCTGAAGAGGGCCTGATTTTTTCAGGCTAGGTGAAACACTCTTCATAAGGATTTTAATAAATGTTCTTCATTTAGGAGAATTGTCACATAATTAGAAAAAAATATTTACAAAAATTACATTTACAGATTAAAATTTTAAGAAATTAATTATAGTTTACAGGTTTCACTACAGCAGTTGCCAATGCCCTATATTCCATCATTGCTGGAAGTTCTTTCCAAGAATTACTACTAAAACTAAAACATTCTACTGAATTAAAATTCCTCCAATCTTCACCCCTATCTCCCATCACTACCATGACATTTCCAATGACGACCGCTGAACAACCGTACTTCTTGTACTTCATTGAAGGTAAGCTCTCACTCTCTCCTGATTCGATGTCATACATTATTACATCATTTAAAGCCTCGCTATTTGTATTCTTACCACCTACCAAAATAACTTTGTTTCTCCAACTAACTGTCGCCATTCCCCACACAGCATACGGCAATGGCCGCATTTCCTTACACTCATTCTTAACAACATCATAAACAATAACATTATCAATAACATCTTTTCTTGCATTGCCTGTCTTTCCTCCCAAAATAAAAATCTTATTGCTTACAAGTTCTGTCCCATGGTATCGTCTTGGCTGCGGCATTCTACGTAACAACTTCGTAGAATAAGGAGGAATAAGATGAACTTCGTAAATGGCGTTAGATAATCTATTTTCAGTCCAATTACACCCGCTAATAACAATCAAACGGTTTTCATAAACCACGGTTGTGTGACCCCACAACTTGGCAGGAAGTTTGGCAGGAAACGTTATCCATTGCAAAGGTTCCTGGTCAGTCTTTAACATCTGCATACTATCAGTAGCTTCACGACCAGTAGATCCTCCGCTAACAACCTGGTTTTCGTAAACAAACGATGAAGCTGCTGAACGAGGTTCTTTCATTGGTGGTAGTTGGACCCACGCTCCTTTCTCCCAGCTAAATGACTCTACAGAACTGAAGACTTCGTCTTTAGTTGTGTCGCCTCCTATGATGACAATATCTTGTTTTGAGGTTGGTTTAACATGAAGTGGTGGTTGAACCGCTTGGACTACATTCACGTGTTTCAAAACTTCACCCATCATGGCCCTGACCTCTTTGACAATATCTTCCTTTAGGGAAGGTAGCTGGGCAAGCTGCTCTTTCAGTTCGGCTTGGTTTGCTTTCAGCTCAGCTTGGTTTGCTTTCAGTTCGAATATATTTACCTTGAGTTCAGCAAGATTCTCCCTCATTTCCGCTTGATTTTCCTTCAATTCCGCTTGATTGTTCTTCAATTCCGCTTGATTGTTCTTCAATTCGGCTTTGTCTTGCTTCAGTTCATCGACATCTTTCCTTATCTCGCTGCAGTCATGACATTTAGGTCTCCGAAACTCACAGACCTCCTTCTCGTGATACATTCTATCTCTTTTATTGATCTCCATGATACACCCATAGTTTGTGCATCTCACGGGAGCAAAGTCGCAATTCAGAACGTGCGTGTTAAGATTTCCAAGCTGAGTGTATTCACGACAGCCTCGACTGTAGTAGTCACAGTTAATGTTTAGTTCGGATAAGTAATTCAGGAGAACTCTCGGAGCTTGATTTAGGGTTTGTATGGTGAGGTCTTCCGTACACTCTGGACAGGTGCGAGAATTAGCGAGATGTCTCGTTATACAATGTGTGCAGAAAAGGTGTTGGTTGTTCCTGCACATCTTGGGTGCTTTAAGAACGTTGAGACAAATTGAACAATGAAAATTCGGGCTTACGACATTCTGAAAGCGCTCATCTTCGTAGCCGTATTCTTCTGAATTTGATGCCATTCTCAAGGCAGTTCTTTCTGTAAATAATTTAAACAAATTCAATGAACGTGTGGAAAGAAGGAAACTTGACGATTCCTTTTTGTGTCGATAGCAAATTCTCGATAAACTTACCAGTATAGAGCGACAGATGACTGAAATGTTCCTTTCACATCTTTGCTTTCCTTCGTATTCTTGTAAGGTTGACGCTATTCTTGAGTCAATTCTTTAACAGTTTTTAGCTGTAAATAATTTAAATCAAGTTCAAGTAACGTTGACTGAAGAAAAGCTAATGTTTCCTTCTGGTATCCATAGAAAAATCTCGATAAACTTACCAGTATAGAGCGACCGAAGCCAGAGATGTTTTCTTCACAGCTGTCCTTTCGTTTTGTAAAACAACGCCTTTCTTTAAATTCTTATTGTATTTCTTGGGAGAAAATATATCGTGATTGAAGGTCATGACCTGAATGTCCTTAATTATTTGGATCTAAATGGTTCAGTGTACAGATACTAGGGATTTCTTTAAGTTTTCTGTGAAAACGTCTGGCTAAGTATTACGAAAAAAAAAAGACTAATATTTTATCAAAGATATATCTACACATACTAGAGTTCACTCAGATACAGTATATTTTATGGAGATGTTTTCAAGTGACTTCAAAACAGCCGTGTTGGAGGGCTATTGATGTTCAACAGATCGTATAATAAATGGAAAATAATTTAGCAACAACACGCTGTTTGGATACTGAGTTTGGTTTATAAATAAGTAGAGTAGTGCGTAGGCAGTGTTTTGAATAGAGCAAAGTGAAGAGATGGTGAACTGATGAGATTTTTAGCAACGAAATACTGACGTTTCGAGCAGAGTCCTTTATCACAGTAAAACGTTGATGAATTGAATAAAAGAGGGTTTTATTATGTTTACCAAAAAGGTGATGTAGGTTAAAAGTAGCCAATCATATCACTCAGATACACGGCAGAAAATGACATGTAAGACACTGCTAAAGAGCGGTGACCTGTTTGGCGTTAAAAACGTCGCGCCAAAAACGTCGTTTTCTTGTTTGTTTGTTTGTTTGTTTGTTTGTTTGTTCGTTTTCTTTTTAAACATCTCTATAATAACCCGCTGGCGGAGGTATATGCAGTCTCTGCCTGCTCTCTAGTTACTCTTGTTTTTCCTGAACATTACATTACAGTTTCAGAAACTAAAGCGTTGCGCAAGTTTAGAGTGTAGATACTGATAATAGAAGATTTAACTGGGGAAACTATGGCCGTGTTGATTTTACGGAAGGAGGAACTAACAACTCTACTCAGATGAAGCTAATGCAATCGAAATATAGTAAGGTTAGATATACTGCCGAAACAGAGAACGTCGATCGACAGATGTGCATGGTCACCCATTCGAGCGGGCGTAACTTCAGTGGTGAGACTTGAGAGGCTGCGCGCTAACATCTTCTGCCACCCATGCCTCCCCAAACATTTTTCACGAACGAACGAATGGATGAATAGACGAACGAAGTATTACGAAGAAAAAATGACTAATACTTCATCAAATATATATCTACACATACTAGTGTTCATTCAGATACAGTATATTTTCTGTAGATGTTTTCAAGTGACTTCAAAACAGCCGTGTTGGAGGGCTATTGATGTTCAACAGATCGTATAATAAATGGAAATGGTTTTGTTTCTAAGCATTTAGAGAATAATTTAGCGACAACACACGCTGGTTGGATACTGAGTTTGGTTTATAAATAGTTAAACAACACGGCAAGATGACGTGGATTGAACTTTAATTTGTCGCTATTGGCACAGAAGGTACTTCATCACACCTACCCAACTCTTTCCTGTCCGAATTGGGCTTTAGTATTTTATTCTGGCTAACGCCAGACGATTTTATTCACCTCCAGGGAAGCCGTCGGACAGGAATGAGTTAAATCACCTGGTTAAAAAATGTCTTCAATAAAGTGCTTATGAAGCGAAAATTAGGTCTCTCTTATTTGAAAGAACATTTAAAATGACAAAGTAACATCCTTTGCAGTTTTTCCTTTCCTTGCTTCGTTGTTGAGATATTTTAATTTGTTTGATACACCCACTCTACTCTATATACCCTACTCTCTACTTTCTACTCTACTCCACTCCACTTAATTCTACTCCACTCTACCCCACTTTACTTCACTCCACTCTACTCTACCCCACTCTACTTTACTCCACTCCGCTTTACTCCACTCCACTCTACCCCACCCCACTCTACTCTACCCCACTCTACTCCACTCTACTCTACCCCACTCCACCCCACTCTCCTCTCTACTCTACCCACTCCACTGTACTCTACCCCACTCCACTCTACTCTACTCCACTCCACTCCACTCTACTCTACCCCACTCTACTCTCTACTCTACCCACCCTACTCCACTCCACTCCACTCTACTCTACTCTACTTTCTGTTCTACCCCACTCTACTCCACTCCACTTTGCCCTACTCCACTCCACTCAACTCTACCCTACTCCACTTCACTCCATTCCACTCTAGTCCATTCCAGTTTACCATACTTCATTCTAGTCCACTCCACTCCACTCCACTCTACTCCATTACACTCTAGTCCACTCCACTCTACCATACTCCACTTCACTCCTCTGACTACTAACTTTAACGTTTACAATTTTACATTTACAACTAGTCTACATATAAATATGATGTCAACCATAATGATCAGTATTCATTACAGTTCTTGCAATGTCATTCAATTATAGTCATTCACAGTTAATATAATGATTTAATATTTATAATTGTGTACATAACATACAACTATGATCAACTGCATATTACAGAACATAAATGCAACTAAAATTAATAACTATCATAATATTTCTAATAAAACCTAAACTAAAACTAAAATTAAAAAAAAATGTTGGTGACCAAATCCTCATTGAAACCTAGTCTTATTATTGACTAATTTACCTTATTGGTTTGGTAAATACCTACTTAATTAATATGAACTGGTTTGTGATTGGCTATAAGTAACAACCAATCATGTTGTCACTTATAAATTTGTTGCCATGGTGATTGGTCGTTACTCAAGGCAGAACATAGCCTGAGAAGATACACCCTGTTTCAGGCACAAACTCAATCTTCTTTCTACACAGGTGATTAAGCCCGTGCCTGAAGAGGGCCTGATTTTTTCTGCTTAGGTGAAACACTCTTTATAAGGATTTTAATAAATGTTCTTCATTTAGGAGAATTGTCACATAATTAGAAAAAAATATTTACAAAAATTACATTTACAGATTAAAATTTTAAGAAGTTACTTAAAGTTTACAGGTTTCACTGCAGCAATTGCCAATGCCCTACATTCCATCATTGCTGGAAGTTCTTTCCAAGAATTACTACTAAAACTAAAACATTCTACTGAATTAAGATGCTTCCAATCTTCACCCCTACCTCCCATCACTACCATGACACCTCCAGTGACAACCGCTGAACAACCGTACCTCTTGTACCTCATTGGAGGTAAACTCTTATTCTCTCCTGATTCGATGTCGTACATTATTACATCATTTAAAATCTGACAATTTGTATTAACACCACCTACCAAAATAACTTTGTTTCTCCAACTAACTGTCGCCATTTCATACACACCATACGGCAATGGCCGCATTTCCTTACACTCATTCTTAACAACATCATAAACAATAACACGATCAATAGCATCTTTACTTTCATTGCCTGTCCTTCCTCCCAAAATAAAAATCTTATTGTTTACAAGTTGTGTCCCATGGTATTCTCTTGGCTGCGCCATTCTACGTAACAACTTCGTAGAATAAGGAGGAATAAGATGAACTTCGTAAATGGCGTTAGAATGGCTATCTTCAATCCATTTATATCCACCAATAACAATCAAACGGTTTTCATAAACCACTGTTGTGTGACTGTACAACTTGGCAGGAAGTTTGGCAGGAAACGTTATCCATTGCAAAGGTTTTTGGTCAGTGTTCATCATCTCCACACCATCAGTAATATAAGGACCAGTATTCCCTCCGGCGACAATAACGTGGTTTTCGTAAACAAATGATGAAGCTGCTGAACGAGGTTCTTTCATTGCTGGCAGTTGAGCCCACATTCCTTTCTCCCAGCTGAATGACTCTACAGAACCGGAGATTTTGTCGTTAGTTGTGTCGCCTCCTATCATCACAATATCTTGTTTTGAGGCTGATTTAACATGAAGTGCTGGTTGAATGGCTTGGACTGCAGTCATATGTTTCAAAACTTCACCCATCATGGCCCTGACTTCTTTGACAATATCTTCCTTAACTAGGGAAGGTAGCTGAGCAAGTTGCTCTTTCAGTTCGGTTTGGTTTGGTTTGCTTTCAGTTCGACTATATTTACCTTGAGTTCAGCAAGGTTCTCTTTCATTTTCATTTGATTTTCCTTCAGTTCGGCTTGGTTTTCTTTCAGTTCGGCTTGGTTTTCCTTCAATCCCGCTTGCTTTTGCTTCAATTCATCGACATCTTTCCTTATCTCGCTGCAGTCATGACATTTAGATCTCCGAAACTCACAGACCTCCGTTTGGTGATAAATTATATCTCTTTTATTGATCTCCACGACGCACCCATGGTTGGAGCATCTCACGGGACCAAAGCCGCAATTCATAACGTGTGTGTTAAGATTTCCAAGCTGCATGAGTAAATTCACGGCAGCCTCGACTGTAGTAATCACAGTTAATGTTTAGTTCGGATAAGTAATTCAGGAGAACTCTCGGAGGTTGATTTAGGGTTTGTATGGTGAGTTCTTCCATGCATTCTGGGCAGGTGGGCGAATTGGTGAGATGTCTCGTTATACAATGTGTGCAGAAAAGGTGTTGGTTATTCCTGCACATCTTGGGTGCTTTAAGAACGTTGAGACAAATTGAACAATGAAAATTCGGGCTTACGACATTCTGAAAGCGCTCATCTTCGTAGCCGTATTCTTCTGAATTTGATGCCATTCTCAAGGCAGTTCTTTCTGTAAATAATTTAAACAAATTCAATGAACGTGTGGAATGAAGGAAAGTTAACGATTCCTTTTTGTGTCGATAACAAATTCTCGATAAACTTACCAGTATAGAGCGACAGATGACCGAAATGTTTCCTTTACATCTTTGCTTTCCTTCGTATTCGTGTGAGGTTGACGCTATTCTTGAGTCAATTCTTTAACAGTTTTTAGCTGTAAATAATTTAAATCAAGTTCAAGTAACGTTGACAGAAGAAAAGCTAATGTTTCTTTCTGGTATCCATAGGAAAATCTCGATAAACTTACCAGTATAGAGCGACAGAAGCCAGAGATGTTTTCTTCACAGCTTTGCTTTCGTTTTGTAAAACAACGCCTTTCTTTAAAATCTTATTATTCTATTTCTTGGGAGAAAATATCTTGTGATTGAAGGTCATGACCTGAATGTCCTTATTTGGATCTAAATGGTTCAGTGTACAGATACTAGGAATTTCTTTAACTTTTCTGTGAAAACCTCTGGCTAAGTATTACGAAGAAAAAATGACTAATATTTTATCAAAGATATATATGTCTACACATTACTAGTGTTCATTCAGATACAGTATATTTTCTGTAGATGTTTTCAAGTGACTTCAAAACAGCCGTGTTGGAGGGCTATTGATGTTCAACAGATCGTATAATAAATGGAAATGGTTTTGTTTCTAAGCATTTAGAAAATAGTTTAGCAACAACACACGCTGGTTGGATACTGAGTTTGGTTTATAAATAAGTAGAGTAGTGCGTTGGCAGTGTTTTGAATAGAGCAAAGTGAAAAGATGGTAAACTGATGAGATTTTTAGCAACGAAATACTGACGTTTCGAGCAGAGTCCTTTATCACAGTAAAACGTTGATGAATTGAATAAAAGAGGGTTTTATTATGTTTACCAAAAAGGTGATGTAGGTTAAAAGTAGCCAATCATATCACTCAGATACACGGCAGAAAATGACATGTATGCTAAAGAGCGGTGATCAGTGGCGGTGACCTGTTTGGCGTTAAAAACGTCGCGCCAAAAACGTCGTTTTCTATTGCTTTTTAAGGGACTTTGTTGGTTGAGGGTATAAACATGTCAGTATTTACTTGGTTCGTTTTCTTTTTAAACATCTCTAATAACCCGCTGGCGGGGTATATGCAGTCTCTGCCTGCTCTTTAGTTACTCTTGTATTTCCAGAACATTACATTACAGTTTCAGAAACTAAAGCGTTGCGCACGTTCAGAGTATAGATACTGATAACCTAGTAGATTTAAGTGGATGCAATCTAATGAAGCTAATGCAATCGAAATATAGATGAAGCTAATGCAATCGAAATATAGTAAGGTTAGATATACTGCCGAAACAGAGAACGTCGTCAGAGATGTGGTCACCCATTCGAGCGGGCTTAACTTCAGTGGTGAGACTTGAGAGGCTGCGCCCTAACATCTTCTGCCTCCCAAAACATTTTTCACGAACGAACGAACGAACAAACGAACGAACGAACGAACGAACGAACGAACGAACGAACGAACGAACGAACGAACGAACGAACGAACGAACGAACGAACGAACGAACGAACGAACGAACGAACGAACGAACGAACGAACGAACGAACGAACGAACGAACGAACGAACGAACGAACGAACGAACGAACGAACGAACGAACGAACGAACGAACGAACGAACGAACGAACGAACGAACGAACGAACGAACAAACGAACGAACGAATGGATGGATGGACGAATGGACGAACGAAGTATTACGAAGAAAAAATGACTAATACTTCATCAAATATATATCTACACATACTAGTGTTCATTCAGATACAGTATATTTTCTGTAGATGTTTTCAAGTGACTTCAAAACAACCGTGTTGGAGGGCTATTGATGTTCAACAGATCGTATAATAACCATGGTTTTGTTTATAAGCATTTAGAGAATAAAACGCCAGACGATTTTATTCACCTCCGGGGAAACCACCTGGCTAAAAAATGTCTTCAATAAAGTGCTTATGAAGCGAAAATTAGATCTCTCTTATTTGAAAGAACACTTAATAATGACAAAGTAACATCTTTTGAAGTTTTTCATTTCCTTGATTCGTTGAGATATTTTAATTTGTTTGATACACCCACTCTACTCTATATACCCTACTCTCTACTTTCTACTCTACTCCACTCCACTCCACTCAATTCTACTCCACTCTACTCCACCCCACCCCACTCTACTCCACTCTACTCCACTCCACCCCACTTTACTTCACTCCACTCTACCCCACTCTACTTTACTCCACTCCACTTTACTCCACTCCACCCACTCCACTCTACTCCACTCCACCCCACTATACTCCACTCCACTTCACTCTACCCCACTCCACTCTACTCCACTGGCCCAGTCCACTCTACCCTACTCTACTCCACTCTACCCCACTCTACTCTACTCCATTCTACTCTACTCCACTCTACCCTACTCTACTCTACTCCACTCCACTCTACCCCACTCTACTCTACCCTACTGTACTCTACCCCACTCTACTCCACTCCACTCCACTCCACTCTACTCTACCCTACTCCACTTCACTCCACTCTACTCCACTCTACTCTACCCCACTCCACTTTACCCTACTCCACTCCACCATACTCCACTCCACTCGACTCTACCCTACTCCACTTCACTCCATTCCACTCTAGTCCATTCCACTTTACCATACTTCATTCTAGTCCACTCCACTCTACTCCACTTCACTCCTCTGACTACTAACTTTAACGTTTACAATTTTACATTTACAACTAGTCTACATCTAATGATGTCAACCATAATGATCAGTATTCATTACAGTTCTTGCAATGTCATTCAATTATAGTCATTCACAGTTAATATAATGATTTAATATTTATAATTGTGTACATAACATACAACTATGATGAACTGCATATTACAGAACATAAATGCAACTAAAATTAATAACTATCATAATATTTCTAATAAAACCTAAACTAAAACTAAAATTAAAAAAACATGTAAGTGAGCAAATCCTCATTGAAACCTAGTCTTATTATCGACTAATTTACCTTATTGGTTTGGTAAATACTTACTTAATTAATTAATATGAACTGGTTTGTGATTGGCTATAAGTAACAACCAATCATGTTGTCACTTATAAATGTGTTGCCATGGTGAGTGGTCGTTACTCAAGGCAGAACATAGCCTGAGAATATACACCCTGTTTCAGGCACAGACTCAATCTTCTCTTTACACAGGGGATTAAGCCTGTGCCTGAAGAGGGCCTGATTTTTTCAGGCTAGGTGAAACACTCTTCATAAGGATTTTAATAAATGTTCTTCATTTAGGAGAATTGTCACATAATTAGCAAAAATATTTACAAAAACTACATTTACAGATTAACAATTTTAAGAAATTAATTATAGTTTACAGGTTTCACTACAGCAGTTGCCAATGCCCTGCATTCCATCATTGCTGGAAGTTCTTTCCAAGAATTATTACAAAAACTAAAACATTCTACTGAATTAACATTCCTCAAATCTTCACCCCTACCTCCCATCACTACCATGACATCTCCAGTGATGACCACTGAACAACCCCACCTTTTGTACCTCATTGAAGGTAATCTCTCACTCTCTCCTGATTCCATGTCGTACATTATTACATCATTTAAAACCTGACCATTCCTATTCTCACCCCCTATCAAAATAACTTTGTTTCTCCAACTAACTGTCGCCATTCCATACACAGCATATGGCAATGGCCGCATTTCCTTACACTCATTCTTAACAACATCATAAACAATAACACTATCAATAGTATCTTCACTTGCAAAGCTTGTCTGTCCTCCCAAAATAAAAATCTTATTGTTTACAAGCTCTGTCCCATGGTACTGTTTTGGCTGCGACATTCTACGTAACAACTTCGTAGAATAAGGAGGAATAAGATGAACTTCGTAAATGGCGTTAGAGTATCTGCGTTCAGTCCAATTATACCCACCAATAACAATCAAACAGTTTTCATAAACCACGGTTGTGTGACAGCCCAACCTGGCAGGAAGTTTGGCTGGAAACGTTATCCATTGCAAAGGTTCTTGGACAGTTCTCATCATCTCCATACTATCAGTATAACCACGACCAGTATATCCTCCGCTAACAACAACCTGGTTTTCGTAAACAGACGATGAAGTTGCTGAACGAGGTTCTTTGAGTGCTGGTAGTTGAACCCACACTCCTTTCTCCCAGCTGAATGACTCTACAGAACTGCGGGAGACTTTGTTGTTAGTTGTGTGGCCTCCCATGATGACAATATCTTGTTTTGAGGCTGATTTAACATGAAGTGGTGGTTGAACCGCTTGGACTGCATTCACGTGTTTCAAAACTTCACCCATCACGGCCCTGACCTCTTTGACAATATCTTCCTTTAGGGAAGGTAGCTGGGCAAGCTGCTCTTTCAGTGCGGCTTGGTTCTCTTTCAGTTCGACTATATTTACCTTGAGTTCAGCAAGATTCACCTTCATTTCCGCTTGATTTTCCTTCAGTTCGGCTTGATTTTGCTTCAGTTCGGCTTGATTTTCCTTCAGTTCGGCTTGATTTTCCTTCAGTTCGACTTGATTTTGCTTCAATTCGGCTTTGTCTTGCTTCAGTTCATCGACATCTTTCTTTATCTTGCTGCAGTCATGACATTTAGGTCTCCGAAACTCACAGACCTCCTTCTCGTGATAAGTTCTGTCTCTTTTATTGACCTCCACGATGCACCCATGGTTGGAGCATGTCACGGGAGCAAAGTCGCAATTCAAAACGTGCGTGTTAAGATTTCCAAGCTGAGTGTATTCACGACAGCCTCGACTGTAATAATCACAATTAATGTTTAGTTCGGATAAGTAATTCAGGAGAACTCTCGGAGCTTGATTTAGGGTTTGTATGGTGAGTTCTTGCATACACTCTGGGCAGGTGGGTGAATTAGCGAGATGACTCGTTATACAATGTGTGCAGAAAAGGTGTTGGTTATTCCTGCACATCTTGGGTGCTTTAAGAACGTTGAGACAAATTGAACAATGAAAATTCGGGCTTACGACATTCTGAAAGCGCTCATCTTCGTAGCCGTATTCTTGTGAATTTGACGCCATTCTCAAGGCAGTTCTTTCTGTAAATAATTTAAACAAATTCAATGAACGTGTGGAATGAAGGAAAGTTAACGATTCCTTTTCGTGTCGATAGCAAATTCTCGATAAACTTACCAGTATAGAGCGACAGATGACCGAAATGTTTCCTTCACATCTTTGCTTTCCTTCGTATTCTTGTGAGGTTAACGCTATTCTTGAGACAATTCTTTAACAGCTTTTAACTGTAAATAATTTAAATCAAGTTCAAGTAACGTTGACTGAAGAAAAGTTAATGTTTCCTTCTGGTATCCATAGGAAAATCTTGATAAACTTACCAGTATAGATCGACAGATGACAGAGATGTTTTCTTCATGTCCTTTCGTTTTGTAAAACAACGCCTTTTTTTAAATTCTTGTTATTGTATTTCTTGGGAGAAAATATCTTGTGATTGAAGGTCATGTCCTGAATGTCCTTATTTGGATCTAAATGGTTAAGTGTACAGATACTAGGAATTTCTTTAAGTTTTCTGTGAAAACTTCTGGCAAATATTTATACAAAGAAAAAATGACCCATATTTCATCAATGATATATCTACACATACTAGTGTTCATTCCGATACAGTATATTTTCTGTAGATGTTTTCAAGTGACTTCAAAACAGCCGTGTTGGAGGGCTATTGATGTTCAACAGATCGTATAATAAATGGAAATGGTTTTGTTTATAAGCATTTAGAAAATAATTTAGCAACAACACACGCGGTTGGATATTGAGTTTGGTTTATAAATAAGTAGAGTAGTGCGTAGGCAGTGTTTTGAATAGAGCAAAGTGAAAAGATGGTAAACTGCTGAGATTTTTAGCAACGAAATACTGAGATTTCGAGCAGAGCCCTTTATCAGAGTAAAACGTGATGAATTAAATAAAAGAGGGTTTTATTATGTTTACCAAAAAGATGATGTAGGTTAAAAGTAGCCAATCATATCACTCAAATAAACGGCAGATAATGACAGCTAAATTGGATACGGATGTATGGAAAACACTGCTAAAGAGCGGTGACCTGTTTGGTGTCAAAAACGTCACGCCAAAAACGTCGTTTTCTATTGCTTTACAGATATATCTATACATGCACATACTAATGTTCATTCAGATACAGTATATTTTCTGTAGATGTTTTCAAGTGTTTTCAAAACACTCAAAACAGCCGTGTTGGAGGGCTATTGATGTTCAACAGATCGTATAATAAATGGAAATGGTTTTGTTTCTAAGCATTTAGAAAATAATTTAGCAACAACACACGCTGGTTGGATAATGAGTTTGGTTTATAAATAACTGGAAAACACGGCAAATTGACGTGGCTGCATGGCTTAATTTGTCGCTGTTGGTGCAAGTTTCTGGAAGACTCATCATCGCCTCTATACTTAAATCACTTGACTAAAGAATTTCTTCTATAAAGTGCCTAACGTCTTTTGCGGTTTTTTATTTCCTTGTTTTGTTGTTGAGATATTTTAGTCTGTTTGATATGCAAATTAAACATTTTGACGTCACATGTGCATAATGTGTTATCAGAGAATGTTATATATCTTTGCTATTATCAAACATAATCACTTGCAAATCTGCTACATGTATGGTGTTGTGGAGAAACACACTCACACGCTTTCTTCAAATTAATTTGGTTTGATAAGAGCAAAGATATCTAGCCTTTTCCGATAAATCTAATATGCGACGTCAAGATGTTTAATTTGCATATCAAACAAACTGAATTGTTATTTTGCTGGAGTTTCACTGGATACAACGATGACTGTCATTGGTTGGTTTGTGATCGCATGACCTTAGCTAAATTTCAATGTCTACCGAGCGGGCAACAATTGAGAACTTATTGCCTGCTTGGTCAATAGGTTTTCAATTGTGGCCCGCTAGAACTTTGAACTCTTTACGGCATCCTATAAAGAAAAGCTTGTTTGCTACGAAAAAAAGAATATTTATAGGTCTTCAAAGCATGTGTGAAGATTAACTGGAGAAATGTATTGCTGTTCTTTTGTTCTGAGACTTATATTCGTTTGGTTGAAGTGAAATTACGGAGCCAGGCGAAATGTTTTGGTAAGTCTTAGCGTTTGTCTTTTGTGTACTTTCCCTTGATAAACGTCGAAATTATTCAGCGAAACTCAAGCTATATAGCAAAATACTTAATGTCTGCTCCCTCGGGAAACAGTTAGTTTTGTTTTCCCTCGAGTCTCGATGTTTCCCTCGACTTCGTCTCGGGAAATATCAAGACTCTCGGGAAAACAAAACTAACTGTTTCCCTCGGGAGCAGACATTAAGTGTATAATATCTCAACAGCGAAGCAAGGAAACGAAACACTGCAAAAGATGTTACTTTGTCATTTTAAGTGGTCTTTCAAATAAGACAAACTTAATTTTCGTTTCATAAACACTTAACGTCACCCACTTCAATTATAGGTATCTGGAAAGCAACCGACGTGCAGCCTTGTTTTTTTGAACGAAAAACATTTACAACAAACCATGGTAAGTTTATCTACCAAACGACAAATACAATCTTCCTTACTGGCAACCGGTGAGGCATTTGGGTTTCTCAGTTTTCTTTTAAGAGAGTTTTGGTCAAATCTCAATTTATTTATTTATTGGTGGATTTAAAATTTTTCTTTATATATAATTATTTTAGTAGATTTACCTAAAGATAAAACATTCCTTAATGGTTATGAAGAGTTACCGGAGTTACAAAGGTATCATAAAAGAAGTTATTTATTTATTTTTTTAAACTTTGTGCGAATATGTGCACGTGTGTTTGGATGTGTGTGCACGCATGCGTGAGTACGTGTACACACGTGTTTGTGTATGTTTGCACGCGTGTTTGGGTTCGTATCCACGCATGTATTAGTACGTGTGCAAAAATTTTCTTTCGATTTCTTTTCGGAAACCCAGGCAGTAAAAGATGAAATGAAGCTTTTTATTATTTTGCATGTTCTTGTTCTTGTTGTTTGTTTGTTTGTTTGTTTGTTTGTTTGTTTGTTTGTTTGTTTGTTTGTTTGTTTGTTTGTTTGTTTGTTTGTTTGTTTGCTTGCTTGCTTGCTTGCTTGCTTGCTTGCTTGCTTGCTTGCTTGTTTGCTTGTTTGCTTGTTTGCTTGCTTGCTTGCTTGCTTGCTTGCTTGCTTGCTTGCTTGCTTGCTTGCTTGTTTGTTTGCTTGCTTGCTTGCTTGCTTGCTTGCTTGCTTGCTTGCCTGTTTGTTTGCTTGCTTGCTTGCTTGCTTGCTTGTTTGTTGTTTGTTTGTTTGTTTGTTTGTTTGTTTGTTTGTTTGTTTGTTTGTTTGTTTGTTTGTTTGTTTGTTTGTTTGTTTGTTTGTTTGTTTGTTTGTTTGTTTGTTTGTTTGTTTGTTTGTTTGTTTGTTTGTTTGTTTGTTTGTTTGTTTGTTTGTTATTTTATGTTTGTTTGTTTGTTTGTTTGTTTGTTTGTTGCTGTTTGTTGACAGTGTTTGTTTGTTTGTTTGTTTGTTTGTTTGTTTGTTTGTTTGTTTGTTTGTTTGTTTGTTTGTTTGTTTGTTTGTTTGTTTGTTTGTTTGTTTGATTGCCTTTTGTCAACTTATTAATTTTACTCTGGCTAACGCCAGACGATTTTACTCATCAAGGGGAGAGCTTCTGGACACCTGGCCAATAAGGGTTAATGTTACATTTACTCATGCAGTGTTTGCCGTAATCATTCTCTTTCTTCCTCATAAAGTGCTGATGAAAATGTACAGAGGATCTTTAGTCTGGCTAATGCCTCGCAGGTGAGTTCAATCAACAGTGGCGTGGTGGCAAGTTTCAGGCTGGGGTGGCCAGATTAGCTTTGGCGCCCCCCCTCCCGAAAAAAAAAAAATGAAAAAATGACATACTGTATTTGATAAATGATCACATTTTTTGTTTTGAAATAACTCAAATAGCAATATATAATTTTACAACAAACAACCGGTTCTCTCAAAGGCGACGCCAATGCGAACGCGAACGCACGCCGAAGTAGCGCCAAACATCTAGGGGTGTCCGGAGGTATGCTCCCCGGAAAATTTTGAAATCTAGAGTCTCTGATATGCCATTTCCTGCATTTTGGAGTGAGATTTTACAGAATTCTGAAGATTATAAAACTTCATAGAAAACACAAAATATTACAGATTTCAGATCTTTATATCCCACCATTGAAGACCTAGCTATACAAAGAGATATGTTTATTTTGTTAAGTTTTGGCGCCCTTGCTCGTTTTGGCGCCCCTTCTGCAACCCCAGCTGCCACCACGCCACTGTCAATCAAACAAAATTCAAACATTCCCTCTAAGATATAACCGCTCATTTTTTCCAATTCTTTACAGCAAGAAAGAAGAAAAGTTGTGCACAGCGAACTGATAAAAAAGTGCGACAATTCTCAAGAGAGAAAAAGTATGAAATTAAGTATCAATTTTTTGTTAAAAATAACACCAGTTTTGGGAAAAGCTCCTTCAACCGTCAATTACCACTATACGTCACGTAACTTCCTTTAAAGTGGCTTGAAGCAAAAATTAAGTTTGTCTTATTTGAAAGAACACTTACAGAGGATTTCATATAACTTTTGCCGATTGTGTTCCGAAGTTCGTTCGTTATTTCCGAAGTTGGCGACGAACTTCGCAAGTTCATTACGTAATAGCCAATCAAGTTGCGAACTTCGAAACGAACTTGCGAACTTCGAAACGAACTTGCGAAGTTCCGAAGTTCCGAAGTTCGCAGTTCACGGCATCATTTCAAAGTTCGCTGTTGAACGTATAGAGTAAATATTCGAATAACAATGGATCTTAATACTTTCAGTAGACAAAACCTATAGTGCTGGATTCGGCAGATTCAAGCGATCATTTCGATATAAAATTTATTTAAATTGAGCAAACAGAAAATATTTAAACATGTTTTGAAACACACGTCTCCCAATGTAAATACGACATCCACATGAAATAATTGTAAATCTAAATAATACGAGTAAATCAAGCTGATACTTCAGTAGTGTTTTCGCTAACGGCTAACTGCTTAGTCCAACAACTACAAACCGCAAGTAATAAGTAGCGAATAACGCCAAAAATATGAATATTTATAAGTTTACCTGTTTGCATGTCCAGATATAATGTGGGTGTCGTATTACATTGGGAGACATGTGTTTCAAAACATGTTTAAATATTTTCTGTTCGCCCGATTTAAATAAATTTTATATCGAAATGATCGCTTGAATGTGCTGAATCCAGCACTATAGGTTTTGTCTACCGAAAGTATTAAGATCCGTTGTTATTCGAATATTTACCCTTTACGTTCAACAGCGAACTTTGAAATGATACCGTGAACTGCGAACTTCCGAACTTCGGAAGTTCGCAAGTTCGTTTCAAAGTTCGCAACTTGATTGGCTATTACGTAATGAACTTGCGAAGTTCGTCGCCAACTTCGGAAATAACGAACGAACTTCGGAACACAATCGGCAAAAGTTATGTGAAATCCTCTGTAAAATGACAAAGTAACATCTTTTGCAGTTTTTCGTTTCCTTGCTTCGTTCTTGAGATATTTCAGTTTGTTTGATATGCAAATTAAACATCTTGACGTCACATGTGCGTAATGAGTTATCGGAGAAGGTTATATATCTTTGCTATTATAAAACGAGATTAATTCAAAGGAAACATGGGTGTGTTTCTCCCACACACCAAACGTCTTTATTTTCAAGTGACTATGATTGTATTGTCTAGTTGCAAAGATGACAGTATCTATCGCAAATCTAGAAGACCATGTGCAAAAAATGAACAAGGTAAATGGACAATTTTCTTTCAGTATTTTGCAACAGAAATCTTATGCAAAAGTAATCGTATGAGGTAGAGGTGTACATCGCGTAACGATACAGTCTGTCCATGATTGGGGTAATCTGTGATAGACTTGTTGATCACAACAACTTGTTACAAACAATGCTACAGCAAGTTGTTGGAACAACCTGTGGCAGACTTGTTGATCACAACAACTTGTTACAAACAATGCTAAAGCAAGTTGTTGGAACAACCTGTGACAAGCTTGTTGATCACAACAACTTGTTACAAACAATGCTACAACAAGTGTTGTAACAGTCTGTGACAGATTTATTGATCACAACAACTTGTTACAAACAATGCTACAGCAAGATGTTGGAACAACCTGTGACAGACTTGTTGATCACAACAACTTGTTACAAACAATACCACAACAAGTTGTTGAAACAACCTGTGACAGACTTATTCATCACAACAACTTGTTATAAACAATGCTATACAGCCAACAGAAAGTTGTTGGAACAACCTGTGACAGGCTTGTTGATCATAACAACTTGTTACAAACAACGCTACAGCAAGTTGTTGGAACAACCTGTGACAGATGTGTTGATCACAACAACTTGTTACAAACAACGCTACAGCAAGTTGTTGGAACAACCTGTGACAGACTTGTCGATCATAACAACTTGTTACAAACAATGCTACAGCAAGTTGTTGGAACAACCTGTGACAGGCTTGTTGATCACAACAATTGTAAGAGTCTGTGACAGACTTGTTGATCACAACAACTTGTTACAAACAATGCAAAAGCAAGTTGTTGGAACAACCTGTGACAGATTTATTCATCACAACAACTTGTTATAAACAATGCTATATAGCCAACAGCAAGTTGTTGGAACAACCTGTGACAGGCTTGTTGATCATAACAGCTTGTTACAAATAATGCTACAGCAAGATGTTGGAACAACCTGTAACAGACTTGTTGATCACAACTTGTGTTTTGCTCTATCCAAAGCACTGCCTACGCAGCACTCAATTCGCTCTTTTCTTCCACTCTTGTAGGATAAGCACAACAAAGTTTTTCTCCAGTGGCTAAAAGATCAACGCACAAAGAAACTGAGAAGTCTCATGATGTCAAATTTTGAACGTTACATCGAACTCATAAAGGAACTTAATATCGAGCCATTAAAAAGCACGCATTCAAAATACGCAAAGTATAAGTTTAGGCGCTTTAAAATTGGCGTTGAGATCAAGGAGAAGAAGAGTCAGGCAGTTCGAAAAACTCCTGTATTGTCAAAGCATACTGTATTGTAGGAATGCGCAATTACTCGTGCAGGAATAGTGAAATAAATGATCAGTTGATTATAATAAAGTGATTGTCAAGTCAACTGTATTATGTTTTATGCTGTATGTTACTTCACCATAATATGCCATACCACATCACATCACACATACCATACGGCAACACCATACCATAACACACCATACCACATTACATCACACCATTCCATAACACACCATACCATACCATACCATAACATAACACACCATACCATAACACACCATACCACACGATACCATAACATAACATAACATAAGACAACACCATAACATACCATAAACACACCATACCATACCACAACACACCATACCATAACACATCATACCACAACACACCATACCATAACACACCATACCATACCATACCATAACACACCATACCATACCATAACACACCATACCATACCATACCATACTGCAACACACCATACCACATTACATCACACCATAACATAACATAACATAACATAACATACCATACCACATTACATCAACACCGCCGCCAAACGTTTTGCGCATGCGCGACGTCCGAGCTCGTCCTCAGAAAAAGAGCGGGAAAACACTGAAATATTTGGACTTGTCCAAGAGTCCGACCCAAAAGTTAAAATTATAAGCATACTACTAAAAAGATAAGGTAGATAATTTGTGCATGGCTTCCTTGTCAATATGGTAACATATTCTGAATTTACCCCTTCGTAATTTTCTTTACCCTTTTTTTAAAACACAAATGAATAGTCGAGTCTTACTTAGTCTTCACTGTCTGTTGTTGTCGCCACGGCTAGTTCCCACTTCTCTTGCAATGTTTACTCAGCGAATTAACGCATGCGCAAACGTTTGGCAGCGGTGTTCATTACATCACACCATATCATAACATTAACACATGCACCATACAAAACTAGATCACACCATGCAATAACACACCATACTATATAACACACAACACCATGGGTTTCATGTTTTTAATTGGTTAACCTGAATTCTAGACCATTTCACAATTCATGGACACATGAAGGACTACACAACGAACAAAGGTCTTACAACACGTGACGAAGGCCTGCACTAATTAAACCCGAACGTTGCTATTGGATGACTGCTTCATTATACAGAAAATACAATACACAGGGGTGGATCTAGGAATTTGCCCCACTTAGTCAGACTAGGGGGGTCCGGGGGCATGCCCCCCTGGAAAATTTTTGAAATTTGGGTCTCTGAAATGGCATTTCCCGTGTTCTGACAACATTTTTAATCAAAATTTCTGAAGTTTTAAAACATGTTTTTTAGCACATTTTATACTTTTTTTGAAAAAGTGTCAAAATTGGATTTGGATTAGTGAATTCTTGTAATAGTTTGTAAGTGCGTAATTATTTTTTTCTAAAAAGAAGGCAATACAATGAACAGTAGAGATATGTGATTATATTTAATTACTAACTTAAAAAACATTTCAAAGACAGCTCTAGGAGCTCAACCATCTACATCATCCCAGTTATCCAAATTAAGTCACATCTAAACCAAGCCACTATACTATGAGCTGTCTGGTTTTCAGGTGCCAGACACTCACCTTTTACACATCTATCCAAGCAGACAATGTCTTGTTAAGGAATGCTTTTATTTATGACCATAATGCAACATGGACATAAAGGATCGAGCTCAACTCTCGACATTATCCCAGTCATCCTAACCCTTGGGCCCCCAACTAATCTAAGTCATTACCTGCTTATATTATTTCAATTTTGTAGACTATGAAAGTATATAAACATTGAATACTAGAATTAAGCAGATATTGTATTTAAGCCAGATAATAAAATGTAAATAATAATTGTAATACAGCACATGTACTTATTGGTTCATGTGGATATCAGCACTTAGTACTGTGGCTACTGTACACATGTAAATTTATATAAAAAAGAAGAAACCAATCATCATTTCACCAATCAACTTTATTATGACACCACATAATCAGACAGGTCACATACAGTGCATGACATGTTGACAGTGTATATATATTATATACTGTAATAATATTAAAGGAACAGAAATTAGCAATGTATGAGAAGAGTGCTTTAACTGCCAGGTTGGCTGGCTAGGTTACAGTCTCACTCTCACAAGATAAAATTAATCATATTATTGATATAATTTAATAAACCATGAAATCTCCAAGCAAGATCAAATTTCCAGCATACACTAGTCCGTCCGATACACGTTTCATTGCAAATATCAATTCATTAACATGTTATAGATCAAATACAAGCAAACGCGAAGTCTAGCCCAAGAGTAAATCTATAAATTATCATAAAGATTATAATGATATTCAAATCATGCAGTATAGTAGGGTTTCTTACCTCAGACGACCTCAGAGCGCATCACTGATTCACTGTATAAAATTCTCGCAATTGATATTTCGATATATATCTTTTTCAATCCTCTGTAAAAGGTCATCTTCAGTGCATAAAGCACTTGATGAAAGTTTCACGAATATTTCATCATAAAGGTCTTGTAGATATCCTTGCAATTGAGTGTTGGGAAATGGCCAAATGGGGATCGAATATGGAAAGGACGCAGAATATGCGCATGGCCTCGTAGAACCACAGAAGCGATCGCTAACCATACTGATTATTCAGAAAGGCGCGTATCCTGCAAAATGACGTTTCAGCCTCTACACCAATCGTAAGTCGTAATTAGAGCAAAATTAGCCAATCAGGAACGTTGAAAAACCAACCAACTTCGTCAAGATTTGACGACTTCGTCAAATTGTCAAATTCATCAAGCCGAGAGCCTGCATCGCAGTTGCGGCCTGGAAATGACTGTGAACCCGATCCTTGATTCTCCCATTATGTCCCGTGCATCCCACTGCTTCCCCTCGAAATCAGTCGTAGCTACAGAATTAGGCCTCGCGCGTAAAGAAAATGGAAAAACGCCAACGGGGAAATTTTTCTGGCCTGAACTGAAGCCTTTGTAGATAGGCATTTTAAGAATAGAACATACTCCTTCCTACTAGATAATTATTTTTAATTTGCAGGATTTTATTTGTAAATTTTTGACAACGTGCAAACAAACAAAAATTATATATTCACGTCAAATTTTCACTTCGTCGCGCGACTTAGTTGACGTAGTCTAAATCCGCCCCTGATACGTTCAGTGACCGTGAAATTAGACAAATTGAACAAAACCATAGAACAATGACTTTTGCCGAGTTTCCGAAGAATTATGGCGTCACCTACACGAAACCAAACTCGTCCCCATGCTTCCAACCGTGATCACTCAGCATTGTTGATCAAAGATGGCGGGGGCACAGTTTGAATACGACGAAAAGGGAACAACATTTTACTATTTTGTCCTGTGTTTCTTCGCCATTCTTTTACTACCACTAACATATTTTACATGGATACTTAATTCAGACCAAGGTACGCAAAAATTCCTCTTACTGTTCCCAATGAATTCTCGCCAAAACAATTAGCCATCTACACTATTTATAGATCACTATTGTCTTATTTACTCTTCTATGTAGCTCTAGTGTTTGCATTTACTTTAGATTGTCCTTTTTTTGTTAATCTAGGGAAGAGTAAAGACGTATCTAGGAATTGTAAATGTCCTAAATGTATTGAGAAACGTGAAAACAAGTTAAAACTTAGGCCCAAAACTACTTTTCTACGTGTGGCAAGGTAGATACTAGATGTACACGTAATTGTTAGTGGTAAAAAGCTAATATCGTAACTTAATAGGTCTGAGTTCAAATCATTTTTAAGCTTGCTAAGTTCTTTGGTGCTATTTAATAGTTTGTTTATAAGTTGTTATATTAACTGTTAGATCAAAATGGTCATATGTACACACTGTATATACACTAAATATGTATGTGTATATATATATATTTTTTCTCGCTTACCTCAAAAGTCTGCAACAGGCTGTTTCATCTAAAAAAGAATCTTCAGGCAGATCTGCCTGAAGATTCTTTTTTAGATGAAACAGCCTGTTGCAGACTTTTGAGGTAAGCGAAAATCTATATTTACTATAACTATATGTTATCGAGCACTCTTTGCATTTCGTAGACCAAAACCCACACATGTGTATATATATATATATATATATATATATATATGTATATATATAATTGTATATGTGTATATATGTGTGTATATATATATATATGTGTATATATATATCGGGTTGTCGGCGACTCAACCGGCACTCCCACCTGGGGGGTTGCCCCTGTGGTGAGGAGGGTGGATGGACACCCTGTCAGGACTAAAAACAAAACCTGATTTTAAGGACGGATGAACTCTCATCGCGAGAGTCAACGGCCATCCATCAAAAATGGAGCTGGGGTCCCCACCAGGCATTCGAACTCAGCACTGCTGACTCTTATGGCAGTCCCTGCACCCAGAATCTACCTCGGACGTATTGGCACCGCCTTTCCTCTGCTTCAGGCGGATTCTGGACGAGAGAAGCCCTTGATCAATGACAGGACCACCCAAGGTGCTTTAAAAGTCCTGGCTTAGACCATCCATCAGACAGTCTAACCATCAACCGCAGAGGAGCACTGCGGGCAAGTCTCACCTGCGAACCAAACCGGACTATGATAGTTACCGGTTATAAGCCTAGGCCCATGGTGTTTAAGGGCTCAGCGCCAGGGATTATAGTCGACAGTGGGAGATGTTATTTAACGTCATAGTAAGCTACCGCCCGCTTTAAGCCAGGCAGCCCCTGGTCAATAAGGTGCTACTCACACCAACACACTCCCAGTATGGGTGTATCTGGGAACCAAGTGTGTCTCAACAACCCGCAACTTCAAAGTTTATATTCGCAACCTGGAATGTACGGACTATGACCACAGGAATGTCCCCCGAGCTTGAGCTAGACAACGCTGATCTTGAACCGAGAAAAACTGCCACCATCGACATGGAGCTTTTGAAGCGAAATGTTGACATCGCTGCCTTACAAGAGACAAGGCTCTCAGACGCTGGTACCATCAAGGAAGAGAATTACACCTTTTTCTGGTTTGGGAAACCAGCTGGAGAGCCACGGACCCATGGTACAGGCTTTGCGGTCAGAAACTACCACATCGGCAGTATCCAGACTCCAATGGCTGTCAATGAGAGACTATCCTCACTCAGACTGAACACCAGACTAGGGCAGATCCTAGTTATCTCTGCCTACGCTCCAACTCTGAACTATGCCGCGTCTGACAAAGACCTTTTCTACAACCAGCTAGAAGATCTACTCCGAACCTCAGCTGAGACCAACCGAATAGTTTTACTTGGTGACATGAATGCAAGAGTTGGCTCCGACTATAATAGCTGGCCCAACTGCATAGGCAAGTTTGGAGTTGGTAATATGAATGAAAATGGCCAACGACTACTCGAGCTCTGCTGCCGGCAAAACTTGTGTATCACCAACACAATGTTCCCAGGAAAACCTCACCGAAAGCAGACCTGGTGTCACCCGCGATCCAAATCATGGCACCAGCTCGATTTCGTCTTAGTGAAACAGAGATACAAACAGGAAGTTCGAAACACCCGCACTTATCATAGCGCGGACTGTGACACGGATCATAGCCTGGTCTGTTCTACAATGTCACTGCAGCCTAAGCCTTTCCACCGTCAAAAGAAGCAATCTGCCAAAATCGACATACAAAAAACCACCATGCCTGTTCTCAACGAGGCCTTCTGTGATTCGCTGGCCTCTGCTATGGATAGTTTACCCGCTGTAACCGACCCTGATGTGTACTGGGGTTCATTGAGGAAGACTATTCGTGAAACAGCACTCGCAACATATGGCAAGAAAGTCAAACAAAATCCTGACTGGTACAATGCCTCACTCCCTATCATCCAACCAGTGCTGGAGGAAAAGAGGAAAGCTCTACTAAGATTGGAAGCTAGACCAACCAGACAGGCTCGCATTGCCCACCGTTCAGCGAGAGCTAATGCCCAAAGAGTTCTTCGCGCCTGTGCTCGTAAGTACTGGGATTCTATCTGCCTGGATATTGAGATGGCAAGGGACCGCGGTGACACCAGGGGGTTGTACGCGGGAATAAAGAAGGCCACAGGACCTACTGCTCAGACCTGTGGTGTACTCAAACAGAAGGATGGTACCGTGATCAAAGACAAATCTGAAAAACTGGGTCGCTGGGTTGAACACTTCAGTGAACTCTACACAGGGCAGAGTCAGGTCTCATCCGACATAATCGCCTCTCTCCCTAATGCACCACCAATGAATGACTTAGATTCAGAGCCTGATCTCGAAGAAGTGACGGCTGCTATAAAACGAATGCCACATGGTAAGGCTGCCGGTGAAGATGCCATTCCTGCAGAACTTCTGAAAGCTGGCATTGAACCCTTAGCTGAGAGACTACGCCACCTTGTTTCTCTCTGTTGGTCTGCCAGGAGAGTACCTCAGGAGTTCAAGAATGCGAAAATAACAACCTTGTACAAACAAAAAGGAGATCGAGGTGATTGTAATAATTACAGAGGTATCTCTCTCTTGAGTGTCACCGGGAAATTGCTAGCTCGACTGGTTCTTGCCCGATTACAAGTCCTTGCGGAAGAGATCTACCCAGAAGCTCAATGTGGCTTCAGAGCAGGTCGATCAACAACAGACATGATATTCTCTGTAAGACAATTGCAGGAAAAAGCTCGAGAACAACAACAGCCACTGCACATAGCTTTTGTGGATCTAACAAAGGCTTTTGACCTTGTCGATCGGCAATCATTATTTGTTGTCCTACAGAAGGCAGGTTGCCCACCAACGCTACTATCCCTGATAAGATCCTTTCATGAGGGGATGCAGGGTTGTGTCCAGTACGATGGCGACCTATCGAACACATTTCCGATCAATAGAGGAGTCAAACAGGGGTGCGTACTGGCGCCGACACTGTTTGGTATATATTTCTCCTTTGTGTTTCAGAGAGCCTTCATAAATCTTCCTAACTCTACTGGAGTTTCACTTCTTACGAGAGATGACGGCAATTTCTTCAGTGTATCTCGCTTTAAAGCGAAAACCAGAGTGCAACACTTCATCACTAGAGAATTACTTTATGCTGACGATGCAGCACTATGTGCTAACAGTCCCAGACAACTTCAGGAGCTGCTTGATGGCTTCTCACAGTCCTGTGCCGACTTTGGATTAACTATCAGCCTGAAGAAGACCGTGACCCTATCAGCTGAGCCGCATGACAATCACCAATTCACCATCAACGACACAACACTGGACCGAGTGAACAAGTTCACATACCTCGGCTCCACAATGACCTCCAATGCTACTCTTGACCAGGAAATCTCTGTTCGGCTTGGAAAAGCTGCGTCTACATTTGGGCGCCTCTCTAAGCGAGTATGGAACAACAAACAACTATCCATCTGCACCAAAGTTCGCATCTATGATGCCTGTGTGCTTAGTGTATTGCTTTATGGTGCTGAAACCTGGCCGACATACAGAAGACAAGAAAGCAGACTGAGTGCATTCCACACAAGATGCCTCCGCTCCATTCTGGGAGTCACCTGGAAGGACAAACTATCAAATGAGGAACTGTTCAAGATAACTAAGTCTCAGCCATTATCATCAAGGCTCAAGTTCATTCGTCTCCGCTGGGCAGGTCATATAACCCGTATGGAACCGCACCGACTCCCCCGCTCCATATTTTATGGAGCCCTTGAACAAGGAGACCGTCCAGTTGGACGTCCCAGACTGCGATTCAAGGATGTCCTGAAGAGAGACTTGATAGACTTCCAAATCCCCACCAGGTCATGGTCACAGTTGGCTAGCAACCGATCTGGCTGGAGGTCTATGCTGCACGATGGAATGAGACACGACCACCAACAAACTGACAATAAGATGAGGAGAGGAAGACGTCTTTGATGGATTGGTCTAATTGTGACATTGTCGTTCGCGACAGACGTCTGCCAACACATGATATATATATATATATATTATGGTATTGAGCACTTTCCAACATTCCATGAACAAAATCACACATGATCATTTGTGTGTATATATATATATATATATATATATATATATATTATATATATATATAGTATTTACAATATGAGTGGCTGTGTTGTATTGGATAATTATAGCTTAAAATACTCCGAGTCTTTGATGTTAATATGAGTAATATTTGTTCAATTCCATTTTGTTGAAGTCTTGAGCAGACTTCAAGCTTCTTTAGTCACAATTAGGATTGTTAGAATCAAACAGAAAGTGCTTCTGGCAGTACTCAATCTCACTCACAGTACTCAGTCCTCAATATTGTGCCAGAACTGAGTGGGAAGAGTACTGGGAATGAGATATTTGGCTGTACCTCGCAATTATAATGTACTTCATTTATAATGTGGTCACCATGAAGGACCCCAACTACCACATTATAACAAGGCTCCCACTCCACTGTATATATACATCTAATGCCAGATGATAAATTACTCACCAATTGAGAACCTCTCTTCCTAATTAACTCTTTGACTGTTAGAAGGGCAAAAATCAAGCTACAGTACTCTAATATTTGTGATTTTCTTTTAGTCGTATTGCTGTGGTAGTGCTGTGGATAGCTCTATTATATAGTGTGTATCGTGTTTCACAATTTGAGAAAGACTTTATAGAATATGATCCGTTTGCTGTGCTGGAAATAGATAAGGTAATGTGAATTGTCCTACTTTTACAAAAATAACAATAAAATAATAGCAACAACAGCACAACAAAACCAGCAGCAGCAATAACACCATGGACACAACTATTATCAATCAACCACATCAGCAAGAACAGTAACAGCAGCAGCAATAACAACAACAGCAGCAGCAATAACAGCAGCAACATCAACAACAACAACAGTTGCAACATCAACAACAACAACAACAACAGCAACAACAACAACAACAAAGCAGCAGCAACAACTGCATCAACAACAGTAGCAGCAGCAGCAACAGCAGCAACAGCAGCAGCGACAACAACAGCACCAACAACAGTAGCAGCAAAAGCAACAGCAACAACAAAGCAGCAGCAACAACAATGACATTAACGAAGCAGCAGCAACAACAGCAGCAGCAACAGCAACAATTGCAGCAACAACAGCAGCAACAACAACAGCAGCAGCAGCAACTGCAGCAGCAACAGCAACAACAGCAGCAGCAGCAGCAGTAACAACAGCAGCAGCAACTGCAGCAGCAACAACAACAGCAGCAGCAACAACAACAGCAGCAGCAACAACAACAGCAGCAGCAACAACAGCAGCAGCAACAGCAGAACTGCAGCAACAGCAACAATAACAGCAACAACAATGGCAGCAGTAGCAGCAACAACAGCGGCAGCAGCAACAACAACAACAATGGCAGCAGTTATTTGTTGATAATTGTAATGTTGTTGCTGCTATTAAACCAATGAATACACTACTAATAGCCAGTCTGAGTACTACATCTATTTCTTATGCTACTGACACTGTATATTGCAGGGTGCCAGTTCAGCAGAGATCAAGCGTCAGTATCGTAAACTTAGTTTGGTTTACCATCCTGATAAAGAAACTGGAGATGAAAAGAAATTCATGAGAATAGCAAAGGCCTATGAAGCGTGAGTGAAATATTGTAGGGAAAGTGATTCATATGAAATGGTTGGCCAGTCTTTCAAGCCAGAAGTTCATAAAGGGTTATCCTCCATAGCAAAGAACGTCCCAATCCCTCAGCGCCAGCTACGCAGGCTAGCAAAGGCATTTCCCTGTCCTAAATAAAACAAGACGCCTGCGCAAAGTAGAGATCTACTCCGGGAGTGGGCCAAGGAAGATCAGATCACAGATAATGGAAGGGGAACTGGATAGGAAACTTAAAACGATCTTATGAAACCGGAAACGATGTTTGCACAACTTGCTCTGGTAATCATACACTTATAAGCAGCTAATGCACCTAAAGGGTGGTCCCGGCCAGGATGAACCATTGCGGAAATTAAACAATAGTATAATATCACTTAAGTCATTATAGTGTCTGATCTTAGCCATGTGGGACCACCATTGGGTGCATTAGTCCCTTATAAGTGTATAATTACCATAGCAAGTTGTGCAAACATCGTTTCCGGTTTCGTAAGTTTCCTATCCAGTTCCCCTTCCATTATCTATGATCAGATCGATGATGGGTGAATGTGGTGCATACTTCACAGAGGTGGACATATTTACGATCAAGGAGTTGTCAGCTGCATCACTGTTAGAGAAACTACAAAGTCAGTCAGTCAGTTTCGAAATCTACTGTACCAACAACGTGCAAGAATACCTTGATCAAAAGGCAAAGCTGTTCAACTTTTTTTCCAACACCAAAAGCAAAAGGAGCAAAGAACTTACAACATGCCTCACGGCCTCACTCCGTCACACGGCAAACAACTCACTGCAAGTAGGAATAGTAGCGGAATTAAAATGTGCAAAAATGCAAAATCGTGACAGCCAAAAAAACCCCAAACCGGAGCCGAAACCTTTGGCCTACCACAGGTAGCCCGAGTAATTATCTGACATTAGCCATAAGTGGCCGGTTCAATTCCTGTCTGGGGCTAAGACCCCGTTTACACTAGAGCAAAAGTTTTCGGATTCGTAAATGTTTCCGGATTCGTGAATGTTTCTGGATTCACTTCGTACCGAGCATTCGGATTCGTTGGGCGTTTACACTACAACAGTATTCGCAGATTCGGCCCTTTACACTAAACTCGGAATTCCTTTAATTCAGTTAATATGTTGACCATGTTGGTTCCACCGCAACCTCACATGACTACGAGCGGAAGAGCATCCGAATTCATCGGAATAACCGTTCACACTACATATAGTCTCGGATTCAAAAGTATTCGGATACGAAGTTTCTACATTTCAGTTTTCCGGATTCGAAATCTCCGGATACGTGATCAAACCGGAAAGTTTTTATTCCGGATTCATTCTTTTGTGTGTAAACGCCAAAACGAGTCCGGTACTAAAACGTTCCGGATTCGTCACGAATCCGAAAACTTTTGCTCTAGTATTTGATCTTCACTAATGTCCACCGAAGGTCTGTTAGATTATACCAAGCTACAATAGCAAACATACTCACTCATAATACCATGAGTAACATTGCTTAAGAAACAGTAAGATGATATGAGGTGCAGAGGTGGGCTAACGTATTAGGCAGATATGAGTTAACTCACACTTTGTACAATCAACACAGTATGTCATCTGAATCACGAATTAATACACCCTTCCACCCATCCATCCACCCATCCATATACATGTATCCTTCCTCCCATCTATCCATTCATTCATTCATTCATTCATTCATTCATCCATCCATCCATCCATCCATCCATCCATCCATTCATTCATTCATCCTTTCTTCTATCCTCTCATTCATCCACCCATCTTTTAATCCAAACAGTGAAATAAAAGTAGCGGGCTGCGTAGGTAGTGTTGAAACAATCGAAATATAGTAAGGTTAGATACAGTATACTGCCGAAACAGAGGACGTAGAAGCCTAACGTTTCGAGCAAAGGCAGGCCGTTCGTCAGAGACTGAATCTTTAATTTTTTTTCATCCTTTAATCATCCTTTAGCTCCATCCATCCACGCTTCCTTCTTTCCAAAATGCCTCTGAGTGATGCACATTAGAATGTGCCAAAAAATTTCAATAATTCTTCAATTTTTTCCCCATTGTTGTGCTTCAGTCTCACGAATGAAGAGTCAAGGAAGAACTGGGAAGAACATGGCAATCCAGATGGTCCACAAGGTAAAACATACACTTCGATCAAGAAATTTAAGAATGACCCTGAAATATCTGAAAATGAGCCTGCCAGAAAAAAACAAAAAATGATTGATTAATCGAAGCATCTGATGAAGCTCTTGTCAGCAGCAGCAGCAACAACAATACCACAGTGAATTATTAATGAGTTATCTCGTGTTAGACAGAGTAAAATAGTCTGGTGTTAGACGGAGTAAAATAGTCTGGTCTTAGACACAGTAAAATAGTCTGGTGTTTGACGGAGTAAAATAGTCTGGTGTTAGACGGAGTAAAATAGTCTGGTGTTAGACAGAGTAAAATAGTTTGGTGTTAGACACAGTAAAATAGTTTGGTGTTAGACAGAGTAAAATAGTCTGGTGTTAGACAGAGTAAAATAGTCTGGTGTTAGACAGAGTAAAATAGTCTGGTGTTAGACAGAGTAAAATAGTCTGGTGTTAGACACAGTAAAATAGTCTGGTGTTAGACAGAGTAAAATAGTCTGGTGTTAGACAGAGTAAAATAGTCCGGTGTTAGACAGAGTAAAATAGTCCGGTGTTAGACAGAGTAAAATAGTCTGGTGTTAGACAGAGTAAAATAGTCTGGTATTAGACAGAATAAAATAGTCTGGTATTAGACAGAGTAAAATAGTCTGGTGTTAGACAGAGTAAAATAGTCTGGTGTTAGACAGAGTAAAATAGTCTGGTGTTAGACAGAGTAAAATAGTCTGGTGTTAGACGGAGTAAAATAGTCTGGTGTTAGACGGAGTAAAATAGTCTGGTATTAGACAGAGTAAAATAGTCTGGTGTTAGACACAGTAAAATAGTCTGGTGTTAGACAGAGTAAAATAGTCTGGTGTTAGACAGAGTAAAATAGTCCGGTGTTAGACAGAGTAAAATAATCTGGTGTTAGACAGAGTAAAATAGTCTGGTGTTAGACAGAGTAAAATAGTCTGGTATTAGACAGAGTAAAATAGTCTGGTATAAGACAGAATAAAATAGTCTGGTGTTAGACAGAGTAAAATAGTCTGGTGTTAGACAGAGTAAAATAGTCTGGTGTTAGACAGAGTAAAATAGTCCGGTGTTAGACAGAGTAAAATAGTCTGGTGTTAGACAGAGTAAAATAGTCTGGTGTTAGACAGAGTAAAATAGTCTGGTGTTAGACGCAGTAAAATAGTCTGGTGTTAGACAGAGTAAAATAGTCTGGTGTTAGACAGAGTAAAATAGTCTGGTGTTAGACAGAGTAAAATAGTCTGGTGTTAGACAGAGTAAAATAGTCTGGTGTTAGACACAGTAAAATAGTCTGGTGTTAGACACGGTAAAATAGTCCGGTGTTAGACGGACTACACCCTCAGCAGGCTAATAATTATATTCAGTAATGCCATTGACCTCAGTAATTATCTATTATATTTATCTAGCAACTACATTTGGAATTGCTCTGCCATCGTGGATCGTTAGCGAAGAGAATTCATTTTTGGTAAGATTTTGATGTCTTCGAGTTGTGAAGTTACAACTTGGTAAACATGATAGTTTTTAAAAGTATAGTGCTGTGTAGGCAAAGTTTGGATAGAACAAAGTAAAATGGTGGTAAGCTACCGAGATTATTATATTTCAACACGATCTCTTACCAAAATTAAGCGTATATCTTAATTGTAAAATAGGGCTCGAATTAAGACATGGCCTTAATTTTAAAATAGGGCTACAATTAAGACATGGCCTTAATTTATCTGTCCCACAAGCGGGATGTTAAACTTGAACACATAAAGCTAAAAATCCTAGTGGGGCGTTGTGGTCGGGGTCTGAGAGGTGGGACTTTTTTCTGGAGGGTTGTGATTAGGCTTAGGGCTACCGGGGGGTTGTGGTTAGGTCTAGGGTTTCCGGGGGGTTGTGGTTAGAGGTTGGGGGTATGGGGGAGAGTTTTCATTTAAAATTAAGGATTATCCTTAATTCTAGGCGAGTTGACAATTAAGGATAATCCTTAATTTTGGATGTGAGGTCGACCTGTATATTTTGGAACGAGGCCACATGTGAGAAGAGTGGTTACAGTTTGACTCTACCAAACACCACAGGTTTTCATCCTGGGAATCTGGTTTCCTTCTGTAGTAACACTGGACCAATAAGGGATATGACTGATAGGATTATCCAGTATAATTAAAGTTAGCTCTGGTTTCCTTCTGTAGTAACACTGGACCAATAAGGGATATGACTGATAGGATTATCCAGTATAATTAAAGTTAGCTCTGGTTTCCTTCTGTAGTAACACTGGACCAATAAGGGATATGACCGATAGGATTATCCAGTATAATTAAAGTTAGCTCTGGTTTCCTTCTGTAGTAACACTGGACCAATAAGGGATATGACTGATAGGATTATCCAGTATAATTAAAGTTAGCTCTGGTTTCCTTCTGTAGTAACACTGGACCAATAAGGGATATGACCGATAGGATTATCCAGTATAATTAAAGTTAGCTCTGGTTTCCTTCTGTAGTAACACTGGACCAATAAGGGATATGACTGATAAGATTATCCAGTATAATTAAAGTTAGCTCTGGTTTCCTTCTGTAGTAACACTGGACCAATAAGGGATATGACTGATAGGATTATCCAGTATAATTAAAGTTAGCTCTGGTTTCCTTCTGTAGTAACACTGGACCAATAAGGGATATGACCGATAGGATTATCCAGTATAATTAAAGTTAGCTCTGGTTTCCTTCTGTAGTAACACTGGACCAATAAGGGATATGACCGATAGGATTATCCAGTATAATTAAAGTTAGCTCTGGTTTCCTTCTGTAGTAACACTGGACCAATAAGGGATATGACCGATAGGATTATCCAGTATAATTAAAGTTAGCTCTGGTTTCCTTCTGTAGTAACACTGGACCAATAAGGGATATGACCGATAGGATTATCCAGTATAATTAAAGTTAGCTCTGGTTTCCTTCTGTAGTAACACTGGACCAATAAGGGATATGACCGATAGGATTATCCAGTATAATTAAAGTTAGCTCTGGTTTCCTTCTGTAGTAACACTGGACCAATAAGGGATATGACCGATAGGATTATCCAGTATAATTAAAGTTAGCTCTGGTTTCCTTCTGTAGTAACACTGGACCAATAAGGGATATGACCGATAGGATTATCCAGTATAATTAAAGTTAGCTCTGGTTTCCTTCTGTAGTAACACTGGACCAATAAGGGATATGACTGATAGGATTATCCAGTATAATTAAAGTTAGCTCTGGTTTCCTTCTGTAGTAACACTGGACCAATAAGGGATATGACCGATAGGATTATCCAGTATAATTAAAGTTAGCTCTGGTTTCCTTCTGTAGTAACACTGGACCAATAAGGGATATGACCGATAGGATTATCCAGTATAATTAAAGTTAGCTCTGGTTTCCTTCTGTAGTAACACTGGACCAATAAGGGATATGACCGATAGGATTATCCAGTATAATTAAAGTTAGCTCTGGTTTCCTTCTGTAGTAACACTGGACCAATAAGGGATATGACCGATAGGATTATCCAGTATAATTAAAGTTAGCTCTGGTTTCCTTCTGTAGTAACACTGGACCAATAAGGGATATGACCGATAGGATTATCCAGTATAATTAAAGTTAGCTCTGGTTTCCTTCTGTAGTAACACTGGACCAATAAGGGATATGACCGATAGGATTATCCAGTATAATTAAAGTTAGCTCTGGTTTCCTTCTGTAGTAACACTGGACCAATAAGGGATATGACTGATAGGATTATCCAGTATAATTAAAGTTAGCTCTGGTTTCCTTCTGTAGTAACACTGGACCAATAAGGGATATGACCGATAGGATTATCCAGTATAATTAAAGTTAGCTCTGGTTTCCTTCTGTAGTAACACTGGACCAATAAGGGATATGACCGATAGGATTATCCAGTATAATTAAAGTTAGCTCTGGTTTCCTTCTGTAGTAACACTGGACCAATAAGGGATATGACTGATAGGATTATCCAGTATAATTAAAGTTAGCTCTGGTTTCCTTCTGTAGTAACACTGGACCAATAAGGGATATGACTGATAGGATTATCCAGTATAATTAAAGTTAGCTCTGGTTTCCTTCTGTAGTAACACTGGACCAATAAGGGATATGACCGATAGGATTATCCAGTATAATTAAAGTTAGCTCTGGTTTCCTTCTGTAGTAACACTGGACCAATAAGGGATATGACCGATAGGATTATCCAGTATAATTAAAGTTAGCTCTGGTTTCCTTCTGTAGTAACACTGGACCAATAAGGGATATGACCGATAGGATTATCCAGTATAATTAAAGTTAGCTCTGGTTTCCTTCTGTAGTAACACTGGACCAATAAGGGATATGACCGATAGGATTATCCAGTATAATTAAAGTTAGCTCTGGTTTCCTTCTGTAGTAACACTGGACCAATAAGGGATATGACTGATAGGATTATCCAGTATAATTAAAGTTAGCTCTGGTTTCCTTCTGTAGTAACACTGGACCAATAAGGGATATGACCGATAGGATTATCCAGTATAATTAAAGTTAGCTCTGGTTTCCTTCTGTAGTAACACTGGACCAATAAGGGATATGACCGATAGGATTATCCAGTATAATTAAAGTTAGCTCTGGTTTCCTTCTGTAGTAACACTGGACCAATAAGGGATATGACCGATAGGATTATCCAGTATAATTAAAGTTAGCTCTGGTTTCCTTCTGTAGTAACACTGGACCAATAAGGGATATGACTGATAGGATTATCCAGTATAATTAAAGTTAGCTCTGGTTTCCTTCTGTAGTAACACTGGACCAATAAGGGATATGACTGATAGGATTATCCAGTATAATTAAAGTTAGCTCTGGTTTCCTTCTGTAGTAACACTGGACCAATAAGGGATATGACTGATAGGATTATCCAGTATAATTAAAGTTAGCTCTGGTTTCCTTCTGTAGTAACACTGGACCAATAAGGGATATGACTGATAGGATTATCCAGTATAATTAAAGTTAGCTCTGGTTTCCTTCTGTAGTAACACTGGACCAATAAGGGATATGACTGATAGGATTATCCAGTATAATTAAAGTTAGCTCTGGTTTCCTTCTGTAGTAACACTGGACCAATAAGGGATATGACTGATAGGATTATCCAGTATAATTAAAGTTAGCTCTGGTTTCCTTCTGTAGTAACACTGGACCAATAAGGGATATGACCGATAGGATTATCCAGTATAATTAAAGTTAGCTCTGGTTTCCTTCTGTAGTAACACTGGACCAATAAGGGATATGACCGATAGGATTATCCAGTATAATTAAAGTTAGCTCTGGTTTCCTTCTGTAGTAACACTGGACCAATAAGGGATATGACCGATAGGATTATCCAGTATAATTAAAGTTAGCTCTGGTTTCCTTCTGTAGTAACACTGGACCAATAAGGGATATGACCGATAGGATTATCCAGTATAATTAAAGTTAGCTCTGGTTTCCTTCTGTAGTAACACTGGACCAGTAAGGGATATGACCGATAGGATTATCCAGTATAATTAAAGTTAGCTCTGGTTTCCTTCTGTAGTAACACTGGACCAATAAGGGATATGACCGATAGGATTATCCAGTATAATTAAAGTTAGCTCTGGTTTCCTTCTGTAGTAACACTGGACCAATAAGGGATATGACTGATAGGATTATCCAGTATAATTAAAGTTAGCTCTGGTTTCCTTCTGTAGTAACACTGGACCAATAAGGGATATGACCGATAGGATTATCCAGTATAATTAAAGTTAGCTCTGGTTTCCTTCTGTAGTAACACTGGACCAATAAGGGATATGACCGATAGGATTATCCAGTATAATTAAAGTTAGCTCTGGTTTCCTTCTGTAGTAACACTGGACCAATAAGGGATATGACTGATAGGATTATCCAGTATAATTAAAGTTAGCTCTGGTTTCCTTCTGTAGTAACACTGGACCAATAAGGGATATGACCGATAGGATTATCCAGTATAATTAAAGTTAGCTCTGGTTTCCTTCTGTAGTAACACTGGACCAATAAGGGATATGACCGATAGGATTATCCAGTATAATTAAAGTTAGCTCTGGTTTCCTTCTGTAGTAACACTGGACCAATAAGGGATATGACTGATAGGATTATCCAGTATAATTAAAGTTAGCTCTGGTTTCCTTCTGTAGTAACACTGGACCAATAAGGGATATGACTGATAGGATTATCCAGTATAATTAAAGTTAGCTCTGGTTTCCTTCTGTAGTAACACTGGACCAATAAGGGATATGACCGATAGGATTATCCAGTATAATTAAAGTTAGCTCTGGTTTCCTTCTGTAGTAACACTGGACCAATAAGGGATATGACCGATAGGATTATCCAGTATAATTAAAGTTAGCTCTGGTTTCCTTCTGTAGTAACACTGGACCAATAAGGGATATGACCGATAGGATTATCCAGTATAATTAAAGTTAGCTCTGGTTTCCTTCTGTAGTAACACTGGACCAATAAGGGATATGACCGATAGGATTATCCAGTATAATTAAAGTTAGCTCTGGTTTCCTTCTGTAGTAACACTGGACCAATAAGGGATATGACCGATAGGATTATCCAGTATAATTAAAGTTAGCTCTGGTTTCCTTCTGTAGTAACACTGGACCAATAAGGGATATGACCGATAGGATTATCCAGTATAATTAAAGTTAGCTCTGGTTTCCTTCTGTAGTAACACTGGACCAATAAGGGATATGACCGATAGGATTATCCAGTATAATTAAAGTTAGCTCTGGTTTCCTTCTGTAGTAACACTGGACCAATAAGGGATATGACCGATAGGATTATCCAGTATAATTAAAGTTAGCTCTGGTTTCCTTCTGTAGTAACACTGGACCAATAAGGGATATGACTGATAGGATTATCCAGTATAATTAAAGTTAGCTCTGGTTTCCTTCTGTAGTAACACTGGACCAACGAGAGATGGTTCTTACTGGACCTCTAGGGAGAACAGTTTAGATATGACTGATAGGGTTATCCAGTATAAATAAAGTTAGTTTAGTTTACTCTGGTTTTCTTCTGTAGTAACACTGGATCAATGAGGGATGGTCCTTACTGGACCTCTAGGAAGAACAGTTTAGATATGACTGATAGAGTTATCCAGTATAAATAAAGTTAGTTTAGTTTACTCTGGTTTTCTTCTGTAGTAACACTGGATCAATGAGGGATGGTCCTTACTGGATCTCTAGGAAGAACAGTTTAGATATGACTGATAGAGTTATCCAGTATAAATAAAGTTAGTTTAGTTTACTCTGGTTTTCTTCTGTAGTAACACTGGATCAATGAGGGATGGTCCTTACTGGATCTCTAGGAAGAACAGTTTAGATATGACTGATAGAGTTATCCAGTATAAGTAAAGTTAGTTTTACTCTGGTTTTCTCCTTTTGTAACACTGGATCAATGAGGGATGGTTCTTATACTGGACCTCTTATCTAGTAATAAAGTTAGTTTAGTTTACTCCCGTTTCCTGTCGAGATTTTTTAAGTGCTTGTTTATCTGACACAGAGGTCTTAGGTGCTCCTATTTTCCAGCAGAGCATAGGGAATGTTTGCTTTCACTAAATGTCCATTTTTCTCCTTCATAGGTTCTTGGTGCTTACATTGTTGCTTTCATGGTGGTCCTTCCTATTGTTGTGGTATGTCTCCATAAGTAGGTTTCATTTTGACGTTGACTGTTCAGCAATACAGCACAGCTGTTGCCACAACGTGAACAAGAATGTAGTTCACGAGATGGAGTCATGTGATTGTTGTTTTTGTGTAGGGAACGTGGTGGTATCGTTCCATCAAGTATGGCTGTGATCAAGTATTGATGGATACTACGAGAATATTTTTTCACTTTATTCAAAAGACTCCGTGTATGCAAGTAAAAAGTAAGCAAGCTGGTGTATTTCAAATAAATGGAAATAGGAAGGAAGAAAGTGAAATAAGGAAGGGAGGGAAGAGAGGGAAGAGAGGAAATAAGGAAGGGAGAGAATTGAGAGAGGATGGTAGGAAAGAATTAATGAAGGGGAGGAAGGAAAGAGCACGGATAAACGGGAGGGAGGGAGGGAGGGAGGGAGGGAGGGAGGGAGGGAGGGAGGGAGGGAGGGAGGGAGGGAGGGAGGGAGGGAGGGAGGAAGAAAGAAAGAAAGGAAGGAAGGAAGGAAGGAAGGAAGGAAGGAAGGAAGGAAGGAAGGAAGGAAGGAAGGAAGGAAGGAAGGAAGGAAGGAAGGAAGGAAGGAAGAGGAAAGGAGGGAGGGAAGGAAAGGAAGGAAGGTGGAAAGGAAGGAAGGTGGAAAGGAAGGAAGGAGGGAAGGAAGGAGGAAAGGAAGGAGGAAAGGAAGGAGGAAAGGAAGGTAGGAGGAAAAGAAGGAAGGAAGGAGGAAAGGAAGGGAAGGAAGGGAAGGAAGGAAGGAAGGAAGGAAGGAAGGAAGGAAGGGAAGGAAGGAAGGAAGGAAGGAAGGAAGGAAAGGAGGGAGGGAAGGAAGGAGGAAAGGAAGGAAGGGACGGATGGACGGACGGACGGAGACAGCTTGTTTTAGCTTACCTATTTTTCCCACGGGCGGGTGGAAGGAGGGAAAGAAGGAATGTTCTTCATCAACAAAATTGTCGTGATTTATATTATATAATATATGCACCAATGTGCTAATCAAGCTGGCGTGTGTTTTTTTTAATCTCTTGTAGGGGTTATCATGGTATTTTCTGGTTCCATGGAGTTTGAGAGAAAATGTAATCAAGAAGTTCAAGAACGACCTAGTGACAATGTCGAACTTCCCAAGGTTTTTTGACTCATTTCTTTCATGAAAATTAAGTTTGTTCTTTTGAAAAACTGGATCGTAATTGACAAGATGTTTCTGTATTGAGTTGTTCTTCGAACCATTTTACTCAGAAAAAGTTCTGAGTTTCCAAGTGGGACCCACAACCTTCTGATTGCCAGTGAGACGCTCTAACCATTGATCTACTCAGACTCAAATTATTTGAACGTATAGGTTTAGTTTGATGTATGACATTATTTACTGCTATGTGCAAAGTATTATGAAAAATGTTAATGTCGCAAGGCATGTTGTGAATGGAAGAGGAAGGGAAGGGAAGGGAAAGGAAGGAAAGAGAAGGGAAGGGAAGAGAAGAGAAGAGAAGGGAAGGGAAGAGAAGGGAAGGGGAGAGGAGAGAAGAGAAGGGAAGGGAAGGGAAGGGAAGGGAAAAGAAGAGAAGAGAAACTGTTTTATCAAAATATTTTGCAGTTACTTCACGAGCTTCAAACTGTGAATGAAGGCACGAAGGAAGCGCCATTTGGTTTTCCATTCAGCGTAAAATGTCGAGCTCTGATTATGGCTCACATGGAAAGACTCGGTATTCCTCCAGATACTCTACAGAAAGGTGAGCTTCACCATGTATACCTTATTCAGGGAAGCACGGGTGGCGTGTGCTGTTAGCGCGCTGCCTCTCACCAAAAAGTTAAGTCCGGTTAGACGGGGTTAGTACTTGGATGGGTGACCGATTGGGAATCACCCCGTTGTCGAGCTTTGAACTTATGTGAGTTGTAGTTTATCTCTCCTTTTGCTTCGAGGATTTTTCGGTTTTTCTCCCCCCATAAAATCAACGCCTACATCTTAGCTGTGATCTGTGGTCTGAATGGTCTGAACTGTGTCGTGCGGCGGCTGGCTGGAGCACCTTTGCTATGCCTCGACACGGCCACGTTGATCTGCGTCCTTCGTAATTCAGCCGCTGACTGGGAGTACGGATGATTAGCCCCCCAGTCCTTTATCCTTTATTCATAATTGAATGAATCAGAGCAAAAACAATCGATTAACTCATATCTTGAGTTTTCAGGATGGCATTATATTTCGGAATATGTTTTGTTCTATACTGCTGTTCATCATGTTTTACGTTAAGTTAAACACTAATTATCCTGAACAATGGTTGAACAGCGGTTCTGCAATTGACCCTATGTGTCAAATTGTCCATCCCTGTCTTGATTATGTTAACTATTTTTTTTTGTAGATTTGGAACTGATACTTAAAAAGGCGCCATTGTTAATTCAAGAAATGATCAACTGCATATCACAGTTAATGTATTACTCTAAAGCTGATGGCGGTGAGTTGAAATCATTTGTTCTTTTGAGGTGAAAAATGGTTATGTCCATCACGCATCATCATAGTCTGCGTAGCCGGCGTGTTTTGTCCACTTTATATCATGGCATAACCAGAGAGATTGCTGTGTTGTGTCTACATTACGTCATAGCCAATCAGAGAGCTTGTTACATGTATGTTCACCTTACCTCATAGCCAATCAGAAAGCGTGTTTTATGCACTTTATATCATAGCCAATCTGAGAGCCTGTTGTATCCATATTACATCCTAGCCAATCAGAAATCGTGTTATGTCCACCTTATTTAGAGGTACATACTGTTATTTTAGGTCCCAGAGCTCCTCGGTTGGATACTTTGGAGAATGTGATGAAGTTTAGTCAATTCCTCGTTCAGGCGTTAAGAGAAACGAAATCACCTTTGTTGCAGTTACCTCATATTTCCCAAGAACACTTGAGATATTTCACTACGAAAAAGGTTAGCAGTGAGTCATATCTAAACTGTTCTCTCAAAAGCTCCAGTAAAGGCCATCCCTCATTGGTCCAGTGTTACTACCCAGAGCACATCTGCGGTGTTTGGTACGGCCAAGGTGAAATTTTAATCAGACAAGCACGATCGGAAATTGCGGCTGTCGACGGGGGCCTAATCCAGGCTGACCTGTTTTAGCTGCGCATGCGTAGAACGAATATCTTGCGTGTAAACGTCATCAATACACGGCCGACAGGAGCGAGGACAGCCCAAGCTCAAAGTCAAACATCTCCGCTCAACCACAATTCTTCCACAAGCGCATAGCACGAAGGTTGGGCTTGCCATAGAATACGGTTTGTTCACTTCGTTGACAACTCGTTACAACCCATTACTCACTTGAGCCAGCACGCACGTGAACTGCGAACTGCCCCATGAAAGTGGCCGATTTTCTATGCGATTTCCGATCGTGCCTGGGTGAGGCGTTCACTCGGGCTAGGGGAAGAGGGAGTGGGCCGAGGAACAACTGAAACTATTCAAGTGACTTGCTTATCCATATACATTTTATCCTGGGGCAAAAAGGACTTTTACTGGGGGGGGGGGGGGCAAAATCAATTCGTGGGGGGCTCAAGGGGGGGCTGTGGGGCCTAGCCCCCAGTTATATAGTTAAGAGGCCACATCTGATCACTGTTAAACTACAAAAGCAGCCAGTCACTTTCAAAATCTACCAACAATGCGCAAGAATACCTTGATCAAAAGGCAAAGCTGTTCAACTTTTTGTCCAACTCTAAAAGCGAAAGGAGCAAAGAACTTACAACATGCCTCACGGCCTCACTCAGTCACACAGCTAACAACTCACCGGAAGTATGAATAGTAGCGGAAGTAAAATGTGCGAAATGCAAAATCGTGAACACCCAGACTCGGCTTACCATAGGTAGCCCAAGTAATCAATTAATAACTGCACCGGAAACCGTTTTAGTATTACGGACTCACGTTGGATTTTCTGTTGTTTTCCAGCGTAATATAAAGAGCGTTAAACAGCTAATCGACATGAAGAAAACTGAGCGAAGGTAAGAAGGAATACAGCTTTTGTTCAGTTATAATGTTGTAATGGATGGCGTGATGAATAGACTAACATCCTATGTTTCATTGCTAGGGACATGTTGCGGTTTTTATCTAATGAGCAGTATGCAGATGTGATGCTTGTTGGCGGAATGATGCCACACGTCATAGTTACTGTCAAACCTCATGGTTAGCAGATTTTGTTTTAAGCCATATCCCTTACTATCCTTTTATAAACCCTTTACTAAGCTCTTTTACCTGCTTGTTTCTCTTCACCCCACTTGTCCCTCTTTATCCCTCGTCATCCCACTTGCCCCCTTCATCCGTCTTCCCATTTGTACCTTTCCATGTATTTTTCCCACTAATCCCTCTCCATCCCTCTTTGTCCCACTTGTCCATGTTCATCCCACTTTATCCTTCTCCCCACTTCTTCCTCTCCATCCTTTATCCCACTTGTCCCTCCACGCTATTTATCGTTCACCTTCTCTATGGTGGAACCATTGTTAATCTAGAGTTATTTCTCTTTGCAGTGATGGATGACGAAGATGAGGGAGTGATTACAGCTGGTGCTGTTGTTACTGTTGCTGTCGAGTTAGAGAGAAAAACACTTAAGGTGATTTTTAGAGTGATGGTGGTGATGGTCATAATGGTCATATTGATGGTGATGGTGTTGATGATCATTATGATAGTGATGGTGATGATGGCAGTGATGGCGGTGGTCATGATGATGGTGATGGTCACAATGCTCATGTTGATGGTAGTGGTGGTGATGATGGTAGTGGTGGTCATGATGCTGGTGATGGTCATGATGATGGTGATGATGGTCATGGTGGTGATAAAAGTAGTAATAGTGGTGCTGACGATGGTGATAACGGTGATGATTGTATATTTGTTCAGTGATGGATCCAGCTTGATCTGGTAGGAGGGGGGGGAGTGCTGAGGGAGCGAAGTGAGATCAGGTCTGCGGTGTGGGCGCGACCGAGGCAGGGTGCTGCGCCGCTGAGGGAGCTACGGCAGGGGTCTGGGTACACAGCCCCCGACAGGGTCCAGGGGCTGAGCTGGTGGTGGGGCTGGGGGGTAGGGGGGTGAAGCCTGCCAGAAAATTTTTTTTATACCTATTAATACCTATGAATCATATGATATATAAATATATGAACCATATGATAGCATGAAGTTTACACGGACATTGAATGAATGCGTCCTTTAATGTACTTGGATTTGACAAGGCAATTGGCACCCCCCTGGCGCGCACCCCTCTGTAAATCCATCACTGCATTTGTGTGTACTATGTGTGTACCTAATCTCTTTCTTGCAGGACGTGTGTGTTGTTAATGAGGAAGAAGAAGAAGAGCACATCGAAACACTAGAAGCACTTCCTGAAGTTGATATCGTCGAAGAAACCAAGGTAAAATCGTCTTATAATCTAAGAAATATGGAAAACCTGTGAACACAGTCCCACAGCGATCATCCCTGATAAAAACACTAGATCGGAGTGTGTCGAAACGTTGGGTCGTGAGCGCTAACTTTGAAGCTACATTCAAAAACTTTTAAGTCAGAGTAGCGTTAATGGTAGTGGTGGTGATGATGGTGGTGGTGATAATGGTGGTGGTGATGATGGTGGTGGTGATGGTGATGGTGGTGATGATGATGGTGGTAATGATAATGGTGGTGGTGATGATGGTGGTGATGATAATGGTGGTGATGATGGTGGTGGTGGTTGTGATGATGATAATGGTGGTGATGATGATAATGGTGGTGATGATAATGGTGGTGATGATAATGGTGGTGATGATGGTGGTGGTGGTTGTGATGGTGGTAATGATAATGATGGTGGTGATGGTGGTGATGGTGGTGGTGGTGGTGATGGTGATAATGGTGGTGGTGATGATGGTGCTGGTGATGATAATGGTGGTGGTGATGATGGTGGTGGTGGGTGATGATTGTGATGATACACTTGTGTGTATACGTCCAGAGTCCAGAGTAGCGTGTCGGAAATTTATTTGTTAAATATATGTTCATTGAACTGATCATTTTAGGCAATGGCCAAAAACAACAAGGTTTGGCAAAAAACGAAGAGGAAAGGGAAGAAAGCAAAGCCTGTGAAACAACAGCCAAAGAAAAAGCCAGCGAAACAACTGGTGAAACAGAAAGATGAAAGCGAAGTGAGTAGTCGCTAATCTCAACGAGTTACTATCTTAATGTGAAGTTTCTCAGGGTTTCTTATTCCATTATTTGCAGTCGAAAGAGGAAGAGAAAGTGGAGAACGAAGCGGAGGGCGAGAAAGAAAGTGGAAAAGTGAAAAAGGAGAGAGGAACTTCAAAAAGAAGAAGGAAAAGAAACGAAGCAGAAAGTCACGACGAGCAAGGGGACTCTGAAAATGAGGACAGAGATTACAGTGACAGCGAAAACTCGTTCACTGGAAGTGACGATGGAAGGTGAGCTGTTGATGATATCTAATAAGGCTTCCGTGCTTAAGAATTCTATGAACGTCCTGCAGTTTCCTCCATTTATTCTACCGATAATTTAACGTGCTAAAATAACTGATTTAAAACAGAGTTGCTTGTTGGGTTTAACTATTGACTTAATTCACATAATATGATGATGTCACCCTAAATGATGACGTCACGTTAAGTGATGACGTCACACTTTGTAGTTACGTCACGTTCAGAAACACATTGAATGAGGACATTACGGAGTGATGACATCACACTTTGTAATGGCGTCGCATTCAGAGACACGCTGAATGACGACATCTCACGAAGTGATGACGTCACACTAAATGATGCTATGCTAAGTGTGATGTCACATTCATAAACATCGGACTGATGACGTCACATTGAGTGACGACGTTACTCTTTATAATGATGACATCATGTTAAGTCATGACGTCACAGTTTGTAATGGCGTCGCATTCAGAAACATGTTGAATGATGACGGCATACGGAATGATGACGTCACACTAATGATGTCATGCTAAGTGATGACGTCACACGGAGTGATAATTATGACGTGATGTTAAGTGATCACACATCACATTGAGTGATGACATCGCATTGTGCAATGGCGTCACATTTAGAAACACATTGTATGATAACATCATACATGTTGGCGTCACTTTGTAATGTCACTCTAATTCTGAAACATACTTTGTGATCAATCCAAAAAAATTTTTAAAAACTTTTTTTGTGAATAATAGTAGTGAAAGCGGACCAGAAGATGATGATGAGTGGCGTAGAATGCAGCAAGGAGTAGATAAAATGGAGAAGGTCCTGGACACTAAATCACGCACAAGTCACGATGTCCACGCGCCGTTCTATCCAGAGGTAAGTCAACTGTGGTTTAAGATGATTGATGTAGTGTTTCCTTTGCCGATGGCTGCTGTGGTCTAGATTGTTTTGATAATTATTGTGTTGTTTGGTGTTGTAGGATAAGCAAGAATGGTGGTGGGTCTACATCTGCGATAGAAAGAAGCAAGAGATTGTTACAGCGCCATCTCAAGTTGTAAACTTAGTCGACATTGAAACCGTAAGTTGGGCTAAAGGCTAGTTTCCACTCAGGAAAAGTTTCCTCAGGACCGGAACGGACAGGAAAGTTTTCTTTGTCTTGTGAGCTCTCGGTCGGAACTAACGGCTTTAACACAAAAGGAACTTTCCTGTCCGTTCCTATCCTGTGGACAATTTTCCTCAGGACCGGAACGGACAGGAAAGTTTTCTTTGTCTTGTGAGCTCTCGGTCGGAACTAACGGCTTTAACACAAAAGGAACTTTCCTGTCCGTTCCTATCCTGTGGACAATTTTCCTGAGTGGAAACTAGCCTTAACATCTTGGTGGTGGTGGTGGTGGTGGTGGTGGTGGTGGTAGTGAGGATGGTGGTGGTGGTAGTGGTGGTGGTGATGGTGGTAGTGAGGATGGTGGTGGAGGTGGTGGTGATGGTGGTAGTGAGGATGGTGGTGGTGGTGGTAATGATTAGGTAGTGATCATGATCGTGGTGGTGGTGGAGGTGGTGGTGATGGTGGTAGTGAGGATGGTGGTGGTGGTGGTAATGATTAGGTAGTGATCATGATCGTGGTGGTGGAGGTGGTGGTGATGGTGGTAGTGAGGATGGTGGTAATGGTTGTGGTAGTAAGTAATGATTAGGTAGTGATCATGATAGTGGTGGAGGTGGTGATGGTGGTGGTGGTGGTGGTGGTGGTGGTGGTGGTGGTGAGGATGGTGGTAATGAGGATGGTGGTAATGGTGGTGGTGGTAAGTAATGATTAGGTAGTGATCATGATAGTGGTGGAGGTGGTGATGATGGTGGTTAATAATTGGGTGGTGATGATGGTGGTGCTGATGGGGATAGTGTGTTGTATGCAGTGGTATGGTATGATAGCATGTGATTTTATCTTCCAGGTCAAGCTACAGTTCCAAGCTCCTGTAAAGTGTGGTCATTACTCTTACTCAGTGGTTGTACGTTCTGATTCATATATGGATGTAGATGTCACGCAACAGTTTAAGGTGATTAGTTTTCCACTTCTCGTTATACCCCATGAGCTCAAAGTAGTGTTGTATTTACAAACATTAACTCTTTCACTTGCATTGTTGTCGTTGGACAACTTTTATCTTTTTACTCTGTCTAACGTCAGACAATTTCACTCGTCAAGGGAGAAGTCTTGCAAAGCCATGCGTCAAATTAAGTTTGTCTTAATAATTGTCAGTTGTTTGCTGTACAAGCTGTGTTAGTTAGTAATACTCAGAAAAACTCTGAGCTCTAAGCGGGACTCGAACCCACAACCTTCTGAATGCTAGCTAGACGCTCTAACCATTGAGCCACTAGAACTCAGATAGCGGAGCAAGGTTAATTAAGGTACTTATACCTTAGACTGTGCCAGTCCTCAAGTTTCAGAAATTGCAGCCTGATGTTAGTAATAATTGTCAGTTGTTTGCTGTACAAGCTGTGTTAGTTAGTAATACTCAGAAAAACTCTGAGCTCTAAGCGGGACTCGAACCCACAACCTTCTGAATGCTAGCCAGACGCTCTAACCATTGAGCCACTAGAACTTAGATAGCGGAGCAAGGTTAATTAAGGTACTTATACCTTAGACTGTGCCCAGTCCTCGAGGAACGAGTCTTAACCGCTCGGTTACAAGTACTTGTTGGTCTACAAGTCGCGTTGTAACAGTAAGTTTCCAGTTAAACACTATTAGTTAGTTTCAGAAATTGCAGCTTGATGTTAGTAATAATTGTCAGTTGTTTGCTGTACAAGCTGTGTTAGTTAGTAATACTCAGAAAAACTCTGAGCTCTAAGCGGGACTCTGAGTATTACTAACTAACACAGCTTGTACAGCAAACAACTGACAATTATTACTAACATCAAGCTGCAATTTCCGAAACTAACTAAGTTCGTCTTGTTTGAAAGAACAAACCCTTAATTAATGTGGTGACATCACACTAAATGATGTCGTGCTAAGTGATGGCGTCATGGTAAATGATTACGTCACGTTAAGCGAGATGTCATGCATTGTAATGACGTCACATTGAATGATGATGTCTGCGGAGTGATTACGTCACACTAAATGATGTCATGCTAAGTGATAATGCATGTTAAGTGAGAGTGATATCACATTTTATAATAACGTCACATTAATTATAAACAGATTGAATGATGACGTCATACAGAGTGATAACACCCACTAAATGATGTCATGCTAAGTGATGACGTCATGTCAAGTGATGACGTCACGTTTTGTAATGACGTCACATTAGTTGAAAACATCGAACGATGAAGTCATACGGAGTAATGAGGTCACACTAAATGTCATGCTAAGCGTGACGTCATGCTAAGCGATGACGTCTGTTAAGTGATGACGTCATGTTAACCGATGACGTCATACTAAGCGATGACGTCATATTAATCGGAAACATTGGATGATGACGACATATGGAGTGACGAAATTCTCGTTCTTTTCTTGACAGATTGAAGTACACGAAGCGAAGGAGATCGTAACTAAACAGTGGGATTTCGAATCAGACGAAGACGAGGATAAGGACAATGAAAGTGGAGAAAGTGAATGGGATGAGGAAGAAGAAAGTGATTAGACAACAGCCATGCTGTTCAAAACATACAGTTCAAATTTAACTCAAAAATCTAACTTTAACAGACAAAAATTAGAAGCTTATATCAACATATTTTGTTATGAAAACAATTGACATGCATATCTCTGCAGGCCACAATAGCTTCTGGGAATGAGAATGTCGCCAATGTGACCAGGGGAACTTGCCCGGGGGGACATTGGGAGTGGGGTACTCATTCCTGGAAGTCGTTCATCTCTTTGACAAAGACAAACGGTTAGATTACTACTGGGCATCATAATAGAAACCGTTCTTATTCTTACTTCGTTCATTTCAGTACGAATGCATTTAGAAAGTTTCATTTTGTATAGAGTGTATAGTGTAGAATTTAACGAATGTTTTGTATTGGGAAAGTCATCAAGCTAGTGTATCATCAGACAGTACAAAACATTAAATTTGACAAGACTGGAAGTGATTTGTGTCGTGTCACTTTGTGGGGAATCAAACACGAGTTTGAGTGTTACATCCGGGGTTCCAAACACGATGAAAATCGAGGACGTAGCCCTGAGGTTTTTATTGTTTTTGAGTGTTTGGAGTCCCCTGATGAAACACAATAAAGAGTGTTTGATCTTGCTTCTCAAACGAGTATTCGCATCGCGATTTGCGGTGTTTTCTTCATTGATTTCAATACACCAAATCGTAGCTAATTAGTTGCAAATTAGTTTCCAATTCAATTTGGGCCCCTATGCAAATTACATCATGTCTATTAAAGCATAACGGGAAGATAACATAGGCTGGGACTGTTTTTTTCATGTTTTGAGTTCATTATTTTTAGACACTACGTTTAGGATTATTGTCAAGGATATAATCGATAAGCAAATTTTAACTTTATCGAATGCCTAAACATTAAAAAGTTTCTGAAATCAGAAATGTTATGTTTACTACGGCTGCTTCAGCCTCATGTTATAAATGAACTACGTTTTATCCCGACTCAGATTGTATGCGCAGTCGAAACTCCGATTTCGTTATACAGATTAAGAAATGTGATCCACAGTTCACTAGGAAGTTTCCTACAGGTTTTCATGAAACGCACTCAGTAGATCACACACAACAGATCTCGTTATTCAAACATTACTTCAAATGTTCTGGAAACGAGATCCGAAACGAGATCAAATGTTCTGGAAACGAGATCCATGTCATTATATTCGAAGTTTGCGTGCTTTGATGCAAATATAAATGCTAAAATGCACTTGAAAACTGACCTTTTAGAAAAACATCCCGTCTCCGAACTGTCATCGTAAGTTACGATAACCTTTTGACGTCAAGACCTTTAAACCATTCTCTAATATGCCAGACATTCCCCTGTTAAAAAAAATAAAACGTCATATTAATGTCGTCCAAGGTCTCGTCACCCCCAGAAATTCTCCATGTAAAAAAGTAGAGTGCTGTGTAGGAAGTGTTTTTGATATAGCAAAGTGAAAAGATGGTAAACTGTCGAAAATAGTTTTGATAACGAAATACCTGACGTTTCGTGCGGAGCCCTTCATCATACTAAAATAATTGGTTGTGCGCTGAATTTGTTGATGTTTCTACTCTGACTGGCTCTGGGAAACTGAAATCCCTGTCCAGGCGCTCATGGGATTTTTTCTGAGTAAAAAGAAAATTACCAAGCACTTCACTGGCTAACTGAAATGGTTATCAAAAAATGGTTAGAAAACCCGTTTCTCTCTGACGAAGCTCACGAAGGGCCTTCGCTCGAAACGTTAGACTCCTACGTTCTCTGTTTCGGTAGTATACCTAACCTTGCTATATTTCGATTGTTGTTTCTACACTGCCTACGCAGCACGCTACTTTTATTATGAAATGGTTATCTATTTGTTTTGGTTCCCTCAATATTATGCATTGTTAATAGTTACAATATAATACTGTAGTTTAAAAACTCCCTTAAGTAATCCGATTTGAATGAGTGGATGTCATAGCTAAATGACTTCTGTGTGAGCAATATCAAATTACAGTTACCTCCGCTAGGAGATTATGCTTTTTACCTCCGGGTTTGTTTGTTTGTTAGGTTGTCTGTTACTCTCTGTCTGTCACTAGGATCTCAAAACTATTAAACCGATTTTGATTAAAGTGCTTATATCACTTGTGGGGTTTTAACGTATTTGAATAGAGCAAAAAAAGTTAGTTAAATAAGTTATTTTGCCGTTTTTGATTTACTTTAATAGTTCCTGAGATATAAGCCTTTAAACATCAATTTCGGCTTTTCGCCAAGAATTTTCGTCGTTCATTTTTAAGCACGGGGGCCTCGGACTCAGGAACCTAAGCCGACCGTCTTCTTAGTTGGAACTCTCGTGCGTACTGGAAAACGGGTGTGAGCTCGACGTTTCGATTTTTCAGTCAAATATATGTTTTTTTCAATCAGTAAGCTGAAACGTAGTTGTTTTGGATTGACTCGTTCCTGAGTCCCAGCTAGCCCCCAAAGGTGTTAAAATGAACGACGGAAATTTTTGAGAATTGGCATGTTCAGAAGCCAATATGTCAGGAACTATTTGACTAAATCAAAAAGGGAAAAATAAATTACTAACTGATTTTTTCTGCTCTATTAATTTAGATACGTTAAAATCCCGCAAGTGATATAAGCACTTTAAGGCACAGCGTCAGGTATTAAATTACAGCTTAATTAATATGTTCGTGCGAGACAACAATTATATTTGTGTGCAAAGAAAAGGAATAATATTCATAAAAACTTAAGTCATTAGTGTATTTTCTTACGGACTATTAATCCAAGTTTTACCGTGTGCTATATTCGCGATAACTTTAATCATGTGAACAGTAAATTTTGGTTGAATTTTCGTTGCGAATTTCATTTCAGAGAATTCTCGGTGAAGAAGAAATGAATGTGTTTTTCCCCCGCTCATCCTTATATCATGCAAAACCTTTAACTGAATATTTAGCTAAACTAATTAAGAAGTAACAATGGACTTACGGTTACCATGCTTATGGAAGCAATTGTGGACTATATACAGTGTGTATCAAAAAACCCTGAACCCTCAGAAAACAACCTATTGTAGTAGTTTGAAAGCCCTAAGCACTTCGCTGAACCCACAGATGCGTAAAACACACGGTCTTATACACCTGGGAAATTAACCTAACTTGAAGTGTATGCATGGTGAAAGTATTTAAAAGCTTTTTCTCTTCCTGTTTAACTTATGTGCTGATTAATTTATAACGCAGCGCTTTGGGGGCTTTCAAACTACTACAATAGGTTGTTTTCTAAGGGTTCAGTTTTTTTTATACACACTGTATAAGGGCCATGCAAAGTTGTTTGTTTGTTGTTTAATGGTACAAGTGCAATCAAGCATTTTATTTATACATGTGCAGATCTCGTGAGCTAGGCTGGTTAGCGAATTTAGCGGAATGGCTCGCTTTCCTATAAAGACTATAGACCCTTTTAACAAGTGCAGAGTAGCTAAGACAGTAAACGAAATTGAAAATAATTCAGAAGAAAAAATTGTAATACATTCCCGCCATTCTAATTAATAGGAATCTGCTAATAATTTCAGTGAATCTTTCGGTAAACACTCATACAAAATTCCTTTATAACCTTATCCAATTATCCCTACCATTGCAATTCAATTATCCTCAAATAGCTACTCAATTACTTTCCTTGTCAAAGTTAGTCAATTTTTTTAGCAAGAGCATGCATCGGTCAATCTTATGATGTATATAGAGGACATAATGTTTTACGTTAGCATGATGACCTTGACATGATTGTCGGCGGCGATGGTGGCAACTTATAAAGAGAGAACATGTTGTAAATATTGAAAAATTAAAGACGAACACGTCCTTTCATCGAACAGAAATGTAAGTTGATTATTAAGTTTTAATACGACTGACATTACTTTTTTTTTTTGATAAACATGTACTTGAAACATTAAAAAAATGCGCCACCTTCGAAGGGGCCGCTATACTTTCGGGCGCCGCTAATTTCAGGAAATTTTAGAAGTGTCACAAATTCAACGTTACTTTCGGGGGGCCCAGTACTTTCGAAATTCTACGGTATATTAATAACCCATTGGCCCTCGCTCCTTGATGGATGGAACTAATTCATAGAATTAAGGTCCTCATTAAGGTTTGCAGGGTCATTTCTGTAAAGCGCTCTCAATTCGGCAGAATTTATGCCACAAAAATAAAATAGATATCGTTAGAAAGCTATGAATTTGTAGAATACAATCGTGTCTTGGTTTCGCGATAAACACAAACCGTTAATAGTTGTGAATTTTTAAATTAAAACCAGATGGCTTCACTCGGGGAGACTCGAGTAAAAAGCGTTTTATTTTGTTCAAAATCTTTTTTTCTACTTTGATTCAGAGATAAATTTCCAGCAAAACGGTGTCAGCGTTTTTTTATATGTCGAGTTTTCCCGATTTTATTGACGACCAAAGTTAAAAATGCTGTTTTTCGACCAACATTCGGACAAAATAAGTCATAAATTCGAAACCAGGCAATAAATAAAAAAAAGGCTGACACCGTTTTGCTGGACATTTATCTCGGAATCGAACTGAGAAAAAAAATTTTGAACAAAATGAAACGCTTTGTTCTTAAGTCGCCCCAAGTGAAGCCCTCTGGTTTTAATTAAAAAAACTTCACAACCATTAACGGTTTGTGTTTATCGCGAAACCAAAGACACCATTGTATTCTACAAATTCATAGCTTTCTAACGATATCTATTTTATTTTTGTGGCATAAATTCTGACGAATTGAGAGCGCTTTACAGAAATGACCCTGCAAAACTTAACGAAGACCTTAACTGGGAAAACTGTGGTGTTAATTTTAGGGAGGGAAGAAACACGAAAACCTGAGAAAAACCTTCGAGGCACTGGAGAGAACCAACAACTCTACTCACATGAAGCTAAGGTGGTCACTCATCCGAGTACTAACCCCATTCACTGACTAGGGCCCTGTTTACATGGAGGTACGGTGACCCTTCTAGAAGGGTTAGCCTAGTAAAAGGGTTACCCTAGTAAAAGGGTTACCCTAATTTATTGTCTTTCTGCGTTTCGTTTACATGAGTGCTAGGGTGACCCTGGGGGGAGGGTTACCCTCTCAGCTTGCTAGGGCAACCCTGTTACCCTGGTGGCAGGGCTATCTTTTTGTTTACATAAGCCATGTAAACGCGTTTGCTAGGGTGACCCTGGCAGCCGTCTTGTTCTTTTACACCTTGTGAAGTCTATCGAAGATATCAAGCAAATGACGCCAACAATAACATGTAAACCGAAAATATAGTAAAATGGTCACGCAGAAGTAATATGATCCTACTAGAAGAGTTAACCCTGCCACAAGGGTCACCCTACTACATGTAAACAAGGGCTATCTTTTGACTCGCTTCAACGGGGTAACTCTTCTAGAAGGGACACCCTACCTCCATGCAAACAGGGACTAGGTTTAACTTCTGATCAGCGGTGAGAGGCAGCGCGCTAACAGCTTGTGCCGCATCCGACAACGGAAAAAAAAGAGTTTGGGTTTTGGTCGAGGGTCGAGGGTAGTTGGTCGAGGGTCGTAAAATACGCTAAAATTTGCACACATAATTTCCTTCTAGCGGCACAAATAAAACTTCGACGTATAGGCTAGACAAAAACAATTGCGGCGGAAGATATATATTCTTTGGACATTCGATACGCACGCGGCAAGGTGTTTTACTGACCAGAAATATTTGGTAAATTTGTCTAGAAAACTGGTAACCTATTAGCCATGTTTTCGCATTTTTATTCGTGTATTATCTTCATGTATTCCGACCCTTTACCATTTCGCAAGCGGTATGAGCAACTCAAGAGACAAATAGAAGCAAACCTTCCGCGCTATTTTTGTATAAAATCAACAGAGTTGCCTGCGGAGGAGGCTTATATTAAATGTACATTAGATTTTGGAAACAGGTCGCAAATCGTAATCGTACAAATTCTTGGTTTACGAAACAACTTTACTCGTCCGGAAAAAGACATCTTCGAAAGCCATGCAGGAAAACTTGAATCACAAGTCTTCCAAAACATTGAAGCATCATCCACTTTGCGTAAATGCCGCGGCAAGAGTTTTTTTACTTGAAACACAGTTAATTCATGATATTATATATTTCAAAAATATTTTTAGCACATTTTACGACCCTCGACCAACTACCCTCGACTAGCAATCCTCGACACTCTACCCTCGACCAAAACCCAAACTCTCCCCTCCCCGTGCGGACGTCCATATTGCATATAGAGAATGCAGTGACGAGTGACCACTTCTGGAACACATTCATAACTATTAGCAGCTTTGTTCAGTCTACTACTTAATACAGTTTCCGGCTTAACAAGGGCTTTGCGCGCGTCAACTCACCCCACGGGAGTCCAACGGTTCAGTTTTGTGAGACATTCAAAAGAAGTGGTTGGTTCGAGTGATTGATACGAAAGACACGATTGTATTGGGACTGATTTAATATTCCTTCGACCTTCTGGAGGCTTTGGATTTGAACTTAAAGAGCTAAACTATAAGCGTTCTGACAGGTTAGTAAAAGCGTGTCCATTTTATAGAGATTTATTGATCATCTTCGTTGAATACTTTGAGGCCCTGAGATGGACTTGGTGTTTAGTATTGGCAAGGATTGTGGTATGCGCTATCTCACGTCGCGTTTCATAGTTTGGTAGTTCGGGCGTCTATTCCCCAAGTCCCAAACGAGAACGTCTTTCGAAGATAAGGAAGCATGCAGGATATTGGCTGAAGGACGCTATCTTGGTTTATTTTTAATCAAGGTTTTAATATCATTATTTATGGTAAGCGACAAGTCACGCGAAGATTTCGTTCTCCATTTTCTCAACGCCTGAGTTTAAATTAAACATGATTTAAATAAGCGTCTAAACGACAAATCAACTCACTAGATCACGTTGCGTGTAGTCAATTAGGAAAAGCGCTCTATAATGCGACGAATGTTACGCAAATTAAGCGCACATCAACCTGTAAACGATTTTTAATGAAACACCGCTGCGATAATGTGTAACATTTGTTGCGCCGTACATAATTTTCCCGAATCCTGAACAAAAGTACCTTTACAAGGCCAAAATATTAAATTCTAAAGCCTGTTTTTGAAGGCGTGCTTTCCATGTGTCGAACCTAATAGGAGAGAGCACGCCAGCACGGCGTCTAATTAATCAAATAAGTACGGCAATTTTCGTCTCATTAAAACACGTTTCTCTCTGACGAAGGGCCTTCGCTCGAAACGTCAGACTTCTGCGTTCCATGTTTCGGCAGTATATCCAATCTTATATTATGATTAAATTCCGTGAAAACTAAATTATACTTTTTATTCACATTTAAAAAGTTTGCCGTCTAAATCCAAGTAACTACGTCGCAACAAATCCATTAACTGGCATTAAGTATACGATCAATCAGTCGAACTTAATCAAAAGGTAGAATCAAATAAAAGTTGCTGTGAACTTAAAGTAGTGTGCTGCGTGGGCAGTGTTGAAACACAAATCGAAATATAGTAACGAATGTTTCTCCCAAATCGATACCAACAAACAAATATAAATCAAGAATACCGTAAATGTTCGATTTAGCGCCGCGGCGCTTATTAAAATTTGCAATCTTTTGGTGCGGCGCTTAATCGAGAGCGGCGCTTATTGAAAAAAGTTAACAAAATGCTCATAACACAACTTTAATTATCCGTAGAAAAACCCAATAATTTTCATAATACCCAATAGCGCAATAAATTCAAAAAAGAACGTCAACGTCCTGGTCATCGCCTTCTTTATCGTCGTCTATCCATAGATGTGGATCAGAGGCATCTTCGACATCTGAATCAGAGACTTAAAGGATTTGTGTCCGGCTCTTTTAGGATGGACAGCTGTGATAAGTACCTCGCGACCTTGACCGGCGAAAAACTCCAGTGATGTATTAAAGATATGTTGATATGTTAGCGTATCGGTGTTTTTTTTTGCTGATTCATCTTTTTCGAAGGTGCGGCGCTTAATCGAGAGCGGCGCTTAATCGAGAGCGGCGCTAAATCGAACATTTACGGTAAGCGACTTTTATCGCTAGATTTTTCTCACGTTTCTGTAGCGGTTATGGAAATACAGTAATACACAACAAACTACAGAAGCAAAGGTGGGAAGGTATTTGCATTTTGACTGTAAAATGTATTTTCTATATTGTTACACAGAAGCACAAAACGGCATTTGGTGCGACCCATTTGGTTCGCTGTATAAATTGGCTGCCGTGCTAAATAGATTCGAGTCGTCCCACATTATTGTACAATGGGTTTCGGTTAAAAGCAGTGGTTAAAAGGGATGACTGGAAAGGATACGTCCAGTCCTTTCGCGGTTTTTCCAAAATATGTTCTCAAATTTGTTTTTTCCCCAAATTTGTCGTCGAGCTTCAGTGAGCCTCAGGCTCGTTTCAAATGTCGCTCTTCTCATGCGCCGAACCTATAAATACAAGCATTAAGTGCGGCAGAAGAGCGACGGTTTGAATCAATTAAGAATTTGGAGCGGCAAGGCCTGTCTGTCGCATTATGCCCTAAAATTCGGGCTGAAGAAGAACTGAGCATGTGCAAAAGTAAGAGAAACGGAAGAATCGTAGGACAAACGCTTTATATGAAATTTCTAACAACACACGTACATGATATCTTTAAATAATACGTTTAAGAAGTTATTAGCCATCTTCTTCCATGCCTGTCTGACAAGTAGAATACATGGCGGACTTGAAAGTGAAACTTGACTCAAAATCTCAAGTCGAAAGATGCAGCGTCGTGTATAAATTATCGGCAGTGTGTCGTCAAACTAGAATCAAACTAATTTTATTAAATTCGAGCTATTTGTGCTAGAATTGACGTTTGTTTATAAAAAACAAACTGTTAACCTCCGCTAGGAAATACGACCACTGACCACATAACGCCTGTTCTGCGTGAACTACATTGGCTACCAGTTAGATTAAGGATACATTTTAAAATTCTACTTTTAACTTTTAACTTTTAAGGATTTACATGGTATGGCACCACCTTATATCATTGATTTAATTAATGTTAGGCAACACGCGCGGTATTCGTTGCGCATCCGCTCGCGCGGGCAAAGCGAACGTAATGGGAAACGGCCTTTATGCTCGCATCAAACTGTAAGTTATTTTTTAATGAAATTCTGTTGCGTCAATATGTTGGCATTGTTGCGTTTATAATCCTCCCGAGCGAGATTAATACCTTGTGCTTGCTTTTATAAGGCCAAGATTTTAACCTGTGTGTAAATGTTCGAGCTGTAATCAGAAAAGCCAAGCGGAACTCGAACTCACAACCTTCTTATCGCCGGTAAGATAACCGTGGTGAGACGTGCTGGGATTCAGATGATTTGAACTTAGGTTGAGTTCCATGTATAACATAACATAGTATGTCACGTTTCTCTCTGACCACAGTGCTCTGACGAAGGGCTTCGTTGGCAGACGTTCTCGATTTTTAAATGAGGTTATTTATAACCAAGGCTAACAACAAAGGAACGCGTAGGGCATGGGGCGATAGCAAGCCACACTCTGGAGAGCCAGCTTGATCTTGATAGAGCCGTTTAGTCGATAGCTAAAGAAGACAGCGAGAGAGGAAAAACTGTGCCCTCCATCCCACCCATTAATCTACGACTACAGTAATTAAACTTCCACCGAAATAATCGGTGTGATAGGTGGGGACCATTACATGGCCCTAGACCTGTATCCAAGTAACCGAACAACGGCTGGAAACTCTTAAACATGCATGTCTGCACATAACCATCCATACGGTAAGTATAGTGACTGTAGGTGTTAACGATATACATCACATGGCTTATCTCAAGTGACTCAATTAACTAATAACCACGTACTAGATCGATAACGTCAAAGGAACATCGTGTCTTTCAACTATTAATGATAATGCGGTCAGAAAATCAAACCAGAGCTTGTTGTATTTTGGTATTTAATTATATATGTAAATATGACGTTATTTGTAAATATCTAAAATATGTAGTTATGTGTAAATATGTTATATGAAGTTTATGTAAACATGTAATATGAAGTTTTATGGGGTTCAATTCCTGCCGGAAGGCCTGTGTAGTTACATGCAATGAAGTTATATCCCCGTTATTAACTGTGGTTATATGTATGTTATTATGTAGATATGTCATATGAAGTTATATTGTAAATAATTTATGTACTATGAGTGGTGTAATATTTAAAACATGAGCAGGAGTGTTTTATCAGATATAAAACACGGGGCGAAACCGAGTGTTTTAGATCTGATAAAACACGTTCTGCGAGTGTCTGCGAGTGTTTTGAATGGCTTTCAAAAACTCATTAATAATTCATGAGGAAAACACAAAAGAAAATCATGACCGTATCGTATCTTTATATGTGATAAAGATTTCTCCTGATTTACATAAACTTTAGCTTTGATTTTCTCGGCTTAGACAAGGTTATTTTTCAAACTAACTCCGCCAATCAACTTACCAAGTGGTTCGTTTTTGAAGCCGTATAATAAACTCGTAGTTTGTGTTTTATCAGATATAAAAACACTCGGCTTCGCCTCGTGTCTTTATATCTGATAAAACACTCCTGCTCGTTTATTATACAGTACTTAAAAACAATCACCATTTGGAAAAATAACGTTGTCTAAAGCGAGAAAATCAAAGCTAAAGTTTATGTAAATCAGGAGAATGTTTTATCATATAAAACCACGATACGGTTATTGTTTTTCTTTGTGTTTTCCTCGTGGATTATTAATAAGTTTTTTAAATGTAATTTAAATATGTAGTTATCATGTAAATATGAAGTTATGTAAATATGAAGTTATGTAAATATGAAGTTATGTAAATATGAAGTTATGTAAATATAAGGTTATATTTAAATATGAAGTTATGTAAATATGAAGTTATGTAAATATAAGGTTATATTTAAATATGAAGTTATGTGTAACTAATTTATTATTAATATATTATAACTATGTAGTTGTTGTGAATATGACGTTATATATGTGAAAAAATATATGTAAATATGAAGTTATATGTAAGTAATTATATGAACTAATGTATAGTTATATGTGATTATGACGTTATATATGTAGACCGATGGATGTAAACACGAGAAGGAATTTAAGAGAGTTTGGAAAACGAACAAAATTGTCTTCTGGAGTGTAAAAGAGTAGAGTGTTGCGTAGGCAGTGTTTTGAATAGAGCAAAGTGAAAAGATGGTAAACTGCTGAGACTTTTAGCAAGGAAGTACTGAGATTTCGAGCAGAGACCTTCATCAGAGTAAAACGTGATGAAACGGCTTATATGTGCCAAAAGGAAGTTCAACACGGCCAAACTTTTAATAGGATTTCAAGAATAATCTCAAATGTATACACGATTTTCACATCATGGAAAATAGAAAACTGACGTCACAGTCACAGAGCATCATTTATATATATATACAATGAACTATGTTTGATAGTAAGGAACTTATAAAGCAAGCTAGGACGACGACGGCAGTGTAAAGTTCAGTATCTAGCAGACACCAACGAATCATTTACGTACAGGGCATTCTAATAGCAAAGCTAATGTCATTACAAATATTACCAGGGTTAAGTCACGTTGGCCTAAAAAACAGAGAAAAATCTTCTCGACGTTTCGAGCGAAGACCCTTCGTCAGGAGAAATTGACTTCAGGCCAACGTGACTTAACCCTGGTAATATTTGGATTTCAACCGTGGCCGACGCTGTCCTAGAAGCCTTTAATGTCATTACAGTAGTAAATCTAAAGCTTTTTATATAAGTGAAGTATGTAATAGCATATTGTCAGAATAATAGTTCTTAAAAATAAATAAAGAAGACAAGTTCATAGTAGTTACAATTAATTAGAAAAAGAAATAAGAAATTATGAGGAGTAATATAGAAAGTGATTAACAATTCTTAAGTCATTGGAAATTGAATTCTATAAAATTGCACCAGTAAATTTAATGGTTCTTTTGCCATATTACACGACCACATCAGGTTTCAACTATAACTTTATCGTGTTTAAATAAATGCCTTTATTATTATTATTATTGATCAGTATTTCTCTGTTCTAAAGATATATATTGTTTGAAGGTTGAATAGTATTGAATACTTAAAGTAGGTTTTTCGACACTGATCCAAAAGCTTTAAAGTTCTGAAAGGATTTTGTCGCATAGTTTGAAGTCAACTCAACTAACAGGTTTCGCCGTTTCACGAGTTAACGTGAAAATTATCTGAATAACGTTGTATGTAGAACGGGACAGCGTTAAAGTGTATATGAAATGAAAATTAAGTTTGTCTAATTTGAAAGAACTCTTGATATTGTAAAGCAACATCTTCTACAGTTTTTCCATATCTTACTTCATTCTTGAGATATTACTATTTGTTTGATAAGTAAATGAGCACACTGCATATGTCACATTGTATAATGAGTTGTTGGGAAATTAGGAATATTGTTGAAGTTATCAAAGAAAGTCACACGAAACTGGGCATGTAGGTGTATTTGTCTCATGACTTTAAACGAACACAGGTTCAAGCGATTTAACAGATTAGTATCAATGATATGCACGATTTCTTAGTAACTCATTATACAATGTGACGTATATGCAGTGTGATCATTTACATATCAAACAAATAGTAAGATCTCAAGAGTTCTTCCAAATTAGACAAACTTAATTTTCATTTCATATACACGAAAAGATTACTTACTCTTTGGACTAAAAATTATTCATTTTCTTTGTTGTGTGAGGAAAATTCTAGGACATTCGCGTTGTATTTGCTTAAGATCTCAACAACGAAGCAAGGAAACGAAAAACTGCTAAATTAAAGATGTTACTTTGTCATTTTAAGTGTTCTTTCAAATAAGACAAACTTAATTTTCGTTTCGTAGACACTTTTATACCCTGGTCCCAGAGGTTTTCTGGGACCAGGGTAACACTTTTAGGCTTTATCATTCAATTCTTGGCTTGGTCCACCGTCTCGCCCAAAGTAGGCTAATTACCCAATTCACATTAATTTTACGACGTAATGGCGGATTAAGCTGAAGCCGTGAAGCGATAGCGGATACGAATTTCGTAACTATTAAAATTAGGTTGCCTTTCAAATTTTTTTAGCCAAAATATAATATGATTTATGGCCATACGTAGACAATATCCTGAGTACTTAAATAATAGTAATCCAAAAAGATATAAGAATTGTCAGTTCGGGTGTTAAAGGATAAAGGAATAAATCGAAAATGCTCAAATGTTGTTGGTGTATACACTATAATTAACGTTTCAAGCGAAGACCATTTGTCAGATTGATAGAGAAACGCAAGACCTCGTTCGCGTGTCTTTTGGCAGTATACTATATAGTTTAACATTTTAGACTTGTAATACTACATTGCTCACACACAGCATACTTTTTAATGAAGAAGAGGGCACTCTGCGAGACTGCATATACCTCCCCCAGCGCTGGTTATATTTAACAAATAAAACATAAAGCTCCGTGCATATGTATCTTATAGTTATAAAGGCACGTTTGACGTCATTTGAACACGAAAGAAGTTGAGTATCGCCTCGTGCCTTTACACTTCTTTCGTGTTCAAATCACGTCAAATGTACCTTTATAAGAGTACATATGCACAGGAGCGATATGTTTTATTTGTTTTATAAAATAAGAAGAGGAAAAATCAAACTAAAAGTGAGGTAGTTTAGGAATTTGGCGGGCTTTTCCGGCCAGCTGACGCCATTCTACGTCATTCATGATCTATGTTCTCTTATAAATGCACGGAGCCCAGCCAATCAGAGCGTGCGTAGAGGGCACCTTATTTTACAATGGTGCATGTTCATATAGGGAAACCAAGATATCCCGCTAAGGCTAGCTCACGAGACCTACACATGCATGAATGGAATGCTTGATTGCACTCGAACCAATATACCATCAAGAAGAAAAGAAACAAACTTTGAATGTCCTTGGTCTATGACCGCTTCACTGTATATAACAATGGAACTGTTAAGCCTATTATTTGTTTATTCAACTAAATATTCAGTTAAAAGTAATGTCTGCTCATAAAGCAATTCATGAAGTAACCTGGCCATCCTACATTAATCTTGCGATGGTATCGTATTCAAGATTATTGCGTTCCAACAAATTGATATTAAAATACTCATTAATAATTCATGACGAAAACACAAAAGAAATCAATATCGTAGCAGTGGTTGTAAATCGGATACAGCATCGTCCTGATTTACATAAACTTTAGCTTCGATTTTCTCGGCTAAAACAGACCGTATCCCCAAAATAGTTGGTGAACTTGATTACCTAGATGCATTTGTATTTTAAGAAAGATATCTGATTTACTACGGCTCGCTTGCAGCTCGCCTTGTAAACCAGATACAGCTCGGCTGCTCATGCTGTATCTATTACGTAGACTAATCAGGAACATTCTAGGATTCGGCTTCAAAACTTTTTAACAATCTCCCTACTAGTTAGTTTCAGAAATTGCAGCTTGATGTTAGTAATAATTGTCAGTTGTTTGCAACAGTCTGGGCACAGTCTAAGGTATAAATACCTTAATTAACCTTGCTCCGCTATCTGAGTTCTAGTGGCTCAATGGTTAGAGCGTCCGGCTAGCATTCAGAAGGTTGTGGGTTCGAGTCCCGCTTAGAGCTCAGAGTTTTTCTGAGTATTACTAACCAACACAGCTTGTACAGCAAACAACTGACAATTATTAATCTCCCTACTGATTTAAGGAACTGTACCAATTATTTTTCTTTTTCTAAATTCATTGTCTAAATTCATTTCTTCTACACACGGAGAGTCTTGTGGTCAGATTTTTATGAAATTCTCATCCAATTCTCAACCAAAATATAATGGCTTGGTCCTTGGTTAGTGGCCAACCCTTCCAGAAAGTTACATCGAAATCGGTGCAATACTTTTTGAGATATCTTAGTGACAAACAAACAGACGAACAGACAAAACATAACCTACTGAAGTGGGCAATAGTTATTTAGTCACCACTGCAGTAATGAAATGACTTGGAATTTGGGAAATGTGTTGAAGAGGCCGGCACCATGATTAGGAAATTCAGATTTGACTGTGGTCCAGTTTAATTATTTAGTCCCATTCTAAAGTAAACTGCGGCCCCCAACAAACTTCAGATTAAAGCTTCTTAGTTCTTGCTGTACAACCACTCAGAGAAAAACTCTGAGCTCCAGACGGGACTCGAACCCACAACCTTCCCAATGCCAGCCGGACGCTCTCACCACTGGAAGAACGCGAGTCAAACCATACGTGTGTCACAAGTACTTGTACTGGGGCAACAAGTCGCCTTGTCAAGCTAATGTTTTCAGTTAAAGGTTTTTCTAACGTAGAATATATAGCGTTTTCAGCTTGAAGTTGGTAAAGTTCTGTTTGTTTTTGCTCTACAAACTGTCGTAAACTTCAGATTGTTGACCAGACCCGCTGACAAATATGCGCCTGCTAGCTTTCAGTACAGCGGAGAACCTGCACAACAATAACACTCAAGTCCTGTTCTGATTGAAAGAACGAACTTACATTTTGAAAATTTGGAAATATATATTATTAATTGAATTTTGGGAGATATGCTTAGTGATATTTTACAGAGGATTTCACATAACTTTTGCCGAATGTGTTCCGAAGTTCGTTCGTTATTTCCGAAGTGCGAGATTGCGAAGTTCGTTGTTCACGGCATCATTTCAATGTTCCCTGTTGGACGTATAGACTCAGTACATATTCGAATAACAACGGATCGTAATACTTTCGGTAGACAAAACCTAGGTTATACTGGATGATGAAACTGCGATTTCGTTTATAGGGCTGGATTCGGCAGATTCAAGCGATCATTTTGATATAAAATTTATTTAAATCGAGCAAACAGAAAATATTTAAACAATTTTTGAAACACACGTCTCCCAATGTAAGTATGACACACATTGTCATGGTTTACTTTTATATTCATCGAATTCTGCCAGAATATCATCTAATTTAGAATTACAGAATATTAGCTGCATGGTGGAAGCCATCGCGGGAAAAGAATGATTCGAACGCCTTTGATCTGCTAGCTAATTCATGCATGCATGGCAGCCCTTAAGTTTAAACATATAGTATAGTGGAGGGTTTGCCTTCACTTGTTGTTGGCGTCGTAAATTCTACATATGTTTATAGTTGGACTCGTCTTATCTAAATTTGCAGATTTCTTCTACAAAGGAAATGATTTCTCGTGTTTGGTTACCCAAGCGAGTTGTTTATCATTTTGCTTAACATTAATTTCCGGTCTTAATGCGTGCCCTTTTCCTGCACTTTCGATAAAAAAAATGTGAAAGCGAGCCAAGAATTTATAACTCAAGTAGTGACTGATAGATTCGGCTAAGTAAATAAGTGGTCATGCTTTAGAAAACTGATAACAGCTTACACAAACATGTCATCGCTACAATTGCAACCATGTACCGTCTGGAAAGATCCTATATTTAGGGGTCTCAAGGCTTTCCGATATATTTATAATAAATGGCACAAAATCTCACAACGGTCTTAAAAGATAGAAAAACGGAAAAGAGATACTAGAAACATGCACAGAAGTAGGATGGTCAAAATTAAAGCGATATTGAAAGGGATTGCTAATGTGACATCATGATTTCTGTTGGCGCGGCAGCAATCAAGTTTAGGTGGTTAATTTGTGTGAAAATTGGCTGTGTTCAACGCCAGATGATTTTACTCCGCTGACAGAACTTTCAGGCAGCCTAGAGTAGCAGCAGCAATAACTTAACTGAAAACCCCCGGCTCCTTATTTTACTTTATCTAACGCCAGATGATTTTACTCCGCTGACAGAACTTTCAGGCAGCCTAGAGTAGCAGCAGCAATAACTTAACTGAGAAACCTCGGTTCCTTATTTTACTTTGTCTAACGCCAGATGATTTTACTACTCAAATAATAAAGGAGACCCCTCAGACATTTTAGGCAGCAATGGGTTAACAAGATTTATTCAAACAACATAAATACCAGATTTGGTATATAAGATACATACATATAACATATAAACTAAACTACGTGCTCATCTATAAACTTTCAAAACTTGTTAAAACATTAAAACAGTATTTAGCTACCAAAGTCATAATTGTTTTGTCTTGCATAGCAATGACATACATGGAAAGGTCTTGATAGCTAAATTTAGAAAACGAGTTATTTATTTTACAGAGACTTTCCATAAAATTAACTCTAAGATCGGCAAACTTTGTGTTTCTGCATGACATTAAAAGGTGTTGTTCGTTCCCAATCTCATTTAGATCACAATGTTTGCATAATCTTGCACTGTATGAAACATTTCCGTATCGACCAGTTTCAATAGGTAATTTATGAGCTGAAATTCTTAATTTTGTAACCGCTTGACGATGTTTGAAGTTGCGAATTGAAGAAAGATATTTTTCAAAAGCCAAAAATTATTTTCAGTTTTTTATAGACTCTTAATTTGCCATTGTTTCCACCTTGTTGAATCTGCTCTTTCCAGTATTCAGTATAAAACTCATGTAATTTATTCCTCAAGTAATGGCAAAAAATTGATAACCAGGTGATAACCCAAACGGGTGATTAACCCATTCCTGCTTGAGCTGGTCAAAAACGACCCCCTTATTGTTTTACTCTGTCTAACACCAGACGATTTTACACATCAAAGAGCCGAGAACCCTCATGCAGACATCTAAGGCACTGCAAGGGATTAAACAATTTTGTGCTACCCTGGTGAAATAGAGATTATTACTAATACTAGAAACGTCAAATGGCATCAGATAAGCGAGATGAAATCACCTGGCAGATTCTGATTTTAGCAAGTGGTGACATCCTGTCTTTCCCAGCTGCACGCTTCGCGTCTATCTCTCAACGGTCGTTTTTATTTCAGTATTTTTATAGAAACGTCGCAACTTGGCAGAGAAACAGTCTGGTTTATTTTCATTATAATAACCCTGTGAAAGTATAAAAAAAACTGTGAACTGTGAGTCGTGTTTTCTCAGCTGCGATGGCCTTGGATTCAAGCCCATACTCGATCGTGACTTAAGGGCCAATTGCAGAAATGGTGATTTATGAGTTATATAGTTAAGGATTAGACAGTGGTTAACTAAACAAGATTTAACTGTCGTCGACCAATGCTTAAAAGCACTAATAGTTGGAAAGAGTAAAATTGTCTGGTGTCAGAGTAAAACAATAAAGGGGTCATTTTTTGGCCAGCTCAGGCAAGAATGGGTGAATCACTTGTTAACCCATTGGCATTGCAGCCTAGGATGTCTGAGGGTTCTCTCTTTGACTAGTAAAATCAGCATTTCGGCAAGGCACCTATAGGTATTTTAAAACTTCTTTATTAAAACACTGATTATCGCGTAGAGGTGTTTCCACAATCGGCCCGCTTGATGTCTGATAAAATCCACTTAAACCCCTATGTAGCGTTCTTAGCGAGTGTACTATTTACGAGGGCAAGGCTTTAAGCCCTAATCAAACGAGAACGCAAGTCATCGCAAGTTGGCAGTCACAAATTTCTGTGGCGGTCGTTCGAATACCCAAATTAACAAAATAAAGGTTTCATGAGTGTTTTAAACAAGTTTTAACTTTGTCACGGTACATAATATTTTCGGGAAATTCTTCAGAGCAGCTGGCTGAGATAGCGTGACTGGCAACTTACGATGACTTGCGTTCTCGTTTGATTAGGGCGTTAAACCTATCTTTCACTATTTAAGAATCGATTCTGTCTTCACTCTTCTGTAAATATGGCAATGGTATGTATGAACTTAAGCAGATCGGGTGTGTTAGCCTTCAGACCCGCAGTGTTTGAAATTCAATATATCGTGTCACGGAATCCTGTTTTGATAACAAATTCAATCGAAATAGGCCTAAAAATGCTTTAATGCTTTTTTTTGTATATTTTCATATCTTAGTTTCCTAACTTGGAAAGAATTATTTCTAGTCCCGGAAATGGGTGGGGTCTGTAATCTGTTGATCGCCAGTGAGACGCTGCTCTATAAGGCTAGTTCCGATAATATGTTATCGTATATAAACAATTGTGCATCTATCGATATAAACACTATTCGAGAAAGAGATTATACTTCCTAGCTCAGCTTAAAAGATCCCAGATAAACAGATTAATTCATTTTTGTATCTGCGCAACGCGAAGATATATTGCTATCGTGTTGTGTGTTTGTGTTTGTTTGTGTGTGTGTTTGTTAACTTTTTGGTGTAACCACTGACCTGTAATATGTGCAGTAGTGTGACTGTCTATATTTCCTCGCCATGTTGTATGAACTACGGAGTGAGACGAAGAACAACATTATTTTCGAAGAAAGTCAATTTCAATCCTGTATGATTGGAGTAGTATGATTCAGGGATACTTTAAAATGATTGCGTTTGACCGTACGCCAAGTAAATAGCGTAATAATGCAATTTGATATTTGCGCTCATCTCAGTTCAAATATATTTTTCTCCGTTGCAATTCTATACGATTTTTCTAATTCACATATGTTGTACAGAATTTAACGCTCTATCTAACCGTACAAGTTTCCCAAATGGCACAAACCTACAGACGATTGATTTACTTTAAATATGACCGGGTTTGACAGTAAATAGCGTAATAATGCAATTTGATATTTGCGCTCATGTCAGTTCAAATAGACTTTCCTCCGTTGTTATTCTATACCATGTTCTCTAATTCACATATGTTCAAAGCGAGTGCTCTAGATTTTCGCTAAGATCTGCCGAAAATTTTACCCAGTTGCAAAGTAGAATTGTTAGGTACCAAAAATCTTTTTTTCCTTCTTCAATTAAAATTTGGAACAATCTTAGTTTAGACTTACGTATTAAATTCAATCTTACTTTTAACATTTAAAGCAAAGTTACGATCTTATTTTTCCCCTTAAACGTATAATAAGTCATTTGATTATTCTATTTCTAGACGGGCATCTATACTTCATACACGTCTTAGACTGGGTTATTGCGCTTTGAATGACTATCTTTTTAAAATCAACTGTAGCTCATCTCCGAAATGTAGATGTGGCTTAGCAAATGAAACTGTAAAGCATTTCTTTCTATTTTCCCCTTTATTTGCTTGCTCAGCGTTCTCGACTCTTTACCTCTGCTGCACAAATATATGGTGATCACTGGTCACAGAGCAACGACAGAAGAAAAATTGAATATTTATTAAATGGTCTAAGTGATTTTGATTATCAATTGAATTGTAGTTTTTTTCACAAAGTGCAGACATTTATCATGAGCTCTGATCGTTTCTCTGTGACGTACATGTAGAACCTTCTTCATTTCTTTAAGAAAAATATGTAAATGTGACATCTCGAGTGAGTGTGATATTGTAAATTATTCGGTGTGAGTCCCCTAGATGAGCAATTTCGCTCTTAGGACAAACACTTTATTAAATATTCTTAAATAAAAATAATAAAAAATAAATAAACAGTGGCGAACTAATTCAGTTTTACAGAACTTGTATTAGGCCCTTACTGAACACGCATGCCCGGTATTCCACAATAGCTTACCCGACTATTTATCTATTGAATAAGAAACAATTCAGAAGCGTGCCATACGCATTATATTCCCCTGGCAATCATATGACGAGGCGCTAACACATACGGGACTTGAATCTTTGCAAGACCGACGCCAACACTTGACAAGTAACGGTTATTTCAGGACATTATGTCAAATGAAAAACATAAACTACGAAGCCTTTTGCCGCCGAGGAACAACGCCAGAGTGTTATGGAAGAATTGCACCTTTAGTTTAGATTTTCGCACCAATAGATTTAAAAATAGTTTTATAATATCTAATGCAAGTATGCAACCAAGGTCTAGATTTTTAACACTTGTTAGAACTGTTTTACAATTGTTTACTACTATTATTATAAAATTGTATATATTTTAAAGGGTAAGATATGACGTAATTCATATTGGCTGCAAAGACTTTTTCAATAAACCATTTATCTCTATCGCACGAGTGTATTTCGAACATAGGGAATATCTCTATGATTCAGATATGATAAACTTAACATTACACGCGTCGTTGCAAGTTTGGTTTTCAACGGTCTTTGCGATACGAGCATGGTCGTCTTAGTCAGCCAGCCAGTAATTTTGGACGCGCATTTGAAAAGACGGCTTTTGAGCGGCTGTATACATGATTGACGGCTTTTGAGCGCAGCTGTATACAGTGGAACCTCGATTTAATATTGGTTCGTTATATCGAGGGTTCGTTAAATCGAAAACCTCGTTATAACGAATTTGCGGAAAAACAACCAACATGTTCGTTATGTCGAGGTATATAGTTAATATAAACTATTGGTTTGATAATGACTTTGAAATAGAGTCGAAATATTACCTCTCATTTTGTCTTATCTTGTTTTTTAACTTGAATATCAAGTCACAAGATGACGATTTTCGGATTATGTTTTATTCTTTATAGTTAATATGTTCTAAGGATTTTGGGTGAAGGAAAATTCGAGTGTAGAATATATACATTTTGAGACCAAACCGGGACCAGTTGCGAAAAATGCAACCACACGGGCCCTCCGGCAGGAATTGAACCCACGACCTTGCGATTCTAGTGCAATGCTCTGACCACTGAGCCACGGAGGCCGTTGCCGAGAGCTTGATCGTGAGTTCTGTATATATAATAAGTGGTAATGCCAGGAGAGAATTGGGTATATTATAAGTAATATTGGGCATTTCACAGTGAAATGCCCAATATTTCTTACAATACACCCAATTCTCTCCTGGCATTACCACCTTATTATATATACAGAACTCACGATCAAGCTCTCGGCAACGGCCTCCGTGGCTCAGTGGTCAGAGCATTGCACTAGAATCGCAAGGTCGTGGGTTCAATTCCTGCCGGAGGGCCCGTGTGGTTGCATTTTTCGCAACTGGTCCCGGTTTGGTCTCAAAATGTATATATTCTAAAATATATAGTTAATAATTGTTTTGTAACGGTGTTACGTCGCACTACTCAGCATTTCCGGATATAAACAAATAATATTTGTGCTTTAATGTCTGTAAGAAGCTACAGTACACTGTACATATAACTACGGCACTGGCGGAAAACTGTACAGGTTATATCTTTGCCCTATAGCACATATTGTACACACACTGTACAGAATTAAAGGGTTTTCATTGTTGACATTTATTCTTTATATCGGGGTAGATTTTACGTTTGGGCTGCCTGATTGTGTTCGTTATAACGAGGATTTCGTTATATAGAGGTTCGTTAAATCGAGGTTCTGTTCCATACATTTTACTTGTAATTTTGCCGGGCTGAAGAATATCGTTCGTTATACCAAGGACTTCGTTATATAGAGGTTCGTTAAATCGAGGTTCCACTGTATAAGATTAATTATTATACAATACTGCTACAATCTCGATTGTGATTGGCTAACAACCTACAGACAATTCTTGATATCTTGCCTATGACGCGCTGGCCAGCGGTTTGAACAAAACAAACATGGCGGCCGTCCTTAGGAGTGAAGATCAGAAGCGGATTAATCCGGCGGATTTGGCACGTTTTGTTGACGCTAAAACCACCAACAAAAAAACAAGCGAACTACACATACAGCTGTTAGAGTTTAAAGCAGTGTTTGAAAATGAAAATTGTATTTGAAAGCGAAAACAGTTAGCGAACCTCGAACTGAATACGGTATGACTATTTACTATTTTTACCTAACTTTGTAAAAAACTTTCTAAAGGCTTCTACATCTATAATTGTATAATAAAACAATTATTGAATTCGGTTATCGCATGATATCAAGAATTATCAAGGCCTCTGTTTGCGTTATCCGCCTCAGCCTTCGGCAGATAACACAAACCTCGGCCTTGATAATTCTTGATATCAACCTCATCCAATAATTGTACATTATAAAAGTAGTGTGCTGCGAGGCAGTGTTGAAACACAAATCGAAATGTAGTAAGGTTTGAGTACTGCTGAAAATATTGAACATACTTTCTAACGTTCGCGCTCGAAACGTTAGGAACTACATTCAGTATTTTCGGCAGTACTCAACCCTTACTACATTTCGATTTGTATATAAGATTGACGGCTTTTGAGCGGTCTATCGAGCTACCGAGACTCATGAAGACAGCGAAGATAACGATATACCTAATATTTGATGACATTACATACGTTGGAGACTGATAAGCGAGTTCGACAACTGATATCAATGAGCGGAACCAACGTTCTTGTTGAGCTGTCTGGAAGAGTTATGACATCGTGAGGATAAATGTGCATGGCTAGAGGAAGCTACTAGTTTATTACTTGTGTGTACTGCTTCGTAATGATAGTGTGTACGTGGCCGCAGGAAGCACGGAACGCATGGTGCAGCTGCTGGTACCTCTCTACATTACTTGTGTGTACTACTTCGTAATGATGGTGTGTACATGGCCGCAGCCGGAAGCAGATAACGTAGAATACTGTTGTCCATCCTAGATTACGTGTGTGTACTATTGATGCATCCTAGATCAGTTACGTGTGTGTACTACATTGTAATGATAGTGTGTAAGACCGTAGGAAGCAATGAGCGCTAGATACTGGAGCTTCCCTAGATTACGTGTGTGTACTACTTTGTAATGATAGTGTGTAAGATCGTAGGAAGCAATGAGCGCTAGATACTGGAGCTTCGCTAGATTACGTTGTGTGTACTACATTGTAATGATAGTGTGTAAGACCGTAGGAAGCAAGGAGTGCTAGATACTGGAGCTTCCCTAGATTACGTTGTGTGCACTATTGATGCAGCTTAGATTACGTGTATGTACTACATTGTAATGATAGTGTGTAAGACCGTAGGAAGCAATGAGCGCTAGATACTGGAGCTTCGCTAGATTACGTTGTGTGTACTACATTGTAATGATAGTGTGTAAGACCGTAGGAAGCAAGGAGCGCTAGATACTGGAGCTTCCCCAGATTACGTTGTGTGTACTACATTGTAATGATAGTGTGTAAGACCGTAGGAAGCAATGAGCGCTAGATACTGGAGCTTCCCTAGATTACGTTGTGTGTACTACATTGTAATGATAGTGTGTAAGACCGTAGGAAGCAAGGAGCGCTAGATACTGGAGCTTCGCTAGATTACGTTGTGTGTATTATATGCATCCTAGATTACGTGTGTGTACTACTTTGTAATGATAGTGTGTAAGACCGTAGGAAGCAATGAGCGCTAGATACTGGAGCTTCGCTAGATTACGTTGTGTGTATTATATGCATCCTAGATTACGCGTGTGTACTATGCCGTAATGAGAACGTACATGGCCGTAGGAAGCAGGAACGAAAGTCGGGTGCTGGTGCTGTCTACATCCGAAGAGTCGATTACTTTCGAGATTCTGCGCTATTTACCATTTTCGCTTCACTGTATCGTTAAGATTACTATTATTATTGATAATCAATGACGAATAAGTAATTGCTTTCTTCTTCTTGTTCTTTTTCAGCCGTGTTTGCCATGGGTAAATCAATATCATTCTATATAACATTCTTCATCGTGCTAACATCACATTTCATGAAATGCACAAGTAAAGGTATCTTGACGGTCAACATGTTGATGTTCAATAATCTTTAAAATATTCGCGATTTTCGAATATGTTAATTAGTGAAAAAACGAACCATAAGTTATCTCATTTGAATATCACATAAGTCTAAATATCTCAAGAACTAAGTAAAATATGAAAAAGCTGTAAATTGATATTCCCCATTATTTTAAGAGTTCTTTCAAATAAGATAAACTTAATTTTAGTTTCATATACACTTTAACGGAGAAAACTCGAAGAATGAGAGCAACTTGACGAGCTAATGTATTTTCATTTTCTTTTTAGTAATTAATCCTTATTCTAAACCATGGAATTGGACATCTGAGGGAAGTGCAGATGGTAAGCTCTTTAGAAGCTACCTCGTACGACGCACACGTAACAATCTCGCGCGACGCAAACGTAATAATCCCGCGCGACGCAAACATAATAATCTCGCGCGGCGCAAACGTAATAATAGAGAGCTTAAGCATATTTGTTGTTTTTGAGACACGGACGGTGACCGGAAGAACAGGAATACAATACAGAACTACTGAATCGCGTATTCTTTGAAAAGACTTCTTTACCCGAAACAAAGGCTATGAATAATCACATACTAAACCGTTAGCTCATAAGCTCAAATTTCATCTTTATATAAAAATACAGATCCTTTATTTTATATTGTAATGTAATGAAATTATCCCCCTTAAAACACAAGCTTTCTACTTTAAAAGCATGTATATTGTAGTTAAACAACGATGACAGGCCTCAACGTTCTAGAAGTTCCGGTCGTCTCAAGAACGTGAAAATGCTCTCAATGATGTATGACGTCGTGTGTAGAACGACGACGGCGTTCACTTTGCTCTTGGAATTTTAAATTGCTCATTATCATTGTTTTGAATGAAACACGTTGTTGTTTATGTAATCTATAATTGCATATAGTCGACAACAAAACAAGAATTAAGAAATACCCGAATACAACCTTAGCAAGTATTTTTTACACCAGATATGTTTTACCTGTAATTACTAATATGTTTTACCTGTTTTTACATGTTTATCCTCCACATACACATTACGGGGCCACAGTAATTGACACAAGCTGTTGTGGTTTCCCTGACAGCTGACTTTTTTCTTGCCCATTGTCACATTCGACTGTTAATTACGGTTTTATTCAGTTTAGCTGTAAATGGCAAAGCAAACTAAATAAATAAATAAACAAATAAATAAATAAGTTAGTTAATAAATTAATAAGTAAATAAGTAAGTAAATAAGTAAGTAAATAAGTAAATAAGTAAGTAAGTAAGTAAGTAAGTAAGTAAGTAAGTAAGTAAGTAAGTAAGTAAGTAAGTAAGTAAGTAAGTAAGTAAGTAAGTAGGTAGGTAGGTAGGTAGGTAGGTAGGTAGGTAGGTAGGTAGGCAGGCAGGCAGGCAGGCAGGCAGGTAGGTAGGTAGGTAGGTAGGTAGGTAGGTAGGTAGGTAGGTAGGTAGGTAGGTAGGTAGGTAGGTAGGTAGGTAGGTAGGTAGGTAGGTAGGTAGGTAGGTAGGTAGGTAGGTAGGTAGGTAGGTAGGTGGTAGGTAGGTAGGTGGTAGGTAGGTAGGTAAGTAGGTAAGACCGTCCGTCAGTCAGTCAGTCAGTCAGTCAGTCAGTCAGTCAGTCAGTCAGTCAGTCAGTCAGTCAGTCAGTCAGTCAGTCAGTCAGTCAGTCAGTCAGTCAGTCAGTCAGTCAGTCAGTCAGTCAGTCAGTCAGTCAGTCAGTCAGTCAGTCAGTCAGTCAGTCAGTCAGTCAGTCAGTCAGTCAGTCAGTCAACCAATCAATCAATCAATCAATCAATCAATCAATCAATCAATCAATCAATCAAAAGATAAAAAATAAATGAATACATAAATAAGTAAATACGCAAATAAGTAAAAAAATAAATACGTAAGTAAATAAGTAAATAAATAAATAGAAATAAATAAATTGTATACACAAGGCTGTAATTGTATACAAACTGCCACTGAGTGACTGTACAACTTCATAAAGAAATTGTGTTCTTTTATGCTATTTAAAGGTATGGAGCAAACATCTACCTTACTGGATACTTGGATTAATACTGAAGAAACCGGTTAGTACCTGTGATATTCTGTATTACACATTTTTTTCCGAACCCCTGATTTGATCAGAAAAGTTGATATCCGTAAAAGTATTGAAATAGTGAATTCTCTTTCCTAATTAATTCACGGTTGCCTACCCTGCGAGTCAGAGAACCCCTTTCCGACCTGGGCTCTGCCAATTAACTCGATCTTCGCCCAAGTTTGGGGCGAGTCAGTCAGGTTTTAAACTGGTCAAACAAATTCTAGTTTTTGAACACACATATGCAGAAAAATAGCAAGTAACGCGTTACAGCCTGGGCCCAAAATAGTAACTTGGCAACCGTTCACGCATGCTCAAAAAGAAATATCGAGTTTGTTGGCAGAGTCCACTTTCCCCAGAAGCCTACATAGGTCGGAAAAGGGCTCTGACTCACAGAGTAACAGTTGCCTTGAGTGCGCCCCTAAAACAAGTTATCACGCATGCGCTGACGTGAAGAAAATGACAATCAAACGGGCTGTTAAATATATTTTTCTTAATTATTGAATTAGATCTTGAAGGATCAAGTGAAACGTTTGAACCTGGTAAGTGGAGGAAAAATATGATTGGACCAGCGATCGGCAACCCATGGTGTAACTTCATGTTAGGTCAACATAATAGTTTGGGTTGTGTTCAGACATGTTTAGGGATAGCGTTAAGGCCCGTTTACACAGGCGATTATCGTTGCGCTTTTTCTCATCCTGACGCATGTGATTGAATGAATAACTAGCCAAAGTGTTGAACCTCCTTCGTAAGTCAATCCATTCAATCACATGTGCCAGAAAGAGAAAAATCGCAACAAAAATCACCTGTGTTTACAACACTACCAGAAACAACTCCAAACCACCACACATATCTTATAAGCACTGGTATATAATCTACGCTAATAATTATGTACATCAATAGATTCCCTAAGCCATAACTCGAAAGGACCCGTCCAGTCCTTCCGCGTCTTTTCCAAACGTATGTTTTTACCTGTCTGTCTGTCTGTCTGTCTGTCTGTCTGTCTGTCTGTCTGTCTGTCTGTCTGTCTGTCTGTCTGTCTGTCTGTCTGTCTGTCTGTCTGTCTGTGTGTGTGTGTGTGTGTGTGTGTGTGTTTGTTTGTTTGTTTGTTTGTTTGTTTGTTTGTTTGTTTGTTTGTTTGTTTGTTTGTTTGTTTGTTTGTTTGTTTGTTTGTTTGTCTGTTTGTTTGTTTGTGGGTCTGTCTGGCACCAGGATATCTCACAGTATATCCATAGGTTTTCGTGAAAGTTTGTGGAAAGATTGATCATAGATCAAGGACGGTTTGGGGAGCACGGTTGGCGTGTGTCGTTAGGGCGCTGCCGCGTTGCCTCTCTCCACCGCAGTAAGTTAAGCCCGGTTGGACGGGGTTAGTACTTGGATGGGTGACCATCTGGGAATAACCCCAGGGGCGTAGCCAGGATTTTGAAAGGGGGAAAGCCGAAATCAGAAAATTTTTTAGGGGGGTCCAGGCGCATGCTCCCTCGGGAAATTTTGAAATCGAGAGTCGCTGAAATGCCATTTCCTGGCTTTTGGAGGAAGATTTTACAGACTCTAAAGGTTAAAAAACGTCATATAAAATACTCAAAACACGCAAACGTCACATAGATACTCAAAATGCATACACTCAGTAGATTGAATACACTGTTTACAGTTTATTTCCTGACGTAATTCATATTGCATCAGTTTTGTAGTTACATGTCTGTTGTTTTATATCTAAAGGGGGGGAGCCGCGGCTCCCACAGCTCCCCCCCCTGGCTACGCCACTGAATAACCCCGTTTCCGAGCTTGAGACTCATGCGAGTAGAGTTTAGTTGGGCTCTCCTGTGCTTCAAGAGTTTTTCCGCCGGTTTCTCTTCGGCAAAACCAACACCTAGGTCTTAGCTGTAGTCCGTACTACTGGTCCGATACGTGTCGAATGGTGGCTGCTGATGTTAAATTTCAACATGTAAATCGCTCTTGAAATGCCCCTTGTGGGAAGAAGTAATTAAAATATGTATGTATGTAAGGACCAGACCTTTCAATTTTGGTTGAATTTGGTTGAAATTTGGATGAGAAATTAATAAACATATGACCACACGATTCTCCGTACTCTACAATATGAGAATATTCTTGATTTTGTTTTCAAATTAATAAACTTAACGTGATTTAATTGATCAGTTGCTTAGTTTATAAATGATGCAAGCCAACAACTTGTTGTCATTGCTCTGATGAAGGCCTGAGTCAACAGGCCGAAAGCTTAGCAAAGAAATATTTTACGTGGTGTTTCCACAAAACTTATTTATATAATTAACATAATATGTTCTACATTTTTTTCGAATTTCTAAAACTTTTTGAAAATATAAAGGCTAATATATTTTTCTTATTTGTTGAATTAAGCGCCGGAAGAATCAGGTGAATCTTCGGGAGGTAAGTGGAATGAATTATAACAACCCGCGACTGCGCCACTATCCTTTGTAAGCAATAACATTTGTTACGAAACATGGTGAAATTTGCCTTGTGAAATTGATTTTTGATTGCCTTCTTTTCAAACCCATTTAAAGGACACTTAAAATGATAGAGTAACATCTTTTGCAGATTTTCGTTTCCTTGCTTCGTTTTTGAGTTATTTCAGTTTGTTTGATATGTAAATTAAACGTTTTGACGTCACATGTGCATAATGACTTATCGAAAAAAGTTATATCTTTGCTATTATCAACCAAAATAATTTGAAGGAAGCAAGTGCTCGTGTTTCGCCCAGAACACTAAACATGTAGATTTTCAAGTGATTATAAAGATATATACCTTTTGTATATTTGTATAAGAACACTTAAAATGACAAAGTAACGTCTTTTGTAGTTTTTCGTTTCCTTGCTTCGTTGTTGAGATATTTCAGTTTGTTTGATATGCAAATTAAACATTTTGACGGCACACTTGCATAATGATTTACCGCTGAAGATTATGTAACGACATCTATTATCAAACTAAATTCATTCGAAGGAAGCCTGTGGGTATGTTTCTTCCACAACACCAAATATGTAGAATATGAATATGTAGAATATGAATATGTTTGATAATAGCAAATCTTGACGTCACACGTGCATAGTGGAGTTATCAGAGACGGATATAACTTTCTATTATCAAACCAAACTACAGTGAACACCAAATTGATAATGAGATGCGAAAGACATTTGCTATTAATACCGTCGATGAGCAAGGAGGGGGTGTAAAAAGGATGAGTGAGAGTAAAAATAGATAAATATATAAAGTGAAAACGCTGTTTATGTCCGCCCTTGCTAAACAGAAAATAGCTGACGTTTGATTTGATTTGATTGGCTTATTTTTCGCATCTCATTATCAATTTGTTATTGTCAATTTTATCTGATTGGCTTATTTTTGGTCACGTAATTACCTTTCGTATATAAGCTCATTGTTTGTTTACACTCTTTACGTTTCTCTCTGACGAAGGGCCTTCGCTCGAAACGTTAGACTCCTACGTTCTCTGTTTCGGCAGTATGTCTAACCTTACTATATTTCGATTGTTGTTTCTACACTGCCTACGCAGCACGCTACTTTTATTACAGTGAACATCTACGTGTAAGAACCTGGTGGATTAAGAACCTACAGGCTGAAATTTGGAAATTACACCCCCATTTTATATAAGAACCCATTCAGCCTGCAGACATTTGAAATAGGTTCTTATTTGTTAGATCAGCCCAATTAGGTCAGTTTTAATCAGCCCATTTTATAAGATCAGTCCATTAACTAATGGACCTTTTCACCAATAGCGGCGCCATCTTGAATTCGCAACGCCTTGTGGTCTGTTCAGGGTAATAAGCTCAATTAAAAGGGTGATTGCTTAGTGTTGAGACACAATGCGGTATTTTTTTCTTGAGAAACACTTTCATGGCAACAATGTCTAGATATGATCGTTGTGATATTGGTAAAAGCAATGAATTCTCGTACGTACACGTCCGAGAACTTTTACCAATATGACAATTATTATATTTAGATATTGCTGCCACGAAAGTATTTATAAAGAAAAAAATTACCGCACTGTGTCTCAACACTACGCAATCGCCCTTTTAATGGAGCTTGTTACCCTGGATAGATTATAATGCATTGCGAATTCACGATGGCTCTGCTATTGGTGAAAAGGTCTATTCAAAAAGCAGTCATTGTTTGAGTGAACTGTACTTTACTTGGAGTGGCGCCAGGGGGGGGGGGGGTAGGGCTATAGCCCCCTGTTGGGGAACCCTAGCCCTGGGAAAAAATATTAGGATTTAGGATTTAATAATATTTGCCACTAATTCAAATTTACAAATGAGGATAATAAGCACAAGTATAGTATAACAAGGTAGATATCAGGGGGGAGAATGTTCCCGGATCCAGGACCTTAGCCCCTGTGTGGGGAAATTCTTGCCACCACCCCTGTATTTTAAAACTCGTTTACAGTCAAAATGAAAATACCTTCCCAGTTCTACTTCTGTAGTTTGTTGTGTATTACTGTATTTCTGTAGCCGCTACTGAAACGTGAGGAAAGTCTTGCTATAAAAGTCGCTTAATCTTGATTTATATTTGTTTGTTGGTATCGATTTGGGAGAAACATTCGTTATATTATGATTAAATTCCACGAAAGCTAAATTATACTTTTTATTCACTTTTTCGACAAAAATCTAATACACAACAAGCTACAGAAGCGGAAGTGAGAAGGTCAAGGTATTTCCACTTTGACTGTAAACACCGATTATCGTAAACAACGCGCGGTTGAACGGCGTTTTCTGTAATCGACCCTAGTATCCGAAAGACAATTTTTTTATTCAAAATTTGTTTCGCAAAATAGAACAGTGCTTTCTATTCAGTGAAATTTAAAATAAATAAAAATAAATATAAAAATATTAAAAAAAGTAAATAAAATATATATATATATATATATATATATATATATATATATATATATATATATATATATATATATATATATATATATATATTTGTGAAATTCATTACTAATTCATGAGTTTTGCAGCCAATCCAATTTCAGAAATTACGTCACATGTATACCCTGTAAACCCCATACAAACTAAAACCAATGATGCTAATTAGTTACAACCACTCGTGGATGTATACTCTTCTGATACAACCACTAGTGCTTGTAACTAATTAGCAAATTAGCATCTCAATATCCCAAAGGGATTTTTACTATTTTTTCATTTCACAAGTTGTTTACAACACTCGCGTCCTTGTTGTATTACGGCCGCTCGTGTTGTAAACATTACATACATACATACATATATATATATATATATATATATATATATACACTCGAATTTTCCTTCACCATAAATCCCTAGAACATGCTATGTAATCGAGTGAAATGCCCAATATTACTAGCGAGTGTTGTAAACAACTTGTGAAATGAAACAATAGTAAAAATCCCTTTGGGATATTGAGATGCTAATTTGCTAATTAGTTACAAGCACTAGCGGTTGTATCAGAAGAGTATACATCCACGAGTGGTTGTAACTAATTAGCATCATTGGTTTTAGTTTGTATGGGGTTTACAGGGTATACATGTGACGTAATTTCTGAAATTGATTGGCTGCAAAACTCATGAATTAGTAATGAATTTCACAAATATATATATATATATATATATATATATATATATATATATATATATATATATATATATATATATATATATATATATATATATATATATATTATATATATATATATATATATATATATATATATATATATATATATATATATATATATATATATATATATATATATATATATATATATATATATATATATTTTATTTACTTTTTTTAATATTTTTATATTTATTTTTATTTATTTAAATTTCACTGAATAGAAAGCACTGTTCTATTTTGCGAAACAAATTTTGAATAAAAAAATTGTCTTTCGGAAACTAGGGTCGATTACAGAAAACGCCGTTCAACCGCGCGTTGTTTACGATAATCGGTGTTTACAGTCAAAGTGGAAATACCTTGACCTTCTCACTTCCGCTTCTGTAGTTTGTTGTGTATTAGATTTTTGTCGAAAAAAGTGAATAAAAAGTATAATTTAGCTTTCGTGGAATTTAATCATAATATAAACAAACTACAGAAGCAGAAGTGGGAAAGTATTTCCATTTTGACTGTAAACGAGTTTTCAAATACAGGGGTGGCGGCAAGAATTTCCCCACACAGGGGGCTAAGGTCCCCGACAGGGGGGCTAGTAGGGAGGTCCGGGAGCATTCTCCCCCGAATATTTTCCCCCGGGGCTAGGTTCCCCAACAAGGGGTTATAGCCCTACCCCCCTTTGGCGCCACTCTACAGTAAAGTACAGTTCATTCATACAATGACTGCTTTTTGAATAGCCTTTTCACCAATAGCGGCGCCATCTTGACTTCGCAATGCATTATGGTATATCAGGTAACCAGCTCCATTAAAAGGGCGATTGCGTAGTGTTGAGACACAATGCGGTAATTTTTTCTTTATAAGTACTTTCGTGGCAACAATATCTAAATATAACTAGACGTTTTTAATCAAAAGTGAAGTGCTGCGAGTTGCTACCATTTACTATTTAGTAGTAAAATACTTGTTATCGTCCGAAGTATTTTCAATTACAGAGTTTAAGCATGCGACGTTTTCCTCAACATGGACGTCACGCGTATAAAATCGAGCCATTAAAGTGTGATGGCGTCAGCACTCTTGCTTGAAGTGAAGAACGGCAATCTATGCAGTTTTAGGTTGTTGATTTGCAGCAATAACGGCGGCTGTTGCCATCTTTAATGTTGTCATCTTTAATAATGCCTGTCGCTGATCGGTAGACATTGCGTATACCGAAGATCATCGCCCACGAAATCCTAAGAATCGTGTTTGTGAACGCATATAAACTCGGCCCAGACCTCGTCAAGATTAGTGAGCAATAATTGTCATATTGGTAAAAGCAACAATTCTCGGACGTGTACGTACGAGAATTATTGCTTTTACCAATATGACAACGATCATATCTAGACATTGTTGCCATGAAAGTGTTTATCTAGAAAAAATTACCGCATTGTGTCTCAACACTAAGCAATCACCCTTTTAATTGAGCTTATTACCCTGGATAGACCACAAGGCATTGCGAATTCAAGATGGCGCCGCTATTGGTGAAAAGGTCCATTAGTTAATATGGACTGATCTTATAAATTGGGCTGATTAAAACTGACCTAATTGGGCTGATCTTACAAATAACCTATTTCAAATGTCAGGCTTATTATATAATGGGGGTGTAATTTCCAAATTTCAGCCTGTAGGTTCTTAGGTGGTGTTCGTATGATCCCGGTTACCGGGCTGGCCCGCTTAGTGGGGATCTCGCCTCGTAGTTATTTTCCTACAAAAATTTGCTTTGCGTTCATATGAGAAAGCGGGACCGAGATCTCGGCAGCGTGTGCCGAGATCATAAGTAGGCGGGATGAAATTTTCCCATATGAATACATCGTCCCGCTTACCGGGATGAAGTCATTAAGGACAAAAGTTCGTTCTTTTTTGTGGAATTAAGGATAGTTGAAGATTTTATTGTTTATTAGCATATAAATCACAATTGTATAATAAAAGGATTGATTATGAAGCATACAAACATGTGCAATACGACAAAATTGCGATCTTTGGTGGCTGATGTCTAGTCACGGATCATCAGACAAGCTAATTTTAGTCATGATTTCTCCTCGGTAGGCGGGATGAAAACTACCATATGAACACAAAACAGAATTCGTTTTGCTTACCGGGCCATCCCGCTTACCGGGATCATATGAACACCCCCTTAATCCACTAGTTGTTTACAACACTCGCGTCCTTGTTGTATTACGGCCGCTCGTGTTGTAAACATTACATATACATATACATATATATATATATATATATATATATATATATATATATATATACATATATATATATATATATATATATATATATATATATATATACACTCGAATTTTCCTTCACCATAAATCCCTAGAACATGCTATGTAATCGAGTGAAATGTCCAATATTACTATATATATATATGTATATATGTATATGTATATATATATATATATATATATATATATATATATATATATATATATGGTAATATTGGACATTTCACTCGATTACATAGCATGTTCTAGGGATTTATGGTGAAGGAAAATTCGAGTGTATATATATATATATATATATATATATATATATATATATATATATATATATATATATATATGTTTGTGAAATTCATTACTAATTCATGAGTTTTGCAGCCAATCCAATTTCAGAAATTATGTCACATGTATACCCCTGTAAACCCCATACAAACTAAAACCAATGATGCTAATTAGTTACAACCACTGGTGATGTATACTCTTCGGATACAACCACTAGTGCTTGTATAACTAATTAGCAAATTAGCATCTCAATATCCCAAAGGGATTTTTACTATTTATTCATTTCACAAGTTGTTTACAACACTCGCGTCCTTGTTGTATTGAGTATACAATCACTCGCCTTCGGCTCGTGATTGTATATTCAATACAACACGGCCGCTCGTGTTGTAAACATTACATATATATATATATATATATATATATATATATATATATATATATATATATATATATATTCTGTTTTTATTCAGTGATTGAAATACCGATGGCACATAAACCAGGTAAGTGCACTGACAGTTTCTAGTAAAATAAATCATATAACTATATTCAGGAAGCTAATACGATATTTGTTAACTACACCTTTTTCAGGTCAAATTCAGAAACATCCAAACGAACTTCAGATAATTCAGATCAATTTCAGAACTTTCCAAGTGAATTTCAGATAATTCAAGTGAATTTCAGAAATTTCCAAATGATATTCAGATTTTCCAAATGATATTCAGACATTTCCAAATGATATTCAGACATTTCCAAAATGAAGCGAGAGGTTTGCACAGTAAAATCCAAGTTCAGAAATTAGGGTCACATGTATACCTTTTTTAAACCCCATTACTCAATGAAAAACATTCAAGTGCTTATTGAAATAAAAATAGCACTTTATGTAATCAATGCTATTGATATGTTACAGAAGCGGTATTGAATGTCGTTTCGCGCTAATAATAAAGTGATGTTCTTATTTCAACGAGTGCAATTGAATGTTTTTTATTGAGTAATGCAGGGCAAAAAAGGTATATGTGTTCCCTCAGCTGATCCGAACTATTTACTGTTCAAGCGAACTTTAGCCTCTCGCTTCATTTTGGAAATGTCTGAATATCATTTGGAAATGTCTGAAATTCATTTGAAAATGTCTGAATATCATTTGGAAAATTTGAATATCATTTGGAAATGTCTGAAATTCATTTGGACAATCTGAATATCATTTGGAAGTGTCTGAAATTCGTTTGGAAGTTTCTGAATTTGACCTGAAAAAGGTGTAGTGGAAAGCATCGTATGGTCAATGAGAGCAGAGTTAATCAAGATATGGTTTGAAAACTCGGCAAACGTCAAGGCGCCTATAATGAGCTGTGATTTTAAACTGAGACGGTCCATACCGTGCACAAACCTTTTGTTTTTGCTTATTGGTATTTAAATAACACACTTTTTCACTTTGTTCTATCTAAACCACTGCCAACGCAGCACTCTAATTTTCTACTGTTAATTTTTTAAGTAACACTATTCTACTATGTTAGAAGTTATTTAACTTTCATTCAGTGTTTTGTCTCTAGACCTGACCGCTTGGACGAAATTCTGACCGTGATACTCAAAGTTACAAGCATTGCAGTTCAGTAAACTTCATCCTGGTCTCCCGGGATATTGCGTTTATATGGACAAACATTTGTCCCGCGTGACCGGGATCCCGGTTGCTTCAACCCAAATCCCGGTCGGGCGGGGGGTCCCGGTCTCCATATAAACGTAACTTGGAAAACAACAGTAAATTATCCTACAAGCTGACATCATCAGTCAGGACATCCCGGTATACGGGATCATATAAACAGGCCCTAAATCATTTTTGCGGTCACAGAAAGATTTTCGTGACATAAAATCAGCTCGCTGACCGGGCTAGCCCGCTTCACGAGGATGGTAAAGCGTATTTTCGTGAGCCGTGAATTGCCAATATATTTTCTTGTGAAATGTGAAAGGCTGGAATTTTGTGTCGTGAAACGTGATTTGTATTCCAGCCGTGAGCTGTGATTGTCGATAATAATTGCCCGTGAAATGAGAATAAAGTACTGAAGTTGTCGTGAACTGTGATTAAGCATTACGTATTATTTTATAATTTTGAAGATTATAAGTTTAATTTGTTCTGATCTGCGAGAGCTATCGTTCTAGACTTGCCAAAGTCTCTCGCTTATATAGTCTATATATCGATACTCGCTCACGCGTCCACGATCTAGGGTCCCTATGCTTACGCCTTACCGTTCCCCAAACTGGTGTTTATGGTCCATAATTTATTTAGTTAACTTTTAGAAAGCATGTGTGTCTGCGCCTGTCTCGTTTGGCTAACTAATATTTTAGTATATATAGTGCTGTATAATTTTCTCAATAAAGTTTAGAAAACATCCAATTCAGTTGGACAAAATCTTTTGTAAAAATGAGAAAATGTGCCTTTTAAAATATGTTTTAAAAGTTTCAAAATTTTGCTCAAATGTGCCGTCAGATCGCGGGAAATGCCATTTTAGAGACCCCAATTTCCAAAATTTCCCGTGAAACGTGATCCGTATTACCACTCCCCCCTTTACATATGAACAGCCCGTGGACCATATTTTAATATAGACTTTGATGAGAGCTTCAACCTTGGGATTTATTTTGTTTTATTCAATTTGAAAAATAATACATTTCTCTAATTATTTTCAGTCAGTGACTGCGAACGAATGGTTGACATCGTTTTCGCATTGGATTCATCTGAAAGCATTGGTCCTATTAACTTCAGAGCTGTAAAAACATACACAAAGGAAATCTTGAAGGGGCTTGATCTAGCAGATTGCGATAATGTCGGAATTATAAATTTCAACGAGTTTGCTAATTCAGAGAAGTATTTAACCCCACGTCAGTCGCAAATGGACGTCATTGCTAGAATAGATGCTCTCGAAGGACCACCGAGCTATCTACCTTCAGAAAACAAGACACGAATTCATCTAGCACTACTAGTGGCCAACGAAATCCTTTTCACGAACCAACTCGGGTCAAGAAATGCATCTGAAAAGGTATGTATTTAAAGTGCCAATGCAACGAAATTTCACCCGTTTTTTATGATTGCATTTGAAAGAAAACTTAAATGACAACGTAACATCTTTCGCAGAATTTCGTTTCCTTGCTTCATTCTTGAGATATTCAGGTTTGTTTGATATGCAAATGTCGTACTACACTTGCCTTGGCATCAGTTTCAGAAGTCTAAACACCTTTCATTGCTAAGAAGAACAGTCAATTCAGTTCACTGTTAGAACACAAGCTAGCTTCTCGGTTTTATGTTATGCAGTCTAGTGCAAAACCGGCCAGCGGAAAACTATTTTTCTATCACCAGCTACTACGCGCATTGACGAATGGGATCGAGCTTAATTTGAAGGCGGGATCAAGGTGTGCCGACTGTACATTTGCAGACAGTGTTTTCTGCAGTTCTCCCAATCTCGTTCCCAGAGCCCACGTTCCCCACCCGGGAAACGAGAGACTCTGGGATAATCCGTTTCACATCGATATTTCATTGGCTGATGAACACAGTGAACTCTATGTAACTCTTCTTCCGGATAACAAGAATCCTGTGATGGCGTGAACGGATTATCCCAGAGCCTCTCGTTTCCCGCCCGCTGGGTAAGGGGAACGTGGGCTCTGGGAACGAGATTGGGTCTATGGCGTTGACAGTCAACTTCTCAATAGCGAGAAAGCAATTTTCGAGAAACTTCATACCAACGGACCCATGCGAGAGAATGACACGATGACATAATTTATTGTCATGTGATGGCATATGACGTCACAGTTTATTCGGGTAAATTTTGCTCAGCCCCCCTTACAAAATTTTGCCCGTACGCCTATGAGTGTGATGTCATAAGTATGACATTTGCATATCAAACAAACCTGAATATCTCAAGAATGAAGCAAGGAAACGAAATTCTGCGTAAGATGTTACTTTGCCATTTTAAAGTGTATATGAAACGAAAATTAAGTTTGTCTTATTTGAAAGAACTCTTAAAATAATGAGGAATATCAATTTACAGCTTTTTCATATTTTACTTAGTTCTTGAGATATTTAGACTTATGTGATATTCAAATGAGATAACTTATGGTTCCTTTTTTCACTAATTAACATATTCGAAAATCGTGAATATTTTTGAGGATTATTGATCAAAATCACTTGTAACTTGTCTTTCATGTTTAGTTGCATGAACTGTAGCAATATGCAAAGTTTCAAGTGATTTTGTTCAATAATCTTAAAAATATTCGCGATTTTCGAATGTGTTAATTAGTGAAAAAACGAATCATAATTTATCTCATTTGAATATCACATAAGTCTAAATATCTCAAGAACTAAGTAAAATATGAAAAAGCTGTAAATTGATATTCCCCATTATTTTAAGAGTTCTTTCAAATAAGACAAACTTAATTTTCGTTTCATATACACTTTAAGTGTTCTTTCAAATGCAATTATAAAATATTGGGGTGAAATTTCGTTGCATTGGCACTTCAAGAGAAGGTTCTGCCCTGTCTTTAGAATAGATCGTTTTCATTCATATGAAAACACGTCACGGCGGCCATATTTGTGTACCGAAACAATGAAATGGCGGCCATATTGGTGTACCATCTTTATCCTATGGGAATTTAGCTCTATTCTTAGTCAAAGCTTTCGTATTGCTTCACCACCCCAATGAGGCTACCGGTCACGTGAGTCATGTGAACAGGCGGGTTCAATCACTTTACCAAGCTGTATAAATATCAATAAACCATAGATAATGGAAGGGGAACTGGATAGGAAACTTAACCGATCTTTGCACAACTTGCTATGGTAATTATACACTTATAAGCAGCTAATGCACCTAAAGGGTGGTCCCACATGGCCAGGATGAACATTGCGGAAATTAAACAATAGTGTAATATCACTTAAGTCAGTAGTGTCTGATTTTAACCATATGGGACCACCCGTTAGTTCGTTGAGAAGTTCAAAGTTCGTTTTAAACTATGCATTTGATTGACTTCTCGCCTCCTTGGTTCCTACTAGCTGGCAATCAATTTGCGTAGTTCAAAACGAACTTTGAACTTCCCAACGAACTTCGTAACGAAACTTCTGAACATTTTGGTGAAAAGTGACAAGTGAGCTGCAAATGACTGTAGTTGTCTTTGTAAATATGTAATACTGTAGTTTTAGACAAAAATTTTTGTAAAAATGAGAGAATGTGTCTTAAAAAATATGTTTTAAAATGTTCACAATTTTGCTCAAATATGATGTTAGCCTGCTGATACAGACCTCCGCGTGGGGGTCTCGCAAACCGAATCCCCCCAGCTAATATGTCAGATCGCGGGAAATGCCATTTCAGAGACTCAATTTTCAAAAATTTCCCGGGGGCATACCCCTGGACCCTCCTACGAATTGGGCAGTATTACTGCCGCCCTGACTAAAAAATTCTGCCTACGGCCCTGAACTCGCCTCATGTAAAATGGCACTATGATCGTTTTCACTTATGTGATTGGTGGGCACATGGGGGTGGTAAAATAATACGAATTACGAAATGTTTGAATAAGAATAGAGCTAAATTCCTATGGTACACCAATGACCAATATAACCGATAAGTTATATCAAACGAAACAACTTGAAAATTCTACATGCTTGGTATTGTGAGAGAAACGCACCCACATGCTTCCTTTGAGTTAGGTTTGGTCATAGTCAATCGAGATAATCTTTTTGTTCACCTTTATGCATTTCTGTGCACGGTGCACGGTCACTGAACCCATTGTATTTTAGTATAATGAACGAATTGTCCAACAGCAACGTTTCAGTTCAATCACTCAAGCGTGCTATTTAAGTATTAATAAACCTAAAACAAAGGATGTGCACGGTGTAAGGTACGGTTCAACATAAAATCACAGCTCATTATAGGCGCTTTGAAGTTTGCCGAGTTTCCAGACCATATATCTCGATTTACTATGGTTTGGTACAAGAGGAAAGATATATAACCTTCTCCAATTATACACCGATATTCACCTCGCCTTCGGCGAATAATTGTTTTAGTATAAATACACATTTTCGTACTTTTAGGAAGAGCATTTTCTTTAAAATTGTTAATTTCCTTGTCTGTCGCATTGACAACTTTGGCTGGCGGCCATTTTGAATAAACGCTGTACATAGGTGATTATCGAGAATTAATCCGAAGTTGCTCGACAAATCAGCGCGCGTGATTTTCTATAATCACCTGCGTATTTATACTAAGTCCTAGTGTCCAACAGATGAACGACCGTCACAACATGTCACATTTGCATATCAAACAAACTGAAATACCTGAAAAACGAAGCAAGGAAACGAAAAACTGCAAAATATGTCACGGGTGGCGAGTGCTGTTAGCGCGCTGCCTCTCACCAAAACGTTAAGCCCGGTTAGACGGGGTTAGTACTTGGATGGGTGACCGCTTGGGAATGAGCCGTTGTCGGGCTTGAAACTCATGTGAGTAGAGTTGTAGTTGATCTCTCCTGTGCTTCGAGGGTTTTTCGCCGGGTTTTCCGGTTTTCCTCCCTCCATAAAATCAACACCTAACATCTTAGCTGTGATCCGTGGTCTGAACTGTGTCGTATGGCGGCTGCCTTTAGGAACTTGATATGCCTCGACATGGCCACGTTGATCTGCGTCCTTCGCAATTCAGCCGCTGGCTGCATAGTCAATCGAGATATGGTCTGGAAACTCGGCAAACTTCAAAGCGCCTATAATGAGCTGTGATTTTATGTTGAAACGTACCTTACACCGTGCACATCCTTTGTTTTAGGTTCATTAATATTTAAATAGCACGGTTGAGTGATTGAACTGAAACGTTCCTATTGGACAATTCGTTCATTATACTAAAATACAATGTGTTCAGTGACCGTGCACCGTGCACAAACATGCATAAAGGCAAACAAAAAGATAGACCAAAGACTTTAGCTGAGTTTCCAGACCATATCTCGATTGACTATGCTGGCTGCAAGTAAGGATGATTATCCCCTTGTCCTTTATCCCCTTAAAGGCTGTTTTCCACCAGGCGACATTTGTCGACCGACTCGACATTTTTCTTTTGTCTTGGCTAATTAGTTCCACTCGAGAGCTTGCGAGACAAAAAAAGAAAATATCGCTTCGCGCGACATATTTCGCCTAGTGGAAAACTGTCTTTAGGTAAAAACCGGTAGTAATTTTAATTGGTACTTGGCAGCAACTCGCTAAGATCGACTTCAATGATAGTCGTGTTGGTAACAACGTTGTCACTTGTGTTGAGACCGCCAAGAACCTGGGCTGCTGGTTTGACTCGCAGATGAAAATGGACACCCATGTTACTAAATGCTGTAAAGCTGCCTTCTTCCACCTTTTTAACATTAGACGTATTAGGAAGTTCCTTGACCAACATACAAGTCAGATCCTTGTGCAGGCTTTTGTTCTAAGCCGCCTGGACTATTGTAACAGTCTCTTTTATGGTCTTCCTTCGTCCCAATTGAGGAAATTACAAGCTGTTCAAAATGCGGCAGTTCGGCTCATCTGTAACACTCCTCGATTCGATCACATCACTCCTGTTTTATATGATCTTCACTGGCTCCCAATTAAATCTCGTATTGATTTTAAAATACTTCTTATTACATACAAGGCCTTAAATAATCAAGCTCCAATGTACATTAAAGAACTTCTCTCAATTAGGAAACCCACTATTTACAACCTTAGATCGTACTCTGATCCGTGTCTACTAGAACGCCCCAGACTTAAAACTCTTAAGACCTTGGGTGATCGATCGTTTTCTCTCGCTGCCCCAACTTTATGGAACGCTCTTCCCAAAACCATCAGGAATGCATCCTCAGTAGCTACATTTAAAAAACTATTAAAGACATTTTTATTTTTAGACGCTTTTAATTAATTAATGCATGTTCACGTACCATCCTTACTTGTGGTTATCACTGCAATGTATTTTTTATTAACTTAATATTATTGTAATACTCATAAATTGTATATTATCTATTGTTGTAAGAAGTGCATTTGAACATATCCATATCCATATGAAAAATGCGCTATATAAATGTAATTCATTATCATTATCATTATCATTAAAAACTCCACTCGACCGCGATTGGAATTTGAACCCGCGACCTTTGGTTTACTAGTCCGGTCCGACGCTCTACTAACTCAGCTACATGAACTCTCGTGTCATTTCCACTTTAAAATCCAAAGTATAAACAACAATGATTCCGAAATAACTAATCTTTATATTTTTTTTAGTTTTTAGTTATTATGACGGACGGTTATCAGACCAAGCCAAATTTCGATGACGAACAAATGTCTGATGAACGTTTATTGAGGGCATTGACGGAAAAGGATGTTCGCGTTCTCGTCCTGGCTATTGGAGACAGTGCGTCTATTCCAGAGTTCTTAAAAATTACTACGGACGAACGGAATATCTTCCCAGAACAACGATTGGATGAATTGATATCTGTTGTACTCCCAAAAAGTGAGTTATAAGGAAAGGGTCGGCTGTAAAAGTAATCGAAGTGGCTAAAGGTCCGGCAACCGGAACTCGTTCTTGAAAAACTAAAGGTCCGGCAACCGGAACTCGTTCAAGAAAAACTAAAGGTCCGGCAACCGGAACTCGTTCTAGAAAAACTAAAGGTCCAGCAACCGGAACTCGTTCTAGAAAAACTAAAGGTCCGGCAATCGGAACTCGTTCTAGAAAAAATAAAGGTCCGGCAACCGGAACTCGTTCTAGAAAAACTAAAGGTCCGGCAACCGGAACTCGTTCTAGAAAAACTAAAGGTCCGGCAACCGCAACTCGTTCTAGAAAAACTAAAGGTCCGGCAACCGGAACTCGTTCTAGAAAAACTAAAGGTCCGGCAACCGGAACTCGTTTTAGAAAAACTAAAGGTCCGGCAACCGGAACTCGTTCTAGAAAAACTAAATGTCCAGCAACTGGAACTCGTTATAGAAAAACTAAAGGTCCGGCAACCGGAACTCGTTCTAGAAAAACTAAAGGTCCGGCAACCGGAACTCGTTCTAGAAAAACTAAATGTCCGGCTATCGATTCCAGTATCAGCGCGGCCTGAAAGTAGCGAGACACGATCGGAAATTGCAACAGTCTCCAGAGGGGGTGTTGTGGTCGGGGTCTGAGAGGTGGGACTTTTTTTCCGGAGGGTTGTGGTTAGGTTTAGGGCCACCGGGGGGTTGTGGTTAGGTTTAGGGTTTCCGGTCTGGGGTTGGGGTATGGGGGTAAGGTTTCATTTAAAATTCATGATTATGATGAATACAAGGGCAAAATAACATTTCATTATTATAATGAATCTCCTCCGGAGAATGTGCTGGAAATTGCGGCTGTCGACTGGGATTAGCTACGCATGCGTAGAACGACTGTCTTGCGTGTAAACGTCATCAATACACGGCCGACAGGAGCGAGGACACCTCGAGCTCAAAGTGAAATATCTACGAGCGCATAGCACGAAGGTTGGGCTTGCTATAGAATACGGTTTGTTGACAACTCGTGCAATTTTCGCGATGTACGAACCCATTCTCAAATTCATCAGTTTCAAACATAGATATAGGAGACCTAGATTGCTGACTCGGCTGAAGAGGCGCGCCAAATTTGAAAATCCAAGATGGCGGCTCAACCGGTCAAAAATCATAGACAGTGCATAGGAAAAACGATGTTTTTCGCATTTTACGTCCGCCCACTGTTTCCGATCCCTTTCGACCACCTTTTTGGGAAGAACTACCTATTGTGAAGGTCTTGGATGAAAATCGTACAATTTGAGTGGAATTAACAACAAAATAATCGATCGTTAACTGTTGCCGAAACAGTCACTTGCGGTCACTTGGTCGGTTCGAGACATTTCTGGCCGAAAATAAAGGTTTTGGCAAGAAGTGAAAGCCAGTTCTTTCGAATGCTTGGAGCAGCACTCCCGCGAAAGTCATGCATCTACTCGACGAACAATTTCGTGAAGACCATATTACCATCGTCATCAAGACAATAATTGACTTGTACATCAAAATATTCATCCATCGTTTCGGAAAAGTTTATTCCGACCGAGTTGTCCGCGAAGGAAAATCATCCAAGAGGCCAAAGCTGACAAAACGTATTCTTTTTGGCAACGACTGACGACTCAAGAAACTGACTAAGTTAAGAGGTTGGGAGGCTCGAACGTCTTGAACCGACCATGTGACTGTTTCGGCAACATTTAACGATCGATTATTTTGTTGTTAATTCCACTCAAATTGTACGATTTTCATCCAAGACCTTCACAATAGGTAGTTCTTCCCAAAAAAAGGTGGTCGAACGGGATCGGAAACAGTGGGCGGACGTAAAATGCGAAAAACATCGTTTTTCCTATGCCCTGTCTATGATTTTTGACCGGTTGAGCCGCCATCTTGGATTACTCATGTTGGCGCGCGCGTGCGCTATAAATTATATTACAGTCAGCAATCTAGGTCTCCTACATCTATGGTTTCAAATGTCCTCAGAACTCACTTGAGCCAGCACGCACGTGGACTGCGAACTGCTCCATGAAAGTGGCCGATTTTCTATGCGATTTCCGATCGTATCACTGAGTGCATAGTTGGTGGAGGTGGATGGTTTGGAAGCTACATTGTCTTTCAAGATTATGCAATGGTCATGTTGAAGAACACAATAGTTCATGTTGGAGTAAGGCAATTGGTTGAAGATATTCTATGAAACACGTGACGACGAAGGACTACACAACGAACAAAGGACTTACAACACGTGATGACGAAGGACTACACCAATTAAACCCGAACGTTGGTATTGGATGACTGCTTCATTAATTTTATACAGAAAATACAATACGTTCAGTGACCGTGAAATTAAGCAAATTAAACAAAAGCATGGAACGATGACTTTTGCCGAGTTTCCAAACCATCCCCCTCCACTAACTATGCTGAGTGGGACCGACGTAGCACTATCAGCCGCTCAAAACGTCAGCATTTCTTTACTAAAATCTTGGCAGTTCACAAAGGTTGTTGCTTTGCTATTGTTATATCGAAAACACTGCCAATGCAGCAGTCTACCTTTTACATTCGGCGTTTACTCTATCTCATCAGTTTAGAAACCTCTTGGTAAACCCTTTCTTTTATATATAGACGGAATGAGACAAATTAAGGGCAGGCAAACCATTACACTTCCCATGTAACCCATGTAAACAGTAAAATCATACTGTTGTTTTGACCACCGACCGATAAGAGAATTTCGTGACACGAGTTAGGTCAGTCACGGATAGCCGACTCATGTAATGTGTAAGGTTTTACCTTTGGTTCAAGGTTACTATACATGAATTAAAACATTCCCATAACGTAAAAGAAGCTTTGTTGATCGAAGCCATCACACATTCAATGACAGTATTTGAGTATACACTGGTTGACACAGCTGAGCTGAGTGAATCGAAGACAAGGAAAGATATTAAGACTAGAAGTTTTTATCAAAAATGAAGTGCTGCGAGTTGCTACCATTTACTATTTAGTAGTAAAATACTTGTTATCGTCCGAAGCATTTTCAATTAAAGAGCTTAAGCATGCGACGTTTTCCTCAACATGGACGTCACACTTACTTCTCTTTAATAAATCAATATATTCCAGCGCCAAACAATGCCAACTTGCCAAGAAAAGTCCTCGAGGAAGAAAGACAACGTAGTGTAGCGCAGCGCGCAGTTTAATAATGCCTGCCGCTGATCGGTAGACATTGCGTATACCGAAGATCATCGCCCACGAAATCCTAAGAATCGAGTTTGTGAACGCATATAAACTTGGCCCAGACCTCGTCAAGATTAGTGAGCTGCTCGCCTTACGGCTCGCAGCAACAACACGCAAACACGTGTTAACGACAGTTACGTTTAATCGGAATCTGGCTGCGCTGGTACTGGAACCGATTGCCGGACCTTTAGTTTTTCTTGAACGAGTTCCGGTGGCCGGACCTATAGCCACTTCGAAAAGTAATATACCCAACACTCGTCAGTGTCAGTTCATTCTGACTAACGCCAGACGATTTTATTCACGTCTGGAGAAGCCCTCGGACAAGAATGAGTTAAACTATCTCTCTAACTCTTTCCTGTCCAAATTGGTGTTCAGTATTTTATTGACTAACGCCAGACGACTTTATTCACCTCTGGGGAAGCCCTCGGACAGGCCGCTGAGTTAAACTATCTCTCTAAACTAGCTCTCTAACTCTTTTCTGTTCGAATTGGTCTTTAGTATTTTATTCTGGCTAACGCCAGACGATTTTATTCACCTCTGGGGAAGCCCTCGGAGAGGAAGGAGTTAAACTATCTCTCTAAACTATCTCTCTAACTCTTTCCTGTCCGAATTGGTCTTTAGTATTTTATTCTGGCTGACGATTTTATTCACCTCTGGGGAAGCCCTCGGACAGGCCGATGAGTTAAACTATCTCTCTAACTCTTTCCTGTCCGAATTGGTCTTTAGTATTTTATTCTGGCTAACGCCAGACGATTTTATTCACCTCTGGGGAAGCCGTCGGACAGGAATGGCTCAGTCTTTTGCAACACAAACCTTTTCACCAAAATCTTCGGAAGTTCTAAGAAGTTCTAAGTTTCGTTCCCAAATTAAGGGAATGAGTTTTTCCGGCTGCCAATGCAACATGTGCTTATAGACCGTACTGTGTAATTGAATTACTATTATTATTGTAAACAGATCTTCATAATTATCTATATTGCTCTTTATAACTATTATTTTTAAACCTAGTTTAGAACTGTTATTGTTATACCTATTTATTACTTGTAATCTATTCATTTATATTTATTTTAATGGTCGAGCGTTTGCAACACGAGACTCTGGTTCGGGAGAATGGGCAACCACTCCCCACGTCCATCGACAATAAATAAATATTGTATTGTACTGTACTGTACTGTACTGTACTGTACTGTACTGTACTGTGTTGCATTGCATTGCATTGTAACATGGGATTCAATTCGGGACTTTGGGAACTGTCCGCTGAATACAGGGTGTCCGCTTAATGGGGGGCCGCTTAATATAGGTTTGACTGTACTAAGGAGACGTCACGGAAAAGCCATGCAGGGGAAAAGATTAAAAGATAATTGGCAACAAAAATGGTTTGGGTGGAGCCCACTCTAAGCATTGCTGCGCAACATTTTGCCGCAACTCGCCAATTATACTTGGTCAGTTCGCTAATTATACTGCACTGCAATTTTCTAGAAACGCTACCAGTGAACAAAGTGGCCATTGACTTAGAATTCGAAGATATCAAAGAGAAAAGTGAAGCAGAAAGAAACTCGGCGAACTGAAGTATTGTTTAGGTGAGTAACACTGGATCAATGAGGGATGGCACTCACTGCACCTCTTAGGAGAACTATTTAGATATGACTGATAGGGTTATCCAGTGTAAATAAAGTTAGTTTAGTTTACTCTGGTTTTCTTCTGTAGTAACACTGGACTAATGAGGGATGGTCCTTACTACAGACCTCTAGGAAGAACAGTTTAGATATGACTAATAGGGTTATCCAATATAAATAACAATCGAAATATAGTAAGGTTAGATATACTGCCGAAACAGAGAACGTAGGAGTCTAACGTTTCGAGCGAAGGCCCTTCCTCAGAGAGAAACGTCTAAATAGATAAAGTTAGTTTAGTTTACTCTGATTTCTTCCTGTAGTAACCCTGGATCAATGATGGATGGTCCTTGCTGGACCTCTGGAGAGAACAGTTTAGATATTATATATATATATATATATATATATATATATATATATATATATATATATGTATATATATTTCTTTTCCTACACTGTATTAACATATACTTTGTCTATTTTATATAGGGCGAAGGAACGGTTTTCAAAGTACATACTATAGTCCTTAGAAGAAGAGAGACTGAGAGACATGTAGACATGCAGTTAAGAACGACTTATAAAATTCTATGACTTGCTTTTTTTGTTCAGTTAGTCGCAAATATTTCGCTAGTTTGTTGCCTGTCTGTAGCAGTAGGACTCCAGTGCGCTAGTGGCACGGAAAATAAATTTACCACACGAAATAAAATGAATTAAAAATAAACAGACGCTGTGCGGTGCTTCGCGTCCGATCTATGGCGTACTAACTAAAGAATGAATATTTTGTTGGGATAATTATTATGGCACAGCGGACTCGGTGGCGAAAAGTCTACTTGACCGTGGCAACAACACCGCTGCCAAACGTTTGCGCGTGCGTGAATTCGCTGAGTAAACATTGCAAGAGAAGTGGGAACTAGCCATGGCGACAACAACCAGACAGTGAAGACTAAGTAACACTCGCCTATTCATTTGTGTTTTAAAAAAAGGGTAAAGAAAATTACGAAGGGGTAATTTCAGAATATGTTACAATATTGACAAGGACGCCATGCACAAATTACCTACCTTATCGTTTTGGTAGTATGCTTATAATTTTAACTTTTGTGTCGGACTCTCGGACCAGTCCAAATATTTTAGTGTTTTCCCGCTCTTTTTCCGAGGACGAGTTCGGACGTCCCACATGCGCAAAACGTTTGGCAGCGGTGTTCGCGGCAACTGGGATTCGAACCCGCGACCTTATGTTTACTACTCTGATGCTCTAGTCCCAAAAAAATATTACCTGGGTTTCCTATTTCTCTTCAAAAAAACTTAGGTAGGGTAGGTCGGATTTCTTTTTTTTCACTTTTTTTTAATTTAGTGCCTAGGAATGACAATAATATTCTTTCCAACACCAAATGTCAATTACGCTAGCACACCTATTAAAGCTAATGTTGAGCACATTACTAGTTCTGGTTCTGACGCCACGCTTGCTATCTCAAGATACAAATCATGCTGCAACTCGGGGCCCATGTTCCTTAAAAATTCAATGAAAAGATTAAGGGAAACTGGAAACCCAGGTTTGTTTGTTTTTGGCCCTACCAACTGAACTGTCCCACCTTGATTATTATATTGCACAAAATATGCTAAAATCACTAAAAATTACAATTAGTTGTTTCTACCAATACCTTGTTTGGATGTTACATAGTTGACACTGTGTCCTAACGTGGTAGCTTTTTGGTACTAAAAATATACAGTAGTAAGACCTAAAAATAAAAATAAAATTAATGAGTCAGTGCGTGAGTGAGATGAATGCGTGCGTGAATGGGTGCGTGCGTGCGTGAATGAATGTGTGTGTGTGCGTGAATGAATGTGCGCGTGAATTAGTGACTGCGTGAATGAATACACTATCAGTAAATAGCATGTTCTAAGGATTTTGGGTGAAGGAAAATTCGAGTGTAGAATATATACATTTTAAGACCAAACCGGGACCAGTTGCGAAAAATGCAACTACACAGGCCTTCCGGCAGGAATTGAACCCACGACCTTGCGATTCTAGTGCAATGCTCTGACCACTGAGCCACGGAGGGCGTTGCCAAGAGCTTGATCGCGAGTTCTGTATATATAATGTGGTAATGCCAGGAGAGAATTGGGTATATTATAAGTAATATTGGGCATTTCACTCGATTACATAGCATGTTCTAAGGATTTTGGGTGAAGGAAAATTCGAGTGTAGAATATATACATTTTAAGACCAAATCGGGACCAGTTGCGAAAAATGCAACTACACAGGCCTTCCGGCAGGAATTGAACCCACGACCTTGCGATTCAGTAAATAGGCGTGTGCGTGCGTGAATAAGTGCACGGGTGAATGAAGGAATGTGTGAATAAGTCCGTGCGTGCGTGCGTGCGTGCGTGAGTAAGTGCTTGCGTGAGTGATTACACGAGTGAGTGAATGAGTGCGCGCGTACCTGAATAAGTGCGTTCGTATGTGATTACACGAGCTAGTGAGTGAATAAGAGCGCGCGTGCGCGAATGTTATGAGTCCGTGAATGAGTGCATGAGTGATTGCTTTCATGAGTGTCTCCGTGATTGATTGATTGATTGATTGATTGATTGATTGCGTGTGAGTGCATGAGTACATGAATTAGTGTGCGTGTGTTCAGGTAAGTGGGTGTGTGAATAATGAATCATTGCAAACATGGCAACATCAAAATGACAATCAAACTAATACTGCTATGACAGTGGCACCTGAAAGACATTTGGTGGAAACATTTCTGACAATGATAGAAAAAAACAACCAAAAGACACGAGTTTATTAGTAACTTGTATAAAATTACCACTTTTCTCACCTCATTTGTGTGTGTGATTCAAAAGAATCTTTGCTTCATAACGACACCAGAAAGCCAAGAATTAACCAATGCTCTTATCTGAATTTGTTAAGCTTTTATTGATAAAATGTCATTTAAGTACTGGTATTACACAAATCAGATCATAAAACATACAGTAAAAACGATTTGGACAAATTTACTGTTGTGCTGTTTTGTTTTTGCTATAGCTTACAAAACATAAATAAAATTTAAATAGCCAATGCACACGTCTAGATTTTCGTAAGATTTTAATTATTAGTAAAATTTCATTTAATTATTACATAATTAATAAATATAAATTAATTATGTGTAAATATAATTAAATATAATATATATTTATGTGGTGTATATGCATATATATATATATATATAATTAAATATAAATTAATAAACATAAATAAATATAAAGAAACAATTGGACACATTTATTGTTGTGCTGTAGTGTTTATATTATTGTGCTGTAGTGTTCATCATTGTTAAATTACACTCTTAATTACATTTGTGGAAATGTCATAAATTTCCAAAATTCACTGGACCAAGGAAAAATCAAGTTTATATTTGTCAAAAAAAGTACATATAATCTTGTACAGAAGTATTACTGTGGTGTATATGCACTTTGGCAACTGTGTCTTGTGGGTGGATGTTTATTGGCAGTGTTTTTGCAAATATTCAATATTTAATATTCAAACACAGTTCACCTGTGACTAGCAGATATATTGCTGGCAGGGTTCACTAGACCTTTGTCAAAGGTCATACATCACCCCATCCCACCCCCTCTCCACTCACAGGCCAGTGACTACAGTTAGTCTATTACAGTATTGCAAAAATATTTTTGTAGATTTTTAAAAATGAGAAAAAGCTCACAACCTTTAAATTAGATTCCCCATTTGCTTCTAAAAAATAAACAATGTACTGTACATAAAATAATTTAAATAACCTGATGCCCACACCTTAGTTAATGTAATCTTTTATTATTAATAATAAAATTTCATTTAACTATTACATAAATAAGAATCATTAACTAGTAAAGCAATAAGAAATAGACAATTTATTGGTGTTCTGTAATTTTTATTATTTTTATAAAATCATGTATATTTATTTTATACAGTAGGCTGAGTAATGTTGTCATAAATTTACAAAAATTTAGAAAACATTAAAACCATTAATCCATTTCAGTACTTGCATAAACCAGGAAGTCCAAGTGTTATAATTGTATGTGCAGATAATTCAAACAACCATGTACACCTGGATTTGTTAAACCTTTTGTATTGATATTTAGACCACGTTTAAATATGTACAATATTACAGTACATTAAATAGTCCAAAAAAGCAACAACAAATGAGACAAGTTAATTGGAGTGCTGTTTTTATTAGTTTTTAAATCACGTTTTATAGTCTATTACATGGGTAGAAATATTAGTTGTCAAAAATTTCTGAAAATTTGTCCGAACATGAACAACCTAATAAGATCTGGATTTGTTGCCAAAGATGGAGTTTATGCAAATCTAAACCCAGCAACTTTTCTCTAATTGTAAGAGTAAAGTGATTAAGTGAACTGTACATATGATAAGCCAAAGACCGCAGTTCCAAAAAGCCGATCTAGTCCATACCAAGTTTTCCTTATAAGTTATAAGAATAAGATTGGCATTATTTAGTTATTTTATTTGTTTTTTAATTATAAAACTGCAGTGTGGTAATGCAGTAATAGAAAAATGCTAAACAACTTCAACAGGGCTTCCCTGTGCAAGCTCAAAACAAAGTTTAGCTTTTCTCAACTTAATCTGCAAGTTACTAAAATTACACTATTGTCTCTATTGACACTGTTCTGAAATATTAACTACCAGTTAATAATTATATATCATAGTACCAAAGAATATATCCGCACTAAACTGTTTGACCGCACTAATAAAAAGTGATTGAGCCATGCATTTTACCTGGACGCAGCGCAACGTACCTTCCAGATTGGGAGCATCTTCTTGACCTAACCTAAGGACAATCATAGAACAGAAAGTCCCAAGGATAATCAAAATCAACCATGAATTGACACTGGAAATACTTAATTCATCAGTTGACTTTCATTTTCCTTACCTGGCTAAGACATTTATGAGCCTATAGTGTCCAGTGCCATGGTAGGGCTTAGTAACATGAACACATTAGAGAAACTAAACAGCAACAAGCCAGCAAGTGACAGACGAGAGTTGTGGCATTGTTGGTTTAATTTTTCTATTTCCTAACCTATACGAGCAAGAGGTACATTTAGGAAACATGCAACTTTGCTCATAATCTATGGTTCCTATAAGCATGCACTAAAACCACACCATCTAACCTGACCATACTTCACATGCTCTCCCTTGAGCCTTGGATGGGCACCTCCTCAAGCTTTGAATGCATGGGTATATATACTCCCTTGATTCTGTACATGTGTATCCTTGAGTTTTGAATAATTATATCTCCTTGAGCAATAGGCAATCAATACTCTCTAAACAAGAACATTACCTTAAAATCAATATTTTCCTATACAATACCATAAATTCCAATTTTCATTGATATATAAAACCTGTCACATTTTCAAGTTTTTCATTTTCAAATAAATTATTTTTTAAGAAATAATTGGAGGGTTAGTACAAGTATGTTGGCAACAAGCCCCCCCCCCCCCCCCATACTTTCTTTGAAATGAAATAGGAACAACCCATACTACATCCTGCCATATTAAAGAAGGCATAACAAATTAAACCCCTCTAAAATATTTTTTTAAAAATCCCATATTTTGATACAATTTTTATTTTCCAGAATTTAATGTTTCCAAAAATAGCTAGGTTCTGATCTGAATTCTAAGAAAGAAAAAAATCTTGAAAATATATGAACAAGAAATAAGAAAAACACTTTGCATATATATATATATATATAATTAATTAAAATATATTAATGATTTAATATTTTAATACGAATGTATTAACATTTATCTCTTTAAGCTGTTGTTTTGAACAGTTTCTAAAGAATACCTTTCTATTTTCAAGGTACATACTGTATTAACCTTACCCAAACTGAAATGGGCTTTTTTATTCCAAGCCCGTTTCGCATCACCTCTTTTTCAAATATTCTGACAGTCCCGTGAAGAAACGGGAAAAAATTCGCCAGAACAAGCCGGAAGAAACACAGAAAGCAACAGCGTTTTCCAAAATTCTTAAAATTGAAGCCAATAAATGCCAGAAATTTCAAAATATTCTTCGCGTGCGACATGCTTCTAATAAATTTAATATATTAACTGTATACTATATTTATTTTATACCGTGTCTACTTCTTCGAGATAAAACCTCAAAATTAAGTGTTCTTCCCATATTTTCGGCTCAAATAGTCCTAAACGAACGGTGTCGAGCTTAGAAAAGTCTTCAGATAGTTCACAAAGAATAAAAGACTTAAATAGGCTCCGTCTTTGAAAATTCCTGTCTTCTACGAAGTGACATGACGGTTGCGTGTGCAAGCAGTGGACATAAATTTTGTTCAATTTTTTCATTCCGAACGCAATTTCCTCGGTTAAAACAACACACAAACAAACTATACACTATAGTTCACACGACACCGTCGAGAAAAAGCGGAATAATGACTTCCTTTTGTCTAAAATATAGCCGTTGACCGTACCAAAGGGAACGGTCCACCATAAAACCCAAACGGGACACAACAATACCGGTTGAAATATCCTCTCTCTTTCCCTCTCCTGGCTTTTAATGAAGATATTGTGTTACCTGAGTATTCTTTAGGTCTTTCTTCGACTGATGGCAGCATTTAAAGGATATAACATCGGTTTTTCTTGCTTTAAATCCACGAACAACCAAGGCCTCTTCGGACACGGGACAAGAGTGCGCGAGGAAAATTTAAAAGGCCCTCGCTCGGCGAGAACAATGCCAAGACTCACGTGACAGTTTTGGCGCGAAAACAGTGAACCCAACTTGTTAGAGCGCCCCCCCTCGTCCCTCATCAAATTCTGGATTTCAAATCTTCAAATTTTTAACACTTCTACAATATCGGCATTATTATCCATTTATGGGGACTTAGGAGAATGCATAGTTTTAAATTAATAATTACAAAATTAAAATGAAAATTATAGACAGAAATGCGCATTGGACCTTTTCACCAATGGAGGGGCGCCATCTTGAATTCGCAATGCATTATGGTCTATCCAGTGCGGTAATTTTTTTCTTTTTAAATACTTCGTGGCAACAATATCTAAATATAATAATGGTCATATTGTAAAAGCAACAATTCTCGGACGTGTAAAGATAGATTCATGGCAAATGTATCCTTATACGTACGAGAATTATTGCTTTTACCAATATGACAATTATTATATTTAGATATTGTTGCCACGAAAGTATTTATAAAGGAAAAATTACCGCATTGTGTCTCAACACTACGCAATCGCCCTTTTAATGGAGCTGCTAACCCTGGATAGACCATAATGCATTGCGAATTCAAGATGGCGCCGCATTTGTGAAAAGGTCTATTTCCAATGCTATATATATCGAAACTTGTTTCTCGCGCATACAAATTTTGCGACATTTATTTTCCTTAAGGCGGTTTTCCACTAGGCGAAAAATGTCGCGCGAAGCGACATTTTCTTTTGTCAAGACAAAAGAAAAATGTCGAGTCGGTCGACAAATGTCGCCCAGTGGAAAACCGCCTTTAGCGACGTCAAATTTTCGTAATTTTTAAAACGTCGACAAATCCGCTAGATTATAGTCGTAATTTTTTTGAAATATGAATATACTTTTTTAGCTTTACTTTATTTAAGTTTGACTTTCAGTGAAGTATTTAGATGCTATGATTCGGCAATTTTAGGATTATGCCCATTTTTGATTTTAGCTATTTTAAACATTTTACGAATAATAGAGTTTTGACTCGAAATCAAGTTTTTCTGAATCTACATCAGATCCTGAACAAAATACGCCTAATTTGCGGATATGAACAACGAAATGCGAATTTAATTATTTCCCCCGGATTTTTCTTCCGTTTTTCGCCTATTTCTGGAAACTGAGATTTTTTATGGTTGAGAAAAGATTATACTGAAACGTATTTCAGCCAATCCTTCTAAAAATGTTACAACTAATTATAGAACATACCGTAAATATTATTGAACTAGCGTGTACGACTGTTAAATCTCTGTCTGCTTATAACACACAAATTTTCAAGCATTGAAGTGCTCATGCAACGAAAATTAAGTCTGTCTTATTTCACAGAAATGACAAAGTAACATTTCTTACAGTTTTTCATTTCCTTCCTTCGTTGTTGAGACATTTCAGTTTGCTTGATAAGCAAATTTCACACGTGCATAATGGTTATATATATATATATATATATATATATATATATATATATATATATATATATATATATATTTATTTGTGAAATTCATTACTAATTCATGAGTTTTGCAGCCAATCCAATTTCAGAAATTACATCACATGTATACCCCTGTAAACCCCATACAAACTAAAACCAATGATGCTAATTAGTTACAACCACTAGTGGATGTATACTCTTCTGATACAACCACTAGTGCTTGTAACTAATTAGCATCTCAATATCCCAAAGGGATTTTTACTATTTATTCATTTCACAAGTTGTTTACAACACTCGCGTCCTTGTATTGAATATACAATCACTCGCCTTCGGCTCGTGATTGTATATTCAATACAACACGGCCGCTCGTGTTGTAAACATTACATATATATATATATATATATATATATATATATATATATATATATATATATATGTACTATTTACAATATCAGTGGCCGTGTTGTATTGGATATACAAGCTCGAGCCGAAGGCGAGAGGTTGTCATATCCAATACAACACGGACACGAATATTGAATAGCTTAAAATACTCCGAGTCTTTGATGTTAATATGAGTAATATTTGTTCAGATTAATTCAGAAAAAGCTCAATTTCAATGTTTTATAGCTGAGATAGACCTGATATACAACCACTAGTGGTTGTATCAAAATACAACCACGCGTGGTTGTATCAAATGATACAACCACGCGTGGTTTGTATCAGATATCAAATGATACAACCACGCGTGGTTTGTATCAGATATACAACCTTCTTCACGGTCATGATTTCTTTTGTGTTTTCTTCATGAATTATTAATGAGTATTATATATATATATATATATATATATATATATATATATATATATATTGCTATTATCAAACCAAATTAATTCAAAGGAAGCATGTGGGTGTGTTTTTCCCACAACACTAAACAT
>OZ036009.1:12448359-12483359 GCA_964035015.1 Corallium rubrum | reverse complement strand
CCCCCGTTTTTTTCCTTTTTTCCGCCTTTTTCCCGCTTCCGGTAACCGTTTTTCGTTTTTTTTAAATCCCCTGCCAACAGTCCCGCGCGCGTCTTTCGAGTCTGCCACAGGTGCCCACGCGCTGCCAAGATGGACTCCCTGTGGGAAGCCTGGCCAATAGACGGTTAATTCCCTATGGTCAGCAGTCAAACATTTCGTGGCAGTCGCCGCCATCTTACGTAGTAGAACCAGGGCGCTATAAAACACGGGCGGGGAAACGTCAACGGGAGCCCTGATCTATGTGTGATGCGCGTACCCCTCCCCCCCCGCATATTATTGTGTCTTTCTGAACTCAAAATGGCAGACGACTTTGAGGACGAATTGTTCGCCGAAGAAGAAGATTCCTTGCTTGCTTGCTGAACCTAACCTGGAAATTCCAGCGGACTTAAACTGGATTTATTCTGAAAACGGTCAAGCTTTCTTTCACAAAGTCATTAAGACTGCTGGTGTGCCAGAGAGTGAAACAACCGAGTCCAGTGCCGCTAGAATCATTTTATCGCAAACTGGGCAAAACATTGAAGTCTCCACTGACTTTTTGAAGCAGATGTCAACTTGTTTCCTGGTGTGTTATCATAACGTTCAACAAATAAAATGTTCAAAAAAGAAGACGATGAATCTTGAAAGAAGCTTTACGACTCTTCGTGATAATTTATCGATAAAGGAAAAGTGGTTTTGTCTTTTACGTTCGTGTTTTATAGCGCCCTGGTGGAACACATAACGCATTGCGGCCTTAGAACTTGTTCCCAATCCTAAAGTTGACCGGCATAAGCAATCTTGACGTCAGCACGGTCAGATTATCCGGGGGAGGAATATTAAGTGCTCTGTGCCGGGGGAGTCGGAAAAGCCGTAAAGCAAACAACAGATGCCGGTTCGTTTAGTTTTCACTGTTTAACAACAAATACAGTCAAACGATGGCAAGTACACAACACGAAATATTGTTAAGGCATTAAGATTACTATAAAAGAATTTTATAATCTGTTTTTCAGTTTATATTATCGTGAAGTTTCTTCGTTGTCGGCACTGACTGAGAAAAACAACGAAATTTAAAGGTTTTATAGCTCAGTAACAGAAACAAATACAAGAAATTAACGTCTTAAACCTTATTAAGTACTTCTTGTGTCCTTACATTCGTTTAAATTTTCTTAAAATAACTCTTGTCTGTTTTCAATCTACGAAAGCTATACAGTATATTATATAAAAAGCATAAGGATGTCTGCGAAGATTTTACCAAAGATCTTGGCGATCGAAAGAAGGAAATTATGGAATATATTCCAATTGGAGCTCGAAATGAAAATTTAACTGTTTAACTTTCAACTTTTGGCGGTTGCCAGTGAACCTTCGTCGATCCGAGGTGAGTAGGCTTGTATTATTTTATTCAGATGGATAGTACTTAGGACGTCATAACATCACAATTCTTCCTCAATAAACAACTGAGCTGCAAAGTGAAAGTGTTTACGAATTTTGCTAGGCCTTCCCCAGCGGGTCTGTTCGGATCACTTCCGAAACGTGTCAACCGAGAAAGGCCTAGAAACTAGGCTAGGGTTAACACCAATACAAATTTAATTACTTCTTCCCACAAGGGGCTCTTCAAGAGCAATTTACATACTAAATTAAGTGGCAGAGTGAGTCGAAGGCATACGAAAGGCGCACTGGTAGCTGCCATACGACACATTTATGACACACATGTCAGACCACGAATTACAGCTAAGACCTACAGTCCTGGACAAAAGTCCTTGGGACATCATGCAAAAATCGTGAAAAATGGCAAATTCTTAAATTTTCAATAAAACACGGTTTCTTAGCTTTGCAACATTGCAAAAGATCTACAGTTTAATAAAAGAGTCCCCGTCTCTGCTCCCCCTCACACCCTCAATGGGGGAAAGGATCACTGGAGCAGAGTCTCTGCAGAGTTTCCACCCGCACGAGAGCTCTTACTTAATTTGCGTATTGGTCAACCCTTCTATACTCGACAATCTGTTGCTCATGCATCTGTTGCGAACAAACGGTGCAGAATTTCAGAGACCAATCCTATGGTTTCTAATGGGAGTAGCTCGCGGATCCCTGCTATACAAGATACAAGACCGAATCCTTACCAGCAAGTTCATGAGTAGAATGGTCATAACCACGATAAAGAGAACAAACAACACATAAGTAAAGGCTGGAGGAGGCTCGCCGTTCTCTATATTCTCACTAAATCCATTGTCGTAATCATATTCACCGATAATCATAACAAACGTCTTGAGAAGACTCAATCCTGGAGTTTGAAACGGAGTTGTCTAAAAAGACACCCAGAAAAAGATTGATGTATATTTTTCGTTAGGCCCTAATCAAAAGGAGAGTAGCTTTAAAACACGTCACGTGACGTCAAGTGGCATAACATGAGTTGACTAACATGACGTGACGTAACATGACGTAACGTGACATGGCGTGACATAACATGACGTGACGTAATATGACGTAACATGATGTGACTTGACGTAACTTGACGTAACTTGACGTAACATTACGTGAAATGACGTGACATAGCGTGATATGACGTAACGTAACGTGACTTAACATGACGCAATATGACGTAACATGACGTGACATGACATGACATGACGATGTAGCATGACGTAACATAACATGACATGACGTAACATTACAAAACATAACGTAACATGACATGACATAACGTGTTATCGCGTGACATACCATCACGTGACACTGGGGTCGCCATTGCACGTCACACGTCACCAGAACGTATGAAGTGGCACAATGAAAAACTGAAAACTCGCTGCAAAAATCAACCAGAAAACTCATAATTTTTTATGCCTAAAGGTTTTTAGAGATGATACCGAAGAAGCTAGTACGTATTGGGCTAATCGGCCTTGTACCTGAACTATTTCTGGCCACGACAATGGATTGAACGACGAAATATCTGCCGAACAAAAGCAAAATTCGAGTCCGAAACTCCACGGAAAATGCTGGTTATTCTTATTTTTCTTTGTTAGCTTGGCATGCCAAGAATTAGTAAAAGATTGAGGTTAAAGTATAGCTTTAATTCTAGTTTCTGTTGTGGAAATGCTAAATCTGACGTTTTTCGATACAAAGAGTAACTCCAGAGCTGTAATAACACCCGGTAAAGTGAATTTTGTTGGGGTTTTTCTACTGAAAATTGAAAAATTTAAAAGCCAACTATCTTTATAAACAAACTCTCCATTTTAAACATGGGATGCTTATGTATTTTCTTTATATTTGTCCAAACCATGTCAATTTTTGATTGCGTATTGTTGACTTTCATTTGAGACCTTATATTTTTACTGTTTTTCTTGTTTTTACTCGTCGTGTCAGTGTTCACATACTCTATAGTATATTGGAATTTAATCTAAGCCTGAAAGTGGTCAACAAGTTCAGTTTTTTTTCAACCCATTTCACTAAATAAGTCCAAATTCAGCTTCATTTTTTCTCGGCTATAAAGTAAAAGGGACTGGGATTGACGTGCATGGCGGCCCCCATGTCCGCCATTTTTGGCTTCATGATACGCCATCGAGTTATCGTTCCAGTTTACTTAGAGTTCAATGCGTGACACAACGTAACATGACATCACGTGAGGTGAGATGGAATAACGTAATGACGTAACGTGATATCAAATGACATGACGTAACGTGACATGACGTAACATAACGTGACGTAAAATTACATTACGTAACACGACATGACATGACGTGACATGACATTAAAGAAAGTCACGTACCAGACGCAAAACTACGGCACTTACCCAGTATCTGTGTAACAGGGTATAGAATGCCAGTCCAAAGGCCACCGTGAGTAAGCCGAGAATGACTGAAAACCGAAGAAATGTCAACATAATGTCCTCAAGCATCACAATGTAAATGCCAAACATTGGAAATTTACGAAGGAACAGAACCAACACGATCCATGTAAGGAAGATGGCCAATGCGCCAACGTTGATGTGCCATTGACTGCAACTGTGAAACAACGTAAAATAACTTGTCAACGTAACACGTCAAAATATCAAACATGTCCATGCTTCTCTGGCTTGGATTGGTTCGAGTTTATTCAAGGATATCGTATTGACTGGGTTATAATTTATTATAAAATAAGGTGCCCCTACGCACGCTCTGATTGGCTGGGCTCCGTGCATTTATAAGAGAACATAGATCATGAATGACGTAGAATGGCGTCAGCTGGTCGTAAAAGCCCGCCAAATTCCAAAACTACCTCACTTTTAGCTTGGTTTTGCTTCTTCTTATTTTATTAAACAAATAAAACATACCGCTCCTGTGCATATGTACTCTTATAAAGGTACGTTTGACGTGATTTGAACACGAAAGAAGTGTAAAGGCACTCGGCTATCGCCTCGTGCCTCTACTCAACTTCTTTCGAGTTCAAATGACGTCAAACGTGCCTTTATAAGAGTACATATGCACGGAGCTTTATGTTTTATTTGTTAAATGAAGTGCATTTGAATGGCGTAATGAGATAAGATGGAATGAGAAGCGATGTGATGGAATGGGATAGGATGAGATGAAATGAGATGGGACGAGGTGAGATATAGAGATCAGTGGGTGAGATGTCATGACGTGACATGACATGTGATATGACATGATGTGACGTGACATGTGATGTGACGTGACATGACATGTGATATGACATGTGACGTGACATGACATGACATGACATGACGTGACACGACGTGACATGACATGACGTGACATGTGACATGATGTGAGATGACGTGACATGTGACATGACATTAGGCTCGATTTCCAGCCTTATCTCGACTCGCGGGACTTTACCCGCGTACGAACGGCTGGACGCGTGAGCGGCTTGTTATGTCTGTGACGTAATGCATAATTTACCCACGGCAAAGATATTTTTGTCATTCATCCAACCAACACTATAAACACAGTCAGTGAACGATAAATCGCAGATGTTTGAAATGGCAGAAATGCAGCAAAGACACGACTTATAATTCAGTGAGCTTCGTGAACTGAAGCAAGGTGCAATCTTTTCTTATGGACATCTTTAATCAACAATTTATAGGCCCGCCATTTCACGAAGACACAAACGGTGACATTCACCAGGTTCAATTAGCTTTTTAGCATCTTCGTCGTTCTACAAATCGTCGCCGAACTCTGCCGTGATTCAAACTGACTTGAGAAACCGTATCTGATCATCTTCCTGACTGAAATATCCGTGATTTTCCTGACCTAGTAGGTTAAATGGCAAACACATCTTGGCCACTAATGGTCACGTTGCAAATCTTTTAAAAAATGATCTTCAAAAGTTTCGAAAATTCGGTCGTACGCCTGGGCTGTCACGATGATTTATACAAGTGTTCAATAATATATGCCTGCTGAAAATGTGCAGGCGCGTTTGTGATTGGAGGAAATTGACAATGACAAGCTCACGAGCCCAGCCGTGATTTCGGGGGCGGGTCGCAGCCCGAAATAAGGCTGGAAACCGAGCCTAACATGACATGAGATGTTACGTGACATGACATGACATGACATGACGTCTCACGTTACGTTAGGTCTGGTCACGTCATGGCCGGAAAGAAAAATGTTCCAGAACAAATACCGTGCACCATTGAAGCTAGAGGAAACAAAATCGGAGAGATCAAAATCAGCCGAGACGTAGACAATTGTAGCCATATACATAATCATCTCGAACAAATTGGTGTAGTCAGCCAAATACTGCAGGCGTTCGTATGCCATTTGGAATAACTAAATAAGAAAAAAATCCAAAAAAAAGTTAGAACTATTACAACTACTATATTCATGGAAATCGTCCCTCATAAGCTAGCAAGTTAGCACATTGCCACTACAGACAGACCTGAACACTGTTAATCCTTTGACTCCTAAGCACGCAATGTAGACCACATTGTACTGTGATACAAACACGAATGACGTGATTTCAACCGGAAAAAATGCCTAGTGGAAACACGAGGCGAAGCCGAGTGTTTTCACACATTTTTTCCGGTTGAAATTGCGTCATTCGTGTTTGTATCACAGTACAGAGTCACAAAAGCGATTTTCTATTTGTTTTATAAAATAACTAACCATTTTACGAGGTAAAACACCAAGGAGAAGCCACCAAAGTGACCGAGACTCAGCTGACGAATGATGGCGTAATCAAATAAATACGCCAGTGATTACGTGAGATTTAACCACACAGAGCATTGCGACGTCAAACGTGTCTCTGTACTCTGAGTGAAAATGGCTCTCGTCCAATCAGAGCGTGCGTAGCATACCTGTTATTTTATAAACTTTTGTATTACATGAAGTGTCCCCAATTGAACGGCGCCATCTTGTTAGGTCTTCCGACGGCGTAAAGTAGCCCGAAGTGTTGGCGACTCACGCCGATAACTCTTTTGAAGCAAAAAAATGCTTTGAGAAAGACGCCGTAAACAGAAATTTAATTATTTTTTAAAGTAAAAAGTTCAAAGACATTCAAATACATGTAAATTATGGCGTGAAACAAAGGTTCCGTGGGAAATTCCAAGCTTTTTTCTTTGCCGTGTTTGTTGTCGAATGAAGCAAGCTCAAAATGGACAGTTAAAACATCTTCCCGAACACAAAGAAACTCAAGAAACATACAAATACAGCAGAAACCCATTCAGAATGATCCTTTAAAACGAAACCTGTAAATATGTTTGGTTTAGTTGCACTTTTTGTTTACCGACAAGGGTTTTTGGCTCTAAAAATGTTTGTCAACTCTCAGCTCTTTTTTTTTTTTGTAAATTTGGTCCCACGTCCTTTTAAATTTCATAAGACACGGTTAGCCAAAAGTTGCCCTGTGATTGGTCAATTTCGCGGCTAAGACCTTTTCGTAGGTCACCCGCACTCCAGGTATATAGAGGTCAGTGATGTAGACGCATTTTTAGTATTTTACTCTGGATAACGCCAGACAATTTTAGCCCGACAATTTTAGCCCGCCAATTTTAGCCCGCCAATTTTACTCGTCAAGGGAAGACCCCTGGTCAACCTCGTACCCAGGGCCATTTGTAGGGAACTGGGCCAAGATGGCGAATAAAACAAAATGGCGGGAACAAATGGCCCTGGTGGAGGCTAGCCCAAAATGCGCAGTATATTGCGCATTTTATTAACTAGAACTCAGTTCTTTACACAGTAATTATACCTAATTACACCTAATTATTGCATGGTTTAAAATATAATTTCCCGTGCCGTGTGCAGGAACAACCGACAAGGTCAAAATACAATTTTAAAAAAGACAAAACAAAATCAAACCGTCTGATTTACGCCATAAGCTCTTGACCAATCAGAGGCTGAGTTAGCCTGGCCTCCACCAGGGCCATTTGTTCCCACCATCTTGGCCCAGTTCCCTACAAATGGCCCTGGGTACGAGGTTGGACCCCTGGTATTACAGAATGCCCTAGTAATCCATTTTACGAAATTTGTTACCGCCCGCGCAATTTTCTCTCTGATTTGTCTCAAATTTGCACTAAATGTAGTTAAGTATGCAAAGGACACTATCGTATTATAAATTATAAAATAACCGAAAGTAAATGAACGACAACACGCACTCTGATTGGCTATTGAGTCAAACAAGCGTGTCATTGCATTTCCAGTGCAATTTTAAGTGCATTTTCATCGCTAAAATCGCCGACGTGTTGTACGGGGCCACGCGTGGTGCTAAATGGTAACAAACTCGTACTCAAGGACAGGACATGCAGATGCAAGGATTGCGTAGGATTGCGAGGAATCAAGAGAAGATCAACGAAACGTCCAATACCAATAATTTATTGGAATTGGATAATATATAATAATTTGGATAATATATAATAATTTATTGGTATTGGTATTGGTATTGGTAACTGGCCTAATCCACTCAATAAGGGCTCTTAGATTTGCGAGAAAACATTTTTGGGGTTAGTGGCACTTTAAAACATTCGCAGTACGTGTTTTATCAGATCTAAAACACGAGGCGATAGCCGAGTGTTCTAAATCTGATAAATAAATACAAAAATAGCGAAACGCACACTTAATATTTACAGACCAAAACTCAGACAAACAAACTGAAATTGAATCTCCAGGGTTTCCAGGGGTTTTTTCTTTTAATTTATGCAATACCCGGGTTGCTATGCGTGTTTTCATTGGTTGTTGGCCATGATCTATTAGAGGACAGACACATGGACACGTCAGATCACGTCAGCTGACTTGCTTTTTTCTTTCTTCATGCCCCCAAATCCGGCAAGATTTTCGATAAAAACCTTTTAAATTTTTGTATTGTATAAAACAAATAGATTCCATTTTTTGTTGACTGTTCAGTTATAGATGCACAGAAGACGTAACAACGTGGTAAGAACATCAGTGACCCACTCGACTGCGTTGTGACGTCACTTGTGCATCTATAACTGAACAGACAACGGCAAAATGAAATCTATTTGTTGTCAAATAGTTGTTCTGGCCGCGTTATTGTGTTGACGTTTCACGGCCCTAGCTATCAACTTTGAACTGAAAAATAAAGTGTTTTCCAAAGACGTAAATATTAAAGTGCTTATGTCACAAAAAAATTTTTTTGACTTTTGAGTAGAGGACAAAAAGTTAGTTAATAGGTTCTTTAACATTTTTCGGTTTTCTCTTTTCATTCGCGAGATATGCGGCTCTAAACCTTGAAAAATTGGCTTTTAGCAAAAAATTGTCGCGCCCGAGAAAAAAACGGAAAAGGGTCTGGGGCGACAGCCGTGTGACGTAGCTTAAGGGACGGAGGTTCGAATTCACATGTGAAGAAGTACTAAAAAGCTATTTCTCAATAAAAAAAGACAGCAAAATGCCGGATAGATGCGTCGTTTTTGGTTGCTCAAAGCAAGCAAACGCAGAGAGAGGGATCTCTCTTCATCGCATTCCCTTAAGCTACGTCACACCACGCTCGTCCCAGACTCTTGTTGATACGCGACATTTTCACGAAAATTGCTGTTTAGAGCCGCATATCTCGCGAATGAAAAGAGAAAACCGAAAAATGTTAAAGAACCTATTACCTAACTTTTTGTCCTCTACTCAAAAATTTTTGTGACATAAGCACTTTAAATTACGGTGGCCCGTATGTGCAATACACAAAAGAGAATAACAGTACGCAAACAAAAGTTTCAATTCACAAGTAAATTAGCCGATACACATTACAAAGTATCGATGCACTGAAACGAATTTCAATACACAACAAAGATTCGCGAAATACACAACAATAAATATTTTCAGTACGTAATAAATTCTTTCCACAAATACACAACAAAGTATCATGCGAAACACAACAGCGTAATTTGATACACAACAAAGTCGCGTCGCAATACAATAGAGTGTAAGTCGATACACAACAAAGAATAGATCTCAATACACAACGAAAAGTTTCGATACACAACAAAAAGTTGCATGTGGGAATCTCATGGACAATAGGGGAAAGGGAAAGGACAGAGTAATATGAGCCAAACCATTCTGTGGTTGTCTAAACCCGGTGTGAACATCAGTGAGATTTCCATGTTTAACTTGTGAATTTCTTTGAGACTTGAGCTCGAGACAATGTTCTGTTGTAAATGTGGAAGCCCCATGGAGGAATCCTTTATCTATTACCCAGCCGGTGAGAATAAAAAGGGCGATACTGATACTGCCGGTGCCAGTAGCCCAGTACTGGTATTAAAGACCAGAGAACGTGACGCGGGGCACGCAAAGCAGAGGTTCGTCTGTTCCTTCATATTCTTCTTTTATGAAAGAAAAAGAAGAAGAACGAACATCGCACTTCCAGCCGAAGTCTAAGAAAGCCCGCTCGTCGAAAACCAATGACAAAGATTCCAAGCCCGCTGCCCGCCGTTGCTGAAGTGCTTATATAGCCAAAGGCGCTCCGAGTTCGTGGCAAGACTTTTCCTGTGAAATTGTCAAAAGATATGACCTATGAGCAGGTTTTAGAAAGCGCTTTGAAAAAGTGGGCAGATTTAGTATGATAGAACGTTTTCAAACAACCGTGGTCGGTCGGCTAGTTCTTGTTTATCAACAGAACATTGTCTCGAGCTCAAAGAAATTCACAAATTAGACCATAACTAAACATGCCCAGAATGGCTTGGATCACATTGCTCTGTCCTTTCCCTTTCCCCTATTGTCCATGAGATTCCCACATGCAACTTTTTGTTGTGTATCGAAAACTTTTCGTTGTGTATCGAGATCTATTCTTTGTTGTGTATCGACTTACTGTATCAAATTACGCTGTTGTGCTTCGCATGATACTTTGTTGTGTATTTGTGGAAAGAATTTATTACGTACTGAAAATATTTATTGTTGTGTATTTCGCGAATCTTTGTTGTGTATTGAAATTCGTTTCAGTGAATCGATACTTTGTAATGTGTATCGGCTAATTTACTTGTGAATTAAAACTCTTGTTTGTGTACTGATATTCTCTTTTGTGTATTGCACATACGGGCCACCGTATTAAATGAACGTATGTACGAATACTAGAATTTTCTATATTTTTATATTATCAATTAATATAAAAAGCAAAAATTTCATTTCATAAGCACTTTAAGGTTACAGGATACCCTAGGAAGCCATTTCAAGAAATTTGTTACCGCTCGCTCAGTTTTTTCCCGATTTGTCTCAAATTTGCACCAAATGTAGTTAAGTATGTGACGGACACTATCGTATTATACAGTAAATAAGAAATAAAATATTGTTGCAGATATACTCATCAGTTTAAAATCACAGTACCTTCGCGCCACGGTTTAAGGCGGTCTTTGGGTTTACCAAAAAGTTCCCAATTGATCATATTTACACTTCTCAATGTTTGTTCTAAAAAAGTGTGTTCGCGCGTTTCATTTATGTAAAAATTACCTGAGTTGCAAGCTTTTATTTGTCAATTGCTTGTGTAGGTCGAGAAATAAAATATCCTAGCTGCTAAACCACTACATTAATAAAAAATATGCGAACACACTTTTTGAGAACAAACATTGAGAAGTGTAAATATGATAAATTGAGAGCTTTTTGGTAAAACCAAAGACCGCCTTACACCGCGGCGCGAAGGTACTGTGATTTTAAACTTATGAGTATATCTGCAACAATATTTTATTTCTTATTTACTGTATAATACGATAGTGTCCGTCACATACTTAACTACAGTTGGTGCAAATTTGAGACAAATCGGAAAAAAATTAAGCGAGCGGTAACAAATGTCTTGAACTAGTAGACGCACAAAATATTCATAAGAATACTTACTTCGAAAAGCACGTGCAGACAAGCCATGATGAGCAAAATATACCTTCCTGCCTCGATAAACACTTTATAATCTAATGTATCCTTATCTTGCTCGTTGCTGCAGTCTGCTGGCGTAGTTCCGTTCTTTGGAATGAAAATAGGCGATTCGCGTGTCTTTATGATGACATAGCCGGTAAGGAATAAGAGGAAAACAAGGAACAGAAAAAGTTTCAAGTAAAACAGTTTCCGTCCAAACATGCTCCACTTGCTGTCGAGAAGAAACACAACCAAGGGATGTGTAATAAGATTTTCACGACTATGTTTTACCTGGAGATAAGAAAGTAAAGTGAAGTGAAGTGAAGTGAAGTGAAGTGAAGTGAAGTGAAGTGAAGTGAAGTGAAGTGAAGTGAAGTGAAGTGAAGTGAAGTGAAGTGAAGTGAAGTGAAGTGAAGTGAAGTGAGGTGAAGTGAAGTGAGGTGAAATGAAGTGAAGTGAAGTGAAGTGAAGTGAAGTGAAGTGAAGTGAAGTGAAGTGAAGTGAAGTGAAGTGAGGTGAGGTGAGGTGAGGTGAGGTGAGGTGAGGTGAGGTGAGGTGAGGTGAGGTGAGGTGAGGTGAGGTGAGGTGAGGTGAGGTGAGGTGAGGTGAGGGGAGGTGAGGTGAAGTGAAGTGAAGTGAAGTGAAGTGAAGTGAAGTGAAGTGAAGTGAAGTGAAGTGAAGTGAAGTGAAGTGAAGTGAAGTGAAGTGAAGTGAAGTGAAGTGAAGTGAAATAAAGCCGGTTTTCCACCTGCGAATTTTTTCGCGCGAATCGACATTTTTCTTTTGGCTTATGAGCTCTCGGCTGGAACTAATTAGAAGTCTATTCAATATTTACAATAGAAATGTCGATTCGCAAGTGGAAAACCGGCTTGAAAACCGGCTTAAAGTAAAGTAAAGTAAAGTAAAGTAAAGTAAAGTAAAGTAAAGTAAAGTAAAGTAAAGTAAAGTAAAGTAAAGTAAAGTAAAGTAAAGTAAAGTAAAGTAAAGTAAAGTAAAGTAACGTAACGTAACGTAAAGTAGGGTAGGGTGGTAGGGTAGCGTAGGGTAGCGTAGGGTAGAGTAGGGTAGGGTAGGGTAGGGTAGAGTAGAGTAGAGTAGAGTAGAGTAGAGTGGAGTGGAGTGGAGTGGAGTGGAGTGGAGTGGAGTGGAGTGGAGTGGAGTGGAGTGGAGTGGAGTGGAGTGGAGTGGAGTGGAGTGGAGTGGAGTGGAGTGGAGTAGAGTAGAGTAGCTCTTAATCAAATGATCTAACACCTCGCCTACCATTAACATAAGTGGATGGTTCTTCTTCTTTTCCAAGTCACGCTGGACCTCTTCGGCGGTCTTAAATTCAATCGACTGATACTCTTGGCGTTCCTTTCTGACTTTCGATCTTGAAATCGTATCATCATAGTCACTGGCCTTAGCTATCGTATTAGCCTTAGCCTTTGGACTACCATTAACGATGGGTCTCTCCATGGTATTATACTGTGCCATATTAGCATCCCCGTCATCATCGTCGTCCTGCCAGTCAGCATAGATATCTTCTAGAAATTCATAGTCTAATGTCACCGTGAACTCGAGACTGTCTGGAGCTTCGTCGCCAAGTGCTACACATTTATTGAAAACAACTTCGGCAACCTCTAATGAAAAATAATATGCAAATGGTTAGAAAAATATTTTGTCAAATTTGTCAAAGTTCGTGTAAATAGGGTGTCGTATCATCACTACCACCATCACTACTGTCGTCACCATTACCATGACCATGGCCATCACCATCCTCACCACTACCATCATCACTATCACTATCACCATCAGTATCACCACCATAGTCACCATCACCGTCAACGCGCCACCTGACCACCACCATCGTCACCACCATAATCACCACCACCATCGTCACTACCATAATCACCACCACCATCGTCACCACCATAATCACCACCACCATCGTCACCACCATAATCACCACTACAATAGTCACCACCATAATCACCACTACCATCGTCACCACCATAATCACCACCACCATCGTCACCACCATAATCACCACTACCATCGTCACCACCATAATCACCACCACCATCGTTACCACCATAATCATCACTACCATCGTCACCACCATAATCACCACCACCATCGTCACCACCATAATCACCACCACCATAGTCACCACCACCATCGTCACCACCATAATCACCACTACCATCGTCACCACCATAATCACCACCACCATCGTCACCACCATAATCACCACCACCATCGTCACCACCATAATCACCACCACCATCGTCACCACCATAATCACTACCACCATCGTCACCACCATAATCACCACCACCATCGTCACCACCATAATCACCACCACCATCGTCACCACCATAATCACCACTACAATAGTCACCACCATAATCACCACTACCATCGTCACCACCATAATCACCACCACCATCGTCACCACCATAATCACTACCACCATCGTCACCACCATAATCACCACCACCATCGTCACCACCATAATCACCACCACCATCGTCACCACCATAATCACCACTACAATAGTCACCACCATAATCACCACCACCATAGTCACCACCATAATCACCACTACAATAGTCACCACCATAATCACCACTACCATCGTCACCACCATAATCACCACCACCATCGTCACCACCATAATCACTACCACCATCGTCACCATCATAATCACTACCACCATCGTCACCACCATAATCACCACTACCATCGTCACCACCATAATCACCACCACCATCGTCACCACCATAATCACCACTACCATCGTCACCACCATAATCACCACCACCATCGTCACCACCATAATCACCACCACCATCGTCACCACCACCATCGTCACCACCATAATCACCACTACCATCGTCACCACCATAATCATCACTACCATCGTCACCACCATAATCACCACTACCATCGTCACCACCATAATCACCACCACCATCGTCACCACCATAATCACCACCACCATCGTCACTATTACCATCATCACCGCCATCTTTACCATTACTATGACCATCAGTATCACCATGCACCTGACCACCACCATCGTCACCACTGCCATCGTCAACATTACTATGACCACCACCTCCATCATCACCATTACCATCACCGTGACCACCATCACCATCGCCAGCACCTCCATTATCATCGTCACCATTACCATTCTACACTTAGAAAGCTGTTGGTGATGTTGTTGTTGATGGTGATGGTAATGATGATGATGGTCATAGTGATGGTCATGGTGGTGATGATAGTGATGACTGTAACAGACGTTCGGTGGAGGTTCGTCAAGCTCAATTACTCAGAAAAGATTTCTGAGACCCCAGACAGGGTTCGAACCTGCAACCATCTAATGACTGGTTAGACGCTCTAACCATTGGGCCAGTGAGGCTCAGATGGAGAGCTAAGGTTGCAAGTTGCGAGAGCTAGTGGTGGTGGTGATGGTAATGGTGGTGAATGTGATGGAGGTGAATGGGATGGTGGTGGTGGTGATGGTAATCGTGGTGAATGTGATGGTGGTAGTGGTGATGGCAATGGTGACAAAGGTGGTAGCGGTGGTGAAAGTGATGGTGGTCGTGGTGATGGTGGTGAATGTGAATGTGATGGTGGTGAATGTGATGGTGGTGGTGGTGATGGTGGTGAATGTGAATGTGATGGTGGTGGTGGTGAATGTGATGGTGATGGTGGTGATGGTAATGGTGGCGAATGTGATGGTGGTAGTGGTGATGGTAATGGTGACAAAGGTGATAGCGGTGGTGAATGTGATGGTGGTGAATGTGAATGTGATGGTGGTGGTGGTGAATGTGATGGTGGTGGTGGTGATGGTAATGGTCGTGAATGTGATGATGGTAGTGGTGATGGTAATGGTGACAAAGATGGTAGCGGTGGTGAATGTGATGGTGATGATGGTGGAAGTAGTAATGGTGACGGTGTTGGTGTTATTGATGCTGATGGTAATAGCTGATACACGCACCTGGTTCCTTCATAATCATCTTTCTCAAAGGTGTTGTAATGATACCATGCTCAAACGATCTATTTCTCATTGCCTCACGCCAGTTATCGTGGTCCAGAATCGCAAAAGCACAAGCTCTGAAAAATATAGAGATTGATGTGCTTATCACAAGAAGACTAAGAGGAGATAATTTTGTTGTTTATATGCACATGTAAATCACATGTAAAACACATGCAAATCACATGTAAATCACATGTAAGTCCGTGTAAACCAGATGTGAATCACATGTAAATTACATGCAAAGTACACGTAAATCACATGTAAACAGATGCGAAACACATAGAAAACATGTAAACCGCATGTGAAACACATGTAAACCACATGCAAAGCACATGTAAACCACATGCGAAGCACATGTAAACCAAATGCAAGCACATGTAAAACACATGCAAAGCACATGTAAACCACATGCAAATGGCATGCAAAGCACATGTAAACCACACGCAAAGCACATGTAAACCAAATGCAAGCACATGTAAAACACATGCAAAGCACATGTAAAACACAAGTAAATCACATGTAAAGGGCATGCAAAGTACACATGTAAAACAGGTAAGACCTACAGCAAATCTCTACTTGCAGAACAATGTAACCTTGATGCGCAACAAGCTGCATCAAGTTGTTGCTTGTATTACTTCGCCTTAATTAAAAACGTACTAAACCCCTGAACAACTTGTGCCGTTTTTTGTTGTGTAAATAGACAATTACCAACTTACTTGTGACCTTCGTCAATCGCCATGTCCAAAGCATTTCTTCCAGTGGAATCACGAAGCGAGATGTCAGCATGATATAACATCAACAATCGAATAATATCAACATGACCTGCACTTGCTGCTAAATGTAATGGAGTCATCTAAAACAGGAAACAGCGCATAACACATGAGAAAAGGCATACCTTAGAAAAATTAAGTTCGAAATATATTCTTGTATTTAAGAGCAGTCTCAAAATTATTATTGTTGTTGTTGTTGTTGTCGCTTTTTCTGTCGTTGTCGTAATCGTTGTTGTTGTTGTTGTTGTTGTTGTTGTTGTTGTTGTTGTTGTTGTTGTTGTTGTTGTTGTTGTTGTTGTTGTTGTTGTTGTTGTTGTTGTTGTTGTTGTTGTTGTTGTTGTTGTTGTTGTTGTTGTTGTTGTTGTTGTTGTTGTTGTTGTTGTTGTTGTTGTTGTTGTTGTTGATGCTGTTACTGCTGCTGCTGCTGTTGCTGCCGTTGTTGTTGTTGCTGTTTGGTGGTGGTGGTGGTGGTGGTGTTGCTGCTGCTGTTGTTGCTGCTGCTGCTGTTGCAGCTGTTGTTGTAGCTGCTGTTGCTACTGTTGTTCTTGCTGCTGCTGCTACTACTGTTGTTGTTGTTGCTGCTGCTGTTGTTGCAGCAGCTGTTGTTGTTGCAGCAGCTGTTGTTGTTGTTGTTGTTGTTGTTGTTGTTGTTGTTGTTGTTGTTGTTGTTGTTGTTGTTGTTGTTGTTGCTGTTGCTACTGTTGTTGTTGCTGCTGCTGCTGCTGTTGTTGTTGTTGTTGTTGTTGTTGTTGTTGTTGTTGTTGTTGTTGTTGTTGTTGTTGTTGTTGTTGTTGTTGTTGTTGTTGTTGTTGTTGTTGTTGTTGTTGTTGTTGTTGTTGTTGTTGTTGTTGTTGTTGTTAGCTGTTGTTCCTGTTGCTGCTGTTGTTGCAGCTGCTGTTGATACTGCTGCTATTGTTAGCTGCTGTTGCCGCTACTGTTGTTGTTGCGGTTTGGTGGTGGTGTTGCTGCTGTTGTTGCTGCTGCTGTTGTTGTTGCTGCTGCTGCTGTTGCAGCTGTTGTTGTAGCTGCTGTTGTTGGTGCTGTTGTTGCTGCTGCTGTTGCAGCTGTTGTTGCTGTTGCTACTGTTGTTGCTGCTGCTGCTGCTGTTGCAGCAGCTGTTGTTGTTGTTGTTGTTGTTGTTGTTGTTGTTGTTGTTGTTGTTGTTGTTGTTGTTGTTGTTGCTGTTGCTACTGTTGTTGTTGTTGTTGTTGCTGCTGCTACTGTTGTTGTTGTTTGCTGTTGCTGCTGTTATTGCAGCTGCTGTTGTCACTGCTGCTGTTGATACTGCTGCTATTGTTAGCTGCTGTTGCCGCTACTGTTGTTGCAGCTGTTGCAGCTGCTGCTGTTGTTGTTGCTGTTGTTGTTGCTGTTGTTGTTGTTGTTGTTGTTAGCTGCTGCTGTTGTTGATGCTGTTGTTGCTGCTGCTGTTGCTGTTGATGCTGCTGCTGTTGTTAGCTGCTGTTGCTGCTACTGTTGTTGCTGCTGCTGCTGCTGCTGCTGCTGCTGTTTTGTTGTTGCTGCTGCTGCTGTTGCTGCTGCTGTTGCTGCTGCTGTTGTTGTTGTTTAAAGATACGTCGATCACGCAAGACTTACGTTGCACTTATCAATGGGATCAACAGGAGCATCAGATTCCAGAAGTACTCGAACACTATTGATGCAACCACGGTTAGCAGCACAGTTTAAAGGCGTCCAAAACAAAAGGTTTCTATTTTAAATAAGAAAAAAAGTGAATACGCGAGGCCAGAATGAACAGACGGTAGAAATAACAATAGATTGCTACGGTACTACTTTTCTTGTTCTATGATCAATCTTTCCACAAACTTTCCTAAAAATCTCTGCAGTATTTTGTGAGATATCCTGGTGAGAGACACACAGAGATAAAAACATAACCTCCTAAGCAGCCTGGTTCCCAGGCCTCTCTTTTTAACGTCGAGCGGCAGACCGAAATTGTGAGAGGCCTGGAATAAAATGTTTTACTTGGCCCCAAATCTGGCCCCAAAACTGGCCCCAAATTATACAGGCACCAAACGGCCGTTTGGTGGAAAACCAAGGCAGATAACACTCACGTCGGTCTGCACAATTCTTTATAACATCATATAGCAAGGGTGGTCTACTGCCGAAACGTTAAAATAGCATATTTCGATTTGTATAAATGTATTTCAACACAATCACTTCCTACGCCGAACACTACTTTATAAAGCCTCGTATGTAACAACCTTTTAACGTAATGTAAAATAAAGAATCCTACTCGTTTGCAGTCTGCTCTCAAGAAAAAGTTTGTTTAAGTGCCCTCGTTCATAAAGATTAAAGAATCCGAGCTCCAGCAGGATTCATGATAGATAAAGATGAACATTTTCCGCTAGTCCTTTCGCTCGATCCCTATTCTGTGACGTCTGGGTAATAAGTATTACGGAAACGTTTAACTAAATTCTGTCAACTCTCGTTTTAGCGGACACCTTGGCACAGAATAAGGATCAACCAGAAGTCCAACTCGCGGAAAAGTGTCCCATTATTTTTATGCGCATGCGCGAGTCGGCCATATTGAAAGTAAGTGCCCCCGGAAAATTAGCCTTCTCGTCCTTGCGACCCCCGGGCTCCTGTAGTCAATTACTCTTGGTCGTCTTTGACCTTTTAATTAAATTCAAAATATAGTTCAAATCATAGTCTTACCCACAGAATAAAGACTATACAGAAGGGCCACTTAGCGGTACAACGTGTCCTCGTATTTTTATGCAAAAATATGCAGTTTACTGGCTAGGACAGCCAGTTCAGCGTGCTTATTGGCCAGAACATGCAGTTTACTGGCTGAGCAACATGCGTAATGCGACATGCGCGGAGACAAAAACTTCAAAGGTTCCGACCCGAGTGGCCCTTCTGTATAGTCTTTATTCTGTGGTCTTACCTGTAACTTTTTAAAATGTTCGAAATGTTCTGACCATTGACCATAAAAGTTTTAATATTTTTTCATATGTTCAAAAGGTATGATCACTAATTTGCACCAAAAACGTTTTCAACTTCAACTAGAAATCTGCAAACTTTCCCACTCCTTTCATATTTGAATTAGCTTCTGTTCAAGAAATATCTTATGTTCATGCCAGAAGTCTTTCTGAGGTTATAGCAAACACCAAAACAATAGGCAAAACAAACTTAAGAAATTCATCCATTTCAGACGGTCCACGTCAAAATAATGACGTTTTTTTCATATTTTAAAATACTTATCAGCAAGAAAATTAAAAAGTTCTGACATTAATAGCACTTGGCAGTACCCTTTGTTTAATATCTTGTTCAGGGCTGTGCGTTTAGTATTTAAAAACAAAATCCAAAATTCTGGAACACTTGTGAGGAGTCCATTTGCCATTATATAATTGTTATTTTACGAACAATGGTTGAGAACATTTTGAACATTTTAAAAAGTTATAGGTAACACTAAAATTTGAATTATAGACCAAATGAAAGCTTATAAAATTTCTAACAACAAACGTACCCGATGTATTTCAACAATGCGTACTTCCGAAATTGTTAGCCATCTTTTTCTACAAACAAATGTGTCGGCAAAATCGAGAAATGTAAAACCCGCTTCGTGAGTACAGGACTTTTTTGCCACGGACTTTTACCCGTAGTATCTGCGTACTGAAGTTTTAATAACCTCGTGGTCAAAGATTTTTATCTCCAAAGATTTTTATCTTTTACTTATTTACTTAACTAAATATTATTTATATATATACAGACAACAATATGAATTTAATTAAAAGGTCACAAGAAGGCCAAGAGTAATTGAATACAGGAGCCCGAGGGTCGCAAGGACGAGAGGGCTAATTTCCCGGGGGCACTTACTTTCAAAATGGCGCCGGGATCGCGAGGTCGACATTTCCCGAGGACGCTTACATCAAAGGTGCCGACACTGAGTTGGACTTCTGGTTGATCCGTATTCTGTGACCTTGGGGACCGTCATTTGGTGTCCGTAATAACGAGAGTCCGCAATAGCGGGATGCGATGAAAATATCCCGATTTCAGGTTGTAAAATGTCACTACAATGTATTACTGCTTTTTTGTTTTAAAATGTCCAGTTTATTTCAATTTCTAGTTGACGTTTACTGTGATACATAAGTACACAGTACAAGTCAAAATACAAGTCAAAAATTTGTATTCAAATATTTTTTTTATTCCAAAACCAAAAATACAACGGTAACATGAATCAGTAACATAAATATGTCACTCGATAAATTAAAAAGTCATTCACTTTCATGTGTCGAGAGAAAAATACGTCCAAGGTGTCCGTTATAACGAGAGTAGAACAATAAAAATGTTTGTTGCGGATCACATGAAGTGTCTGCAATTCCGTAATAGCGAGAGTCCGTAATAGCGAGAGTTATTTCAATACATTCCATAGTAGTTTCGGCCGGGGATTTACCAACTGTCCTTAATAGCGTGGTGTCTGCAAGGCGAGAGTTGACTGTATTTAGTTGAATTAATAAATATTGTTATATGGCTAGAGTTTCACTGGATGTAACGATGACTGTCATTGGCTAGTTTGTGGTCACATGACCTTAGCTAAATTTCAATGTCTACCGAGCGGGCAATAATTGAGAACTTATTGCCTGCTCGGTCAGTAAGTTTTCAATTGTTGCCCGCTAGAACTTTGAACTCTTCACGGCATCCTATAAACAAAAGCTTGTTTGGTACGAAAAAAAGAATATTTATAGGTCTTCAAAGCATGTGTGAAGATTAACTGAAGAAATGTATTGCTGTTCTTTTGGTCTGAGACGTATATTTGTTTGGTTGAAGTGAAATTATGGAGCCAGGCGAAATGTTTTGGTAAGTCTAATAGCGTTTGTCTTTTGTGTACTTTCCCTTGATAAACGTCGAAATTATTCAGCGAAACTCTATATAGCTATATAACAAAACACTTAATGTCTGATCCCTCGGGAAACAGTTAGTTTTGTTTTCTCTCGAGTCTCGATGTTTCCCTCGACTTCGTCTCGGGAAATATCAAGACTCTCGGGAAAACAAAACTAACTGTTTCCCTCGGGAGCAGACATAAGGTAGTACTGGAGGCTGAGATCGAAATTTTTTAAATTCGCTTTTAAACATGTTTTTGACAACATTTAGTGGTGTACAACTCGAAAAAAATACTTAAAAAATTTTTTGAGTTCAGGGGGGGGGGAAAATGAAATTTGATCTACATATTAACGCTTTTTAATGGTCGATTGTGGCTTCTGCTTTGAACTTTATGAACTGAAAGAAAGGGGACTTGCTTTTCATACCAATACGAAGATTTAATCTCGGAGTCCGCAATCAGTCGATTAAATGTCGCTGACCTACAAGCATTACGTTATTTGGCAAGATAACAGATATTCAAACACTTCGCAACCAAAATCTTTGAAGCGGACTCCGGCGGACTCCGAGATTATTTTCTTATTATAGGCCTGTGCACAATCACGCCAAATTTTGATCAAATCGATTGAAAAGAGAAAGAGATATGGATTAAATTTTGGCCATATTACCTCAAATTACCGCTTTTTTAACCTAAAGTTTTGTCTATTTCGGCTTGCCAACACGTTCTCTGACTCGTAACTCACTGTCACACACTTAAATTAACTAAACTTTGTTTAAAGCATACTCTGATCGAAGAAATTTTGATAGTGCACTGTAAAGTGTAAAACCAACTTTAACTCAAAACTGATGGAAAACCCAATGGAAATTTAACAAGAAAAATGGAGTGTTGAGCGCTGACCAGGTTATTTTTTTTTCAAAATTTGTCCGGACAAAATCTCCGATCATTTCAGCATTTGGTCGGAAAAACTGGAATTTGGTCGGAAAAGCGCCGGCCGTTATTTCAAGCTCTGTTCCATTGTTTATAGAATAGAGCGGTAATAGACCAATCAAGCATTTTATTCATACATGCGTAGGTCTGGTGAGTTAGCCTGGTTAGCTGGATATCTCGTTTCCCATTAAACATGCCCTAATGGAGCAGCTTCTAAGCGCCTTCTAGTTATACACACACAGTACCTTGCATCGATTGGTGCTCCTTTATCTAACAACACTTCAATAACACGATGATGACCATGAGTAGCAGCCAAATGGAGAGCAGTGTTGGACTTATCATCTTCGTCATTAATAATAGTACCACCTCTTTTAATCAACTCTCTAACAATACTGTAAATAAACAAAACAGCTTGGGGTTATCAGTATACCGCACCGTGCTGTGCTGCGCTGTACTGTACTGTACTGTACTGTACTGTACTGTACTGTACTGTACTGTACTGAGCTGTGCTGTGCTGCACTGTATAAATCACATTACGTTTCTTTTCCATTCATGGCGGCCAAATGAAGCGCAGTTTTTTCTTCCAAATTAATGGCATCGATGTCAGCTCCTTCGTCGAGCAAAAGCTAAAAAAATGTACACAACAAATCAAATAAAGGAATGAAAAGAAAAGCGAAGGGAAAGGAAGGGAAGGGAAGCGAAAGGAAGGGACGGGAAAGGAAAGGAAGGGACGGGAAGGGAAAGGAAGGGAAGGGAAGGGAAGGGAAGGGAAGGGACGGGAAGGGAAAGGAAGGGAAGGGAAGGGAAGGGAAGGGAAGGGAAGGGAAGGGAAGGGAAGGGAAGGGAAGGGAAGGGAAGGGAAGGGAAGGGAAGCGAAGCGAAGCGAAGCGAAGCGAAGCGAAGAGGAGAGGAGAGGAGAGGAGAGGAGAGGAGAGGAGAGGAGAGGAGAGGAGAGGAGAGGAGAGGAGAGGAGAGGAGAGGAGAGGAGAGGAGAGGAGAGGAGAGGAGAGGAGAGGAGAGGAGAGGAGAGGAGAGGAGGAGAGGAGAGGAGAGGAGAGGAGAGGAGAGGAGAGGAGAGGAGAGGAGAGGAGAGGAGAGGAGAGGAGAGGAGAGGAGAGGAGAGGAGAGGAGAGGAGAGGAGAGAAGAGAAGAGAAGAGAAGAGAAGAGAAGAGAAGAGAAGAGAAGAGAAGAGAAGAGAAGAGAAGAGAAGAGAAGAGAAGAGAAGAGAAGAGAAGAGAAAACATTTTTGCTTTGCTCCATCAAAAACACTGGCTACGCAACACTCTATTTATAAGATATTTAATATCTTAAAAAGCGACTTACTCTGACGGCATTTATGAATCCTCTCTTAGCTGCGATGTGCAATGGGGTATTTTCATATTTATCGCATTCCTGTAGCAGTTTTTTGGCCGACTCGTTCTTCAACAGCAACTAGAGAAAACACAAATTTAAAATCGTGGTGTTACCACAAATTCTGGCTTGTATTACAATTTGTCACCATCCAAACATTCAAAAAACTTATCACCAAAAAATCAGACTATTTGATAATTCCTTCGTTAAAGTGACCATGAAACGAAAGTTAAGTTTGTCTTATTTGAAAGAACACTTAAAATGATAGAGTAACATCTTTTGCAGTTTTTCGTTTCCTTTCGTTTCGTTGTTGAAATATTTCAGTTTGCTTGATATAAATGTCGCATGTTGCGACGTCACTCGCGCATAATGAGTTATCGAAAAACGTTATATATCTTTGCTATTGTCAAATATAATCACTTGAAAATCTACATGTTTAGTGTTCTGGGCGAAACACAAGCACATACTTCCCTCGAATTATTTTGGTTTGATAATAGCAAAGATATTTAACCTTTTTCAATAACTCATTATGCACATGTGACGTCAAAATGTTTAATTTGCATATCAAACAAATTGAAATATCTCAAGAACGAAGCAAGGAAACGAAAAACTTCAAAAGATGTTACTTGTCATTTTAAGTTTTCTTTCAAATAAGACAAACTGAATTTTCGCTTCAAAGGCATTTTAAAGTGCCACTAACCCCAAAAACGTTTTCTCGCAAATCTACGAGCCCTTATTGAGTGGATTAGGCCAGTTAATAAATTATTGGTATTGGATGTTTCGTTGATCTTCTGTAGACGACCAAAGTTGCATCTGCATATCCAATGGCGGAGCAGGAAAGGGAATGGGTATATTCCTGGTGTTACGTCAGACAAGTCAAACAAGGAACTCCTTTGAGCTCTGTCTGGTGGATACATAGAATTTTTTGGGTTGAAAATTCATTTTCCCAACTAACTCAATGTAAAAATTCTATGCATTCAGCAGCAGACAGAGCTCAAATGAGTTCCTTGTTTGGCTTGTCTGACGTCACACCAGGAATATACCCATTCCCTTTCCTTCTCCGCCATGGGACATGCATATGCCAATTTTTGCAACTTTGGTGGTCTACAGAAGACCAAAGAAATGTCCAATACCAATAATTTATTCACTCGACTAATCCACTCAATAAGGGCTTTTAGATTTGCGAAAAAAAATTTTTGAGGTTAGTGGCACTTTAATAACTGTGAAAATTCCTTGAGATTTAGACAACATGTCTTTTTCCTCTACATTTGGTCCTTCTAATCACCGGCTAGATTACAAGGTCGCAATTTAAACCTCTGTCTGGGTCATTTTAAGTGTTCTATCAAATAAGACAAACTTAATTTTCGTTTCATATGCACTTTAACGTTTTTACCTTTAAAACGTCTAAACAATTCTCCTCTGCGGCGATAAACATGGCGGATTTCTCTGAGCTTTCTTTGGCTCCAATGCTTGCCCGATGTCCCAGTAATGCACTGGTAGAATCCTTGTTTCCCTTGGCAACTGCTACTAACAGCGGAGTGTAACTGTCTTTGTTTCTGCTCTCAATATCTGCCCCACTAAAATAGATGAAAGTAAAAATATCAATATAAAGATTAAGATTAAGAAGACACATCATCATCATCACAACCACCATCACCATTACCACCATCATCACCATCACCACCATCACCATTACCAACAACATCATCATCACCATATCATTATAATTTACCTTTGAAGAAGCAAGTCAATTACAGGAACACTGTCAAAAAACGCTGCTTTGTGCAATGGGGTTTCATGATTGCCATTCTTCGCTTCAACATTTGCATTAAAGTTCAACAACAATCCCACGATCTCCACATCACCAATAGTGGCCGCCAGATGCAATGGTGTGGACATATTCATTTGGACAGCATTAACATCGGCTCCTTTAACCAGTAAATATCGCGCAGTCTCACAAGAACCACTATTGACAGCAACATGTAACGCCGTTTGACCTTAGAATAGAATAGAATAGAATAGAATAGAATAGAATAGAATAGAATAGAATAGAATAGAATAGAATAGAATAGAATAGAATAGAATAGAATAGAATAGAATGGAATGGAATGGAATGGAATGGAATGGAATGGAATGGAATAGGATAGGATAGGATGGGATAGGATAGAATAGGATAGAATAGGATAGAATAGGATGGAATAGAATGGAATAGAATAGAATGGAATCGCATGGAATAGGATGGAATGGAATAGAATAGAATGGAATGGAATGGAATGGAATAGAATAGAATAGAATAGAATGGAATGGAATGGAATAGTATAGAATAGTATAGAATAGAATAGAATAGAACGGAATGGAATAGAATAGAATAGAATGGAATCGCATGGAATAGGATGGAATGGAATAGAATGGAATAGAATGGAATGGAATAGAGTGGAATAGAACGGAATAGAATAGAATAGAATGGAATGGAATAGAATAGAATGGAATGGAATAGAATGGAATGGAATAGAATAGAATGGAATAGAATGGAATGGAATAGAGTGGAATAGAATGGAATGGAATACAATGGAATACAATGGAATGGAATGGAATAGAATAGAATGGAATCGCATGGAATAGGATGGAATGGAATAGAATAGAATGGAACAGAATGGAATGGAATAGAGTGGAATAGAATGGAATACAATGGAATACAAAGGAATGGAACGGAACGGAATAGAATAGAATAGAATAGAATAGAACAGAATAGAATAGAATGGAATGGAATGGAATGGAATGGAATGGAATAGAATGGAATAGAATAGAATAGAATAGAATAGAATAGAATAGAATAGAATGGAATGGAATAGAATAGAATGGAATGGAATAGAATAGAATGGAATCGCATGGAATAGGATGGAATGGAACAAAACAGAATGGAATAGAATGGAATGGAATAGACTGGAATAGAATGGAATGAAATACAATGGAATACAATGGAATACAATGAAATGGAATGGAATGGAACGGAACGGAACGGAATAGAATAGAATAGAATAGAATGGAATGGAATGGAATGGAATAGAATAGAACAGAATGGAATGGAACAGAATAGAATGGAATGGAATAGAATAGAATAGAATGGAATGTAATGTAATGTAATGTAATGTAATAGAATAGAATAGAATGGAATGGAATGGAATGGAATGGAATAGAATAGAATAGAATAGAAAGGAATGGAATGGAATGGGATAGAAATAAGTAAAATAGAATATATAAAAATATAGAATAAAATATATAAAAATGAATAAAAAATAAAATTAAAAATTAATATAAAATCAAACAAAAAAATAATAAGATAAATAAAATAAAATAAACTAAACTAAACTAAAATAAACTAAATTAAATTAAAATAAAATAAAATAAAATAAAATAAAATAAAATAAAATAAAATAAAATAAAATAAAATAAAATAAAATAAAATAAAATAAAATAAAATAAAATAAAATAAAATAAAATAAAATAAAATAAAATAAAATAAAATAAAATAAAATAAAATAAAATAAAATAAAATAAAATAAAATAAAATAAAATAAAATAAAATATATATATAAAATTCTTGCTGAACCTTCTCGATCCACTTCCATTATCATTTTCTCCACAAGTTTTCCTTCACTGCTCTCGGCCGCATCTAACAGCGCTTTCACGCACTCTGCCTGCCCACTCGACGCAGCGTGATGGAGTGGAGTCATGTTTTCATTGTCACGGGCTTGAAAATCCGCGCCATTGTTCATCAACAGTTTTGCAACATCGAGATTTCCTTGGGAGCAAGCTTCGTGGAGCGGAGTTGCTCTTCGTTTATCTTGTGCCTGGAAAATAATCAAGAAAACGACATAACACGCGGGAAAATAGTCCACTACAAATTCTCAAAGAGCCTGTCAGCCAATTACAAAAACGCCGTTCAACCGTTGTTTACAATAAGTTAAGTCTCTCAATATTGAAGAAACTAGATTCTAAGATTTCAGTTTCGGAATATCAAATGTAAGTACCATCATTGTACGACCTGCTCCCAACTTGACCAGACATTTGAAATTCAATAAATATAGATAAATAGGTGGGTGTCGGCCCAAATCTCACTCCGTCATAAATTTTAAAGTTGAGAGGTCTGCGAACTAGTAAACCGAAGGTCGCGGGTTCGAATCCCAGTATATGTATATATATATATATATATATATATATATATATATATATATATATATATATATATATATATATATTTCTGTTATATGTACGTGCATGAATGGGATATCTGATTATTTGACGCCATTAGAAGATTGCAGGTTCGAACCCTGTCTGGGGCTCAGAAATCTTTTCTGAGTAATTGAGCTTGGCGAACGTCCACCAAACGTCTGTTACATTACACCATTAAGCTCGCAAACGTACCACATGTACTACATGTATACAGGGATTATTTGAAGGAATTTTTATCACTGCACAAACAGCTGAAAAAGGCATAAAATCTAACTTCAGTAGCACGTTAAACAGCGATGGAGCACTGAGTAGCTCGGTAGCTCGTCAGCAATCATGCAACTAGACATATTGTCATAGTATACATAAGCGGCCCTCCTTTTCCCAATTTTTAATGATTTAATCTCTTTCGCACAGCATACATTCGCATTTTCAAAATAACAGTGGTCAAACTACTGGGCACAGACGCATCGACCTGAGAGAAGCCGCAAGCATGTTATGTGGGGTTGGCTGGATGGCACCGTTGGGTAGTCTGGCTAAATAGTAAGAACACAAGCGTTTTGTTTATTAGGGCGGTAGGGCCTGCTATAATAGCTATACTCATGTATCTTGAAAGTTGAAATTAAGGGCACAAGGCTGTTAGTTTACGGTACGCTTAACGTTATCAGAAGATAGTGGACCAGGGTCCTTTAACTTATCGTCTTATTTGTGTATTTGCTAATTTAAATATTGATATTAAATTATATATGTTGGAATGTATAGTATGTACTGTGCCTTTGAACATAATTTCTGATGCAATCCTTTCAAGAATAACACCCATTCTTAAATATTAAAGAAAAATTTATCACTGCACAAAATTGCGCTTATCACTGTACAAATCTCATTTATCACTGCCCAAATTGGTTATCACTGCACGTTAAAATAATCCCTGCTTCAATTTATGGCTGACTTACATTAATATGAACTCTGTTGTGCCCAAGTATTTCTTCCACAGATTGCGAAGTTCCCTTCTGGGCGGCATAATGGAGAGGAGTTGATCCATAATTGTCTTGTATATTAACGTTGGCTGAGGATTTCTTAAGCAGATAGCTTAAAACTGATTGAGAAGAATCCTGTCCACCATCAACTGAGTCCGGAATATTTAAGTTCGAGTCACTAGTGTTTAAACTGTTGTGAGGAAAAGAAGAAGGAAAGTTTATATATAAATCGGCGTCGATTGGGTATGTTACACACATCGATTTATCTCGTAATGCGGTTGCGACAGAAATTGGCGACATAAATCGGTGTGTATATTACCGTAGCTTTACATGTAAAGGCCTGACCAAACACTTTCAACATCGCATTCAGCATCATTCAACATTGTTGAACGATGTTGAATAATGTTGAAAGCACGAGTGGCCAACTGAATTCAACATCGTTCAACATTCATGAATGACAATTGAACGCGGGCTACCACAAAAGCTGGAATCGACAATATCCCGCATGGCGTATGTCTCTGTTCAACAAAGTTGAATGAAATGTGGCCAAATACGTTCAACACCTTAGAATAGAATAGAATAGAATAGAATAGAATAGAATAGAATAGAATAGAATAGAATAGCATAGCATAGCATAGCATAGCATAGCATAGCATAGCATAGCATAGCATAGCATAGCATAGCATAGAATAGAATAGAATAGAATAGAATAGAATAGAATAGAATAGAATAGAATAGAATAGAATAGAATAGAATAGAATAGAATAGAATAGAATAGAATAGAATAGAATAGAATAGAATAGAATGTTGAACGCGTGTTGAACGAAAGTTTGAACATGTTCAAATTTCGTTTAACATCATGCAACACCATTCAACAACGTTCAACATCATTCAATTAACAGGGGTGGCCAAACGCTTTCAACATGTTGAATTCAACAATATTGAACGATGCTGAATGAAATGTTGAAAGCGTTTGGCCAGGCCTTAAATGTTCACATCTAGCAACTGGCAGTGATGGATCCAGCTTAATCTGGTAGGAGGGGTGCTGAGCGAGCGAAGTGAGATCAGGCCTGCGGCGTGGGGCGTGACCGAGGAAGGGTGGAGCGCCACTGAGGGAGCTACGGCAGGGGTCTGGGGACACAGCCCCAGGCAGGGTCCAGGGGCCAAGCTGGTGGTGGGGCTGGGGGGTAGGGGGACGAAGCCCACCAGAAAAAATGTTTTTACACCTATTAATACCTATGAATCATATGATAGCTAATATATAAATCATATATATCTATGAATCATATGATAGCACCTTTAATATATGTCCTAGGGATTTTTGGTGAGGGAAAATTCGAGTGTAGAATATATACATTTTAAGACCAAACCGGGACCTGTTGCGAAAAATGCAACTACACAGGCCTTCCGGCAGGAATTGAACCCACGACCTTGCGATTCTAGTGCAATGCTCTGACCACTGAGCCACGGAGGCCGTTGCTGGGAGCTTGATCGCGAGTTCTGTATACATTAAGGTGGTAATGCCAGGAGAGAATTGGGTTTATCAGAAGTAATATTGGGCATTTCACTCGATTACATAGCATGTTCTAGGGATTTTTGGTGAAGGAAAATTCGAGTGTAGAATATGAGTGAAATGTCCAATATTACTTCTAATAAATCCAATTCTCTTCTGGCATTACCACCTTAATGTATACAGAACTCGCGATCAAGCTCCCGGCAACGCCCTCCGTGGCTCAGTGGTCAGAGCATTGCACTAGAATCGCAAGGTCGTGGGTTCAATTCCTGCCGGAAGGCCCGTGTAGTTGCATTTTTCGCAACTGGTCCCAGTTTGGTCTTAAAATGTATTAACTGCAGAATATGCGTTGTTTGGAGGTAGGTGCCGTTGGTGACCAGGCTAGTCAGCAATCTAGCCCAGGCTAGTCAGCAATCTAGCCTTGTTAGCAAGCAAAGTAACTGTAAGCAATTGGGCCATGAGCAAATAGCCAGCAAACTAAGCAATAGCAATTAGGGTAATCAGAGAAGCAATAGGCGTTTGCCACGACAACTCTGCCAAGGCAGACCACCGGCACCAGTCACACTGACTGGTCAGTGGAATAACATATACGATCTATAGGATTCTATACTTCGTATCTAACACGGGTGGGGAAAGGGCGAAGGGGGAGCACAAGCTGAGCAAAGACGCTACTTGCAGCAAAGCAACAGACGCTCAATGAATCTCGAATGCGCGGGAAAACCCCTTAACTGAACGTGACGCTAGGGACTCCCCTAATAAGGGGAACCGCAGGCCAACTACATCAGCAGTTAACTTCGCTTAAATATATCCTATATTTAACCACATTATATTCTACACTCGAATTTTCCTTCACCAAAAATCCCTAGAACACCTTTAATGTACTTGGATTTGACAAGGCAATTGGCACCCCCCTCCACCCCCCCCCCCCCCTTGGCCAAGGCCAAGGGGAAGGTGTGCACCCCCCGCATAATCGTGGGGAGTATCATGATGAATAATGCTAGCCAGCTGCATTTATGATAAAGGTTCACATGAGTGATTCGACAGAGCGTTAAATATTTCTTATTTATTATTCATGTATACGTATTATACAAAAACGAAACACAAAGACCGCATAAATTTTCTTGCCAAAACACCCCAAAATTCTGGGTGTCACGTGACCAGCCGATGCCAGGGCCATTTTCGCCGACCTCCCAACGTGGAGGCAAAATACCCTGGGGACGAGGTTGATCAGTGAACGATAAAATTTGGTAATCGCATGGACACACGACATGATGCGATATTTTGACCGATTTTAGTCGGGCAATATCAAACGAGTTTAATGTTTTACGACGACAATCTGACGACTAAAATTGCTCTGTAATGACACCACACACATAACGATTTTGATTGTAAGCCGTAAAAAGGTCAGCCGACTAAAATCGTAGCGTTTGCGCCAGGCTTGAAGGCCATGTCACACGAGGCAATTTTCCTTGCGACTTGCAACGCAATTTTTGTCGGAAAAAAAGTATTGCAAGTTGTTATATAGCTAGAGTTTCACTGGATGCAACGATGCCTGTCATTGGTTGGTTTGTGGTCATATGACCTTAGCTAAATTTCAATGTCTGCCGAGCGGGCAATAATTGAGAACTTATTGCCTGCTCGGTCAATAAGTTTTCAATTGTTGCCCAATAGAACTTGAACTTTTCACGGCATCCTATAAACAAAAGCTTGTTTGCTACGGAAAAAAAGAATATTTACAGGTCTTCAAAGCATGTGTGAAGATTAACTGGAGAAATGTATTGCTGTTCTTTTGTTCTGAGACTCATATTTGTTTGGTTGAAGTGAAATTACGGAGCCAGGCGAAATGTTTTGGTAAGTCTTAGCGTTTGTCTTTTGTGTACTTTCCCTTGATAAACGTCGAAATTATTCAGCGAAACTCAAGCTGTATAACAAAACACTTAATGTCTGATCCCTCGGGAAACAGTTAGTTTTGTTTTCCCTCGAGTCTCGATGTTTCCCTCGACTTCGTCTCGGGAAATATCAAGACTCTCGGGAAAACAAAACTAACTGTTTCCCTCGGGAGCAGACATTAACTGTATAATATAGACTTAACAGTTCCATTGTTTATAGAATAGAGCGGTAATAGACCAATCAAGCATTTTATTCATACATGTGTAGGTCTGGTGAGTTAGCCTGGTTAGCCGGATATCTTGTTTCCCGTTAAACATGCCCTAATGGAGTAGCTTCTAAGACTCTTGTTCTGAGACTCATATTTGTTTGGTTGAAGTGAAATTACGGAGCCAGGCGAAATGTTTTGGTAAGTCTTAGCGTTTGTTTTTTGTGTACTTTCCCTTGATAAACGTCGAAATTATTCAGCGAAACTCAAGCTATATAACAAAACACTTAATGTCTGATCCATCTGGAAACAGTTAGTTTTGTTTTCCCTCTAGTCTCGATGTTTCCCTCGACTTCGTCTCGGGAAATATCAAGACTCTCGGGAAAACAAAACTAACTGTTTCCCTCGGGAGCAGACATTAAGTGTATATTGTAGTGGAGGTGTCACACGCTGCAACTTGTCTCGTAGCGTTGCGAAAAGTAGAAGCTGCTTCTATTTTCTCTGCGACTCACAACGCAATTTTTCGTTGCGAGACTAGTTGCAAACATGGGGTGTCACACGAGGAAATCTTTCTTGCAACTTGCAATACAACGCCATTGCGACAACGCCATTGCGACAACGCCATTGCGACAACGCCATTGCGACAACGCCATTGCGACAACGCCATTGCGACAACGCCATTGCGACAACGCCATTGCGACAACGCCATTGCGACGAAGCCATTGCGACGACGCCATTGCGACGACGCCATTGCGACAACGCCATTGCGACAACGCCATTGCGACGACGCCATTGCGACGACGCCATTGCGACGACGCCATTGCGACAACGCCATTGCGACAACGCCATTGCGACGACGCCATTGCGACGACGCCATTGCGACAACGCCATTGCGACAACGCCATTGCGACAACGCCATTGCGACGACGCCATTGCGACGACGCCATTGCGACGACGCCATTGCGACAACGCCATTGCGACGACGCCATTGCGTTGCAAGTTGCAAGGAAAATTGCCTGTGTGACATGGCCACAGACACAAAACTGTTTAAACACGGAGCGAGCGTATAAAAGGGAGCCCCCCCCCCCCCGGCTACGCACTGACAGTTTGAAATGTCGACAGTCAAGTCAACAACGAGTCAGTGAGCTGGTGAAGTTTTGAGAATTATCTTTTATTTATAACCTTTTTACCTTTCAATACACCAGGTAAATTGTAAAGAGAAACATAAGAGTCTTAGATAAAAACAATTCTGAAGTGATTAAATTTGTTTGGTCAAATAATTTGTAAAATATTTATGACCTTGCTTTCAAACGATGTCTGAAGGTCACGTTGAGCTGCTTTGTCTTTCGCCGTTTTTTAAAATAGAGTTCCACATAAAAGACAATACTTTGATATTTAACTAAAACAGACCATTTAAACGAAGACAATAAATAGTTTATTATATTAACTTTGCAAGTCAATATATCACAAATTGAGAACTTTTTAGTAGTCATTTGTCGCAAAAACAAAGTTGTCGTCGTTGGAAAGTGAGATGATGTTCAGACATCTACATGGAGATATTCATTATCAACATTCTTGGTGTATATAAAAGGGTCTTATAATTACAAGGATGGAAGATATGAATGAATAAGCAAAGAATACAGACATCTGCATTCAACAAGAAAAATGGTGAGACCGTGAGACGCTTGGTCTTTTTCGTACGGTTTTTCCTCACCTTAGTTTTGTTTCGACGTATTGGAAGCGTAATTTTTCAGTCTTTCTACTCAAAATGATGTGTTACACTTGAAAAAGACAACTGATTCGACGTTTGGAAAGCGGCAAGTTTAATTTAAAAACAGTAAACAAGTCTCACAAAAGCTCCACTCTTCAGTCTTAGCCAAAGTTCCTCTGTAAGGCCGGAAGTAATTTTAGCTGTGTGGACCAATGAGATGCGTTCGGGCGGGATTGGCTGAGTACCTCAGCCAGTACTTATGCAGTCGCTCCGTGTTTAAGGAGAAAACAAATAATGTTGTTATATACCACCAAAGACTTTCGTTTGCCAATAATGAAATCCTATTGGTCAAATCATGGTCACGTGTTGTTCAACAAACTCAATGTTTCCCTCTGACGTCGCTTTAATCATGCGTTGTTCACGTGAATACACGATTATTACATCAGATCAAGAACTTTGGACTCTTCGGGCATTTTGAAAACAAGAGCTTGTTTCAAGCTTGTTTGGTACGAAATAGTCCATTTTCTGAAAGAAAGAATTTCTATACATATCTTCAAGGTCTGAAAAACACTTGGAGAACTTTAAAGCCGTTCTTAGTGTTGAGTCTGGTGTATTTGCTTAGTTGAATGACTTGAATTGAAATTACGAAGACAAAGTCAAAGTGTTTTGGTAAGTCTTTTCGCCGTTTGCGAGTTTCAAGGCAGTTTTGTATTTTGTATTTTAAAAGTCTTTGGTATATAACAAAACACTTGTTGACTTTTGCCTCGAGAAACATCGAGTTTTACGGTCCCTCAGGCTTCAATGTCACCCTTGGGCTAAAGCTCTCGGGTGACATTGAAGCCTTCGGGTCCGTAAAACTCGGTGTTGCCCTCGGCGCCAGTCAACAAGTGTATATAGTTTCACGTCTGGGGAAGCCCTCAGAAATGAGTTTTTTAGTCGTGGTTCATCTTTAATGAGGCAAATAAACATTTTAATTAAAATACTTACTTTTCAACTTCTGGGGTAGATAACTCGATTGCTGATCGTGACTGCTTTAAAAGATTGAGTGGCTTATAGCGAGCAGCATAGTGAAGCGATGTGGCACCATCTTCGCCTGGTAAATTTGGATCTAGATACAAGAAACAATCAAAATATTACCCATTTGGTATGGTGTAATGGGTAGCACATACCAATAAGCGATCATCTTTGAAAACATCATATGCAGGGCTTGTTTAATTATGTCTTATATGCCAATTAATTGATTAATTAATAATTAACTGATATTTAAATAATTAATTAAAAATAAT
>OZ036009.1:12390859-12445859 GCA_964035015.1 Corallium rubrum | reverse complement strand
TAGCAAATTAGCATCTCAATATCCCAAAGGGATTTTTACTATTTATTCATTTCACAAGTTCTACTACTATACTACAAGTTTTACTATTTATTCATTTCACAACACTCGCGTCCTTGTTGTATTGAATATACAATCACTCGCCTTCGGCTCGTGATTGTATACTCAATACAACACGACCGCTCGTGTTGTAAACATTACTTAAAATACTCATTAATAATTCATGAAGAAAAACAAAAGAAATCATGACCGCGAAGGAGGTTGTATATCTGATACAAACCACACGTGGTTGTATCAGATATACAACCACTAGTGGTTGTATATTAGGTCCATCTCCGCTCTAAAACATTGAAAATGAGCTTTTTCTGAATTAATCTGAACAAATATTACTCATACTAATATCAAAGACTTGGAGTATTTTAAGCCATTTACAATATTCGTGTCCGTGTTGTATTGGATATGACACGCTCTCACCTTCGGCTCTAGCTTGTATATCCAATACAACACGGCCACTCATATTGTAAATACTACATATATATATATATATATATATATATATATATATATATATATATATATATATATATATATTATTTTACAAAGCATAAAGAACTTTTCAAAAATGTATGTCACCCTTTGTCCCTGGCTCATACACTATTGACGGTAAAATACGATTTAACAAACTAAACGGATCAAAGCACCCCACGTGACTCTAACATACTTCATCCCTTCAAAAACAACTCAACAAACTACATGTATATTAATGAATTATCCTTTCACCTCGAAGGACGTGTATACAAGTCCTTAGCATTTTATTCTGGCTAACGCCGACGATTTTTTACTTGTCAATAGGAAACTCCCATAAGGTGAAAAGGTTCTTATTATTAAACTACGGCGCTATCTAGCTTTATTATGCTGCAAACATGCTGGGTGAAGAGCACGGGTGGCGTGCTCTACCTCTCACCAAAAGTTAAGCCCGGTTAGACGGGGTTAGTACTTGGATGGGTGACCGCTTGGGAATGACCCCGTTGTCGAGCTTGGAACTAATGCGAGTAAAGTTGTAGTTGATCTCTCCTGTGCTTCGAAGGTTTCTCGCCGGGTTCTCCGGTTTTCCTCCCTCCGTAAAATCAACACCTACATCACGGTAGTCACAGGTTCAATTGAGGCATTTCGTCCTGTTTGACCACCAGTTGCTATAGGCAATAAAGTTATTAAACCTAAATCTGATAATTTGTCACATCCGTTAGACATGCCCCCATCACTTTCTAAATTAATACCAAGTGATATAAAAGATTTTTTATTCAGACAGGAAGGACTACGAAAATAGAACATGATGGCGCGGGCCACTCGAGTTTGTCAAATTATCAGCATGCGTTCTGACAAAGGTCACATTTCAAAGGCAAAGATCTATAGACCCGAATTAAATCAGGTTTAAAGTTAGCATCGTACAGTAGTACTTTCAGCTATGAGTTAGATAGATAGATAGATAGATAAATATTTAATAGATTTCTCCCAGAAATTATTTACAGATTTTAGAATTTATAGGGCTATATTAATAGTTACAGTTTAAGGTTACAAAAGAAACATTAAGTGAGTTTTAAAAGCTATCTTAGACTATGTACAAAGTTTTAATTAGGTTAATAGTGAGGCATTAAATGATTTCTTTGGCGAGCAAATGTTCCTTAAGTGTTGTCTTAAATGTTCTGAGTGAAGGCTATCTTAATGTTTCGTTAGTTCTTGCTGTACAAGCTGTCGTTAGTTAGTATAGTACTTTCAGCTTTGAGTTTGTAAAGTTTTTTTAGTTCTTGCCGTACAAGCTGTCGTTAGTTAGTATATAGTACTTTCAGCTTAGAGTTTGTAATGTTTTGTTAGTTCTTGCTGTACAAGCTGTCGTTAGTTAGTATAGTACTTTCAGCTTTGAGTTTGTAAAGTTTTGTTGGTTCTTGCTGTACAAGCTGTCGTTAGTCAGTATAGTACTTTCAACTTGGAGTTTGTAAAGTTTTGTTAGTTCTTGCTGTACAAGCTGTCGTTAGTTAGAATATAGTACTTTCAGCTGAGAGTTTGTAAAGTTTTGTTAGTTCTTGCTGTACAAGCTGTCGTTAGTTAGTATAGTACTTTCAGGTTGGAGTTTGTAAAGTTTTGTTAGTTCTTGCTGTACAAGCTGTCGTTAGTTAATATGGTACTTTCAACTTATTCCCGTCTGGAACTCAGATTTTTAACAACTAACGACAGTTTGTACAGCAAGAACTAACAAAACTTTACAAACTCCAACCTGAAAGTATTATACTAACTAACGACAGCTTGTACAGCAAGAACTAACAAAACTTTACAAACTCCAACCTGAAAGTACTATACTAACTAACGACAGCTTGTACAGCAAGAACTAACAAAACTTTACAAACTCCAAGCTGAAAGTACTATACATAATAACGTACGAAAACATTGAAATAACGTTTGAAATAATTGGTAATTTCGTATAGGCGAAAGCAATGTCCGGCTTATGTATAAAATTCCCTTCGCCCACTTGTTGATGTGTTGCCTTTTTATTTGGCCTAATTATACTACGTGGCAATAGCTTTTACCATTATAAATACATACAAACGTTATATTTACTTATTTAGCGGGTTGTTTCTTCTTGTTAAGTGCAATAAATGCCCTTTTCTTCTCCTTTTCTGGCTCGGTTAACCGGGCTAGCCCGCTTTATATATCAAACGCATGTTGTTTTAACATTTCGATTACATGGCAAGCGGGCTAGCCCGGTTTGCCGGGATCCCGGTTGTCGCAACCGGGCTAGCCCGGTCAACCGGGATGAAAATGTCCATGTAATCGTTTCCATCCCGGCAAACCGGGCTGAAAAACTGTTGAACTCGCTTCGATACGCGTTCGTTTGCTTGACTGTGTGAATAAATAGTGCTGAAAGGAACTGAAATAGAACATCAACGTTGTTTGTGTGTTTCGTGATCAAAGCGAAGATTTAATAAATTAATTAGTCTTCGTGAAGACGCTTTCCTGCGTTAGCGAAGACTTTAACAATCTTTTTATTAACGATGGGCTTACAAAATAAATAAAACTAATTAGTGTAAAACTGAAGTAGAACTAACGTAACTTTGCCCTTATTTGCTTGATAATTGCGAATTTCGGCCTGAAATCATCCCGGTTAACCGGGCTAGCCCGGTCCATGTAATCGCCCCCTAAGTTTGTCTAATTTGAACGAACTCGTTAATTGTAATGGAAGACAGTCTTTTCCAACTTTTTTGCATCTTTCTTCGTTTTCAAGATATTCTAAAAACGAAAAAAGTTCTAAAAGATCTTCTATTACGACTTTACGAGTTCTTTCAAATTTGACACACTTCATTTGTATTGCCAATGCCCTTTAAAACAAAGACAACTTTGAACCATTTGATAAGAAGGAAGAGCTGTATTCAGTTAGAAAAAATCGAAGCTGAGGAATAGTGATTATATAGAATTCGTGTAAACGAACGCGAAAATGCCACAAGGGTTAGCTATAAGAATATGGAAAGGAAAGATTAGGGCTAACCGTAAGATTTCAGATTTATTTCAGATTATTTTAATGTTTACCAAGGAAGTAATTAAATTATTATAAAAAAGGGCTTCTATTTCAATAAACAAAGAGTTTTTATTCCAAAGTTTGTACAGTGGGTAAGGGAGCTATCAGCTTTCGTGTCAACCACCGCTAACAGAATTGATCGAAAAAGCATCGATATATAGACCCGCCATCCAGTTATATATATGTCAGTGATCACTCTCTTTCAGTCATTAAGGCGGTTTTAAAGAAAATGTCGCTTCGCGCGACATTTTTCGCCTAGTGGATAACCGCCTTAAAGCACTTTAAGACCTACGTCAACGTCAACGATGACGTCCATAATTCTTTTTGCAAAACAAAGAGAATGAATATTTTTTAGTCTACAGAGTAATGCCGACACCGTCCTCGTTCTTTATACAACGCCACTTAGAGCATTTTCACGTCTTCTGGACGACGTCAACGGCCAAAAGATGAGAACTGTTGTTCAGGAAGATTGACTTCAATACGGACACTACAATCATTTTAGCAATTACAGGAAGTCATTAAACTATAGTTACAAATATCAAATATAATAGTCAGTCAGCCCTAACTTCTTTAAATCGTAAAACTTATCTTGCTTTCTAGGGCCATAATAAAACCACCACAAACCGAAAAAACAAACACTGGCACTAGACTAAGGTGCTGTTACACAATGCGATTTTTCTTGCAACTTGCAACAAATTTACATATATGGAAAAAAAAACCCAAGTTGTAGGAAAGGTGTTACACGTTCAGCAACTTGCGATTTTTGTTGTAAGTTGCAGCAAAAAGTAGAACCCATCCAACTTTTCTTGCAACTTGCAACACGGCAACAGTGATTTGTTGCAAGTTGCAAGAAAAATCGCATCGTGTAACAGCACCTTTAGGCATATAATGAGTTGCACGCATACATGTAGCATGTGGTACGTTTGGGAGCTTGGTGTAATGATAAACAGACGTTTGGTGTACGTTCAGCAAGCTCAAATGCGGAGTAACAACGCTTAACTACATCTCATATGCAAACGCTACGGCTTTTCCACTGAACGAGGGAAATGTATCAGATACAGGAATTACTCAAATTAAGAAAATGAATTTAAGGGGTAGTGTGCCATCTTGAGCTTACCAAAAGTAAACTCCACCAAGTATGGCCTAAAATCATGGAAATATAGAGCACCAAAACTTTGGAACTCCATTCCAGATGATTTTAGAAAACAGGACAAATTAAACGCTTTCAAAAACATGCTGAAAAACTTTCAGCAGTTTAGATTTTTTTATTTTTTGAATTTATTGAATTTGCCACTTAACGTGTGGCAGGAGAGAGGAACAGAACTTTCGTCCCAATTGACATCAAACTCCTATGTGTAGATATAACTAAGACCTTGGTGTTGATTTTACGGAGGGAGATCTTTAGAATATTACTCAAGTCATATATTGACATACTTAGTTTTCATAATGGTTTTATTTAGATAATAGTTTAATTCACTGACTGTATTTATATATAATAATTACTTTATTTAATTAATTGTACTAATAGTTTAGGTTAAATTTTGTGGCAAACCTGTAAAATAGCTGGGTTCTCCCTCGAGATAACCTTTAGTAGCTAAGCGTTTATGACCGTTAATAAATTTTCTATTCTATTCTATTTCTATATTAGGAAGGACATATGACATATATTAGGAAGCTCAGAACGTTCAAAAATTTAAAAATAAATTTGGACTTTGAAAAATACATTTCTGAAATTAGTAGGCCTAATGTTAAACATCGTCAAGCTGTTACAAAACTCAGAATATCATCTCATAGATTACCTGTTGAAACTGGTCGATATACTATGAAACTGGTCGATATACTAATATTCCATACGATGAAAGAATATGTAAACATTGCATCTTAAATGAGGTTGGGAATGAACAACATTATTTAATGCAAGGCAACAATGCAAAGTTTACTGATCTCAGAGCTAATTTCACCCATAAACTATATCAAATAAACTCTTCGTTTTGCTCTTTCAATAATCAGGACCTGTTTATGTATATGGTTTCAATGAAAGACAAATCTATAATGGCACTAGTAGCTAAGTTCTGTTTTGATATATTAACGAATTTTGATCAATTATAATGTATTAAGGTACAAAGACTCCAAGACTGGGGTGCATCGCAGTTGATCAAAGTTTGTTTATCCTTATTGTTACTAGTTTAATATGTTAAATTTTTTGTATTTAACTATAATTTGTATGTATCATATGTACCAGTAGTGGTATTAATGTTGATTAAAATGTTATGTTATGACTATAAATTGGCAACCTTAGCTCTATCTTAGCCTCAGTAGCTCAATGATTAGCACATCTAACAACTGGTCATTAGAAAGTTGTATATACGTTCGACCCCTGTCTGGGGCTCAGAAATCTTTTTTGAGTATTTGAGATGGGGGAGTAGCTAATGGTCGTGGGTCGTGGGTAAAATGTCGTGGGTCGTTGGTAAAAAGTCGTGGGTCGTGATTTTTCCAAAAAATTGTGAATAAATTATAGAAGTTGTATTATTGAAGTTGAATAAATTGAATAGCTATTCGGGGGAAGTGGATTTTGCACAAACTTGGCGAAGGTGATTGAGTAATCGAAAACATTAAATATTACAATCAGTATTATCAACATCAATATTAAAAGGAATACGATTATACTAAATAATTTAAAGGTGAATCACAATCGCTACTGCATGCGCATCTACGGAGATATCGACGGGTCATGGGTGAGTTAAATTTGAAACCCGCGTTTCCATGCTATTATAGAACCAACCGCCTGAGTGAGCTAAGACTAAGTGACTCCGAAACTTGTTTAATCGAAAGCTGATATTTTGGAACGTTTCGCTTAGAACTTCACAAACTTTACGAAAAAAAGTATTCTGACTATGTACTTAATTCTGCCCATGCAAACAAATGTGCGTGAAAATTATTGTAAAGCGTATGACTGAACGTCATGCAGAGCAATATATTGTAAACGCACACGGCGTTTCCGACCATTCTCACTAAATTTTGTGTTGTTTTAAGCTATAGTTTTCGAAATATTAGTAATTGCATTTAAATAAGTCCGCGGAAACGCCGTGTGCGTTTGGAAAAAATCAAGACCCACGACTACCCACGACCCACGACATTTTACCCACGACCCACGACATTAGCTACTCCCTTGAGATGGACAAACGTGACCAGAGTGTAAATAGGCTTCGGATGCGGAAACGTTTGGGCGTCATGTGGGCGGTTCATCTATAGCCAACATCGGTAGCACTCGGAAGTGGAAACATGCTCAAATCAGGCACTTGACAAGCAACGTACCTGGAGTGTTGCGTAGGCCGTTGTTTTTGACGACGTTCATGGCTTTCCCCAGCGAAACAATATCTTACCAAACTGAATTTTTGATGAGCAAAGTGATTAATCTTGACATTTTGAGCGAACCTCTTCGTCGGAGTAAAACAGCTCTGCTCGAAATATCACGGTATTTCCTTGTTATAAAACAATGTCAGCAATTTGCCATCTTTTCACTTCGCTCTATCCAAAATACTACCTATGACCAGCACTTTTTTACACTCTGATAAGTTGTACGTATTCTGACATGAATGTAACTTAAATAGTCAAAAATGTTTCAGAGCTCCGAGACTCGGGTAGAAAGCTAAGGTTGAAAATTCATAGTCATATGTTCTTCTAAGTCAATGTGAAATATGTTTAGTGCCTTGATAGTAATTTGTATTTGTATTCACATTTAATTGCCGTCGACCACAACATTGCAAAATGAAAGACAATGGCTAATTATTGTCGATTAACATAGTCAACATTCGCAGTTAATCTATAGGTATTTTAAATCTAAAAACTAAATAAGACTATGTGCACACGGTAACGTTTCCGGGCGTTTTCGTATTGTTTCAAGTAATGCGCTGATTGTTCTCGATTCCCTTGAGAACAGTAAACAATAGGAAAACGCTCGGAAACGTTACCGTGTGCACATATAGCCTGAATAAATAAATGCAGAGACAATTACTTCTTCCCACAAGGGGCTTTTCAAGAGCAATTTACATGCCAGAGCCAGTCGAAGGCATATTAAAGTGTCTTACAACCTATAGAAAATCTTAAAGGTGGTAAACTTTGCAAAGATTTTTCAAGAACTATTGACTGACGTTTCACGGTATAATTTATCTAATCTCCAGTTTAACACTAAAACTCACTACATTAATTATACCCATAAACTGAAACGATTATTAAGTCTCTCGATATTGAAGATTTCAGCTTTGAAATATTAAATATAAGTATACCATCATTCCCCTGCTTCCAACTTGACCAAGTAGCTCAGTTGGTAGGGCATCGGACTAGTAAACCGAAGGTCGCGGGTTCGAATCCCAGGCAAGGACGAGTAGAATTTTTCTATATACTTACAAGTATGGTTCGTGTCTTCGTGATTCAGAGTTTAAACACCGAATGTCGTTAACGGGGAAGTCGAAACTAGATTAAGAGAATTACAGTGTATCGTTGCCCCGTCGACATGCACCAGAATCCCAAAAGCGCAAGTCCAAACCCAACATACTACGACTACGTGTTTTTCATATCAAATGCGAAAAGCTTTTGCAAATGATGGACCCAAGAGAAATCTTCACGCCGTCGTGACTCTGTTAACAACATAGAAAAAGCATTTTTATGTTGTAAAGCCAAAGCGGAACTTGAGTACCACATAAGCAAGAAAACTTAGGAAAGCTTAACCTTACTCCAACATGACAAACCTTAACGACCTTATAAACCTTCTCAAACCTTACTATATTTCGATTGTTGTTTCAACACTGCCTACACACGAGCATGCTAATTTTATTTCATTGATTAAGCAAGTCTTTTTCTTCAAGAATTTAAAAACAACGACTCCGTGCAATTGTACATCTTGAAATTTGAATGTATAAATTAATACACCACCATTTAATACCACTTTTAAATTTTTTAGCGTAGTCTCGGTCCGTTCCCTGAATCTTAAATTCCCTTTCTGTTGACTTCAACAGTGTAGAAAAATCCTGTTTGCTTTTCTTTTTGTCATACTTCTAAAATGATAGGCATAGCTCCGCTTACCTGAAAGATCGTGATGTGAGCGGTCTCAAATTTCTCTTCAGCGACGGCAGGGCCTGCCTTGGGTAAAGTCGTAGAAACCGAGCTCATTTCTATAGAAGGCTTTGGACTATTATCTTCCATGTTCGCACTCTTTGAACGCCGTGGAAGCTCCGTACCCTTCGTGATGTGAGTCTCCCCAGCAAAGGCGACGACAGACGGGTCGCCGATTGACTGATCCTTCGGTAAAGTTGTAGAAACTGGGCTTATTTCTATAGAAGGTTTTGGACTATTATCTTCCATGTTCGCACTCTTTGAACGCCGTGGAAGTTCCGTACCCTTCGTGATGTGAGTCTCCCCAGCAAAGGCGACGACAGACGGGTCGCCGATTGACTGATCCTTCGATAAAGTTGTAGAAACTGGGCTTATTTCTATAGAAGGCTTTGGAGTATTATCTTCTATGTTCGCACTCTTTGGACGCCGTAGAAGCTCTGTACTCTCCATGTTGAGAATTGACTGCGAAAACACCGATCACGTTTCACCTTGTCGATTTCGTGATTTCGAAATCCGGTCTTCAAGAACCGTCAACCTTTTAGCTTCGACGGAATATTGAAGTGGGAAAATAACACGTACAGCCTCTGGCTAAATCTCAACAATACCTCAGATCGAGCGGAAGTTCCCCAATGAGGGAATGTCAAACCTGGCTTAAATTGCACGTACGTTAAAACGAAAACTCAAGTGCTGACACGCAGTCCTTCGTAAAGCTACGAGTCGACAGTAAACAGCTATTTCCAAAAATGACTTTTGTTATTAAGTATTTTAAAAGTATAATTAGCCACAAGATAATGGGAGGAAAGGACTTATGACTTGACTGATACAAATAGCGCCGTCGAGCTGCTATTTATAACCCAAAATTGACTTTCGAATGATTGCAAATGAGCAATGACATATTGTTCGGACTGTAAGAATTATGGGTAAAAGCGGACAAACTTAAATATTAGGGACCGATAAAGATGCTACGACGGCGGCTAAAAAGCAACATAAATTTTACAATTTAAAGTCACGGTTAACAGACTATTATATTTGATATTTGAAGCTAGTTTAATGACTTCCAAAACGCCCCAGTACTGCTAAAATGATTGTAGTGTCAGTATTGAAGGAAATCTCACACAACAGTTCTCATCTTTTGGCCGCTGACGTCGTCCTGAAGACGTGAAAATGCTCTAATTAAGTGGCGTTGTATAAAGAACGAGGACGCTGTTGAGGTCACTCTTGGGTATACAAATTATCCATTCTCTCTGTTTTGCAAAAAAGAACTCTTTTGTTTAGAGGTAAAGTCCCTCATTATGATTGGTGGCGAATTGTTAAACCTAGTTTTAGTTTACATATACAGAAGTTGGTTCGTTAGCTATAAAATATCACGATGTTCTTGCATGACGCGAAGGATTTTGGCGGCTTTTTGACGATTTCTGTGAAGCGAAGCGCTCCGCACCTAACTTGTAGGCTTCTCCCTTTGATGAGTAAAAGCGTCTGGTGTTAGACAGAGTAAAGGAACAAAGGGGTAAAGACAGCAGTGGGTTAATCACTTGTAATCACTTTCGATTGTTTGTTTCAACACTGCCTACGCAGCACGCTACTTTTATTTTGTAATGTTCACTGGTCTAATTCAAACTGATTAAAACTTCATTAGTGATCACTCCCACAGTATGTATATATAACATTATAAAATAAGGTGCCCTCTACGCACGTTCTGATTGCTTGGGCTCCGTGCATTTATAAGAGAACATAGATCATGAATGACGTAAAGTGGCGTAGAATCGCATCAGCTAGCCGGAAAAGCCGGCCAAATTCCAAAACTACCTTACTTTTAGTTTGATTTGTCCTCTACTTATTTTATAAAACAAATAAAACATACCGCTCCTGTGCATATGTACTCTTATAAAGGTACGTTTGACGTCATTTGAAGTGTAAAGGCACTTGGCCATCGCCTCGTGCCTCTACTCAACTTCTTTCGTGTTCACTGACGTCAAACGTGCCTTTATAAGAGCACATATGCACGGAGCTTCATGTTTTATTTGTTAAACAATAACACGCATTTTCTATACGCGTTCAGCGTAACTTCGCCATCTGAGTAGCTTATATTTCGTGAACATTTGCGAACGTTTGAAATGGCGTACGACATTCTTAGCCATTTCGTGGACTGCTTTAACCCTTTCATGCATTCCCGAGCTTCTCCCCTTGACAAGTAAAATCGTCTGGCGTTAGACAGAGTAAAAAGACACACAGTCAAAACCAGAAAAAATGAATTGGGTCCGACATTATGACCAATTTTTCTGAAATGTGCAAATGAAGCGAAAATTAAGTCAGTCTTGTTTGAAAGAACACTTAAAATGATAGAGTAACATATTTTGAAGTTTTTCGTTTCCTTGCTTCGTTCTTGAGATATTTCAGTTTGTTTGACATGCAAATTAAACATTTTGACGTCATGACGTGCATAATGAGTTATCGAAAACAGTTATATATCTATCTTTGATATTGTCAAATATAATTACCTGAAAATCTACATGTTTAGTGTTCTGGGCGAAACACACTCACATGCTTCCTTTGAATTAATTTGGTTTGATAATAGCAAAGCTATATAACTTTTTTCGATAACTCATTATGCACGTCATGACTTCAAAATGTTTAATTTGCATATCGAACAAACTGAAATATCTTTAGAACGAAGCAAGGAAACGAAAAACTTCAAAAGATGTTACTCTATCATTTTAAGTGTTCTTTCAAATAAGACTGACTTAATTTTCGTTTCATTTGCACTTTAAATCACTGCTGCGTAGGATGTCTGAGGGTTATTTCTTTAACCCTATCCAGCCGGGCTTTTTTTTGTCTTCTGGGACTTGGGGGAGGGGGGGGGGGGGGGGGAAGTGCCCGCGGTCAATATCTCCTGAACCATTTGGTGTATTCCGACGAAACTTTTACAGGTGGATGGTATGCCTTGTTCAAGTATGTGTTACACTTATGTTGTCGTGGCAACAAATTATGACGTCATTATGACGTCATTAATTGCAAAACCCCCGGATTTTTAGAATTTCCAAAATTCTTTTTCTTATTGTTTTGTTAACATAAAAAAGGTAGTATATCAAAAAAATAGTTTCTCTTTATTAAAAAGTGCTTATTTTTATTGTAACTATTATAAAAGGAAACATAAGAAAAATGGTCTGCTGAAATTTAGTGTTGGTAGGTGTTCACGACCACGCTGTAACTTTTTTTTGGCGTAATCTTTTTTCACCAAATTTTCCACACATAAAGCCCATACATATTTAGGACAAGTCATAAAATTTCAGTAAAACCATACCTGTACTGGTTTAGGAGATATTAACTTTTAAAACTAGAAATTACTATCGCAAGTGAAGTGCTGCCTCAAATGGGACAAAAACCTTTAGTCTACTCCACAGACAAATCTGTGCAGTCTGCACTCCACCCAAGATTTCCCACTATAAAATTGCTCCACAACAACAATGGCTATGAAAGGATTAATCAACAGTGTGTTTAACCATAGTTAATTAAGACTGCGTTCACACGAGTCCGGTGTAGAAAATAAACGGTAAAATGTGGTTACGTTCACACGAATCCGTCATAATTTAACGACGCTTTGAAGGCGTTCACACGACTCCGGAACCTTCTGGTGTACATCCAGTATTTCAGTGCTATGCACTGTTTAAATAGCCATATCTCGTCAAAAGTCATTTACTAAACGAGGAGCAATTCAAAGAATATTATCCCCCAAGGTGTATAGTGCATTCTAGGTTTACAATTTTAGTCTTTGCGTTAGGAACTCACCTTATTGACTTCATCTTCTCCTATTTACACTGCCTAGTCATTGTTGTAAAAATGTTATAATTGTTCAAACAGCAGCACAAGTTCTTAGCAGAAGCTTTCCGAAGTCGAGAAGACAAATAAAGTTTTCCATCGCGGAAAAATACGGCAGCCGTTTGGTTAGGAGCCGAAAATTTAGGAACTGGGTACTAAAGCGGAGCGAAAAAGTGCCGGATCTTGTGTTCATGTTCCCTGGGGCAAACGCGTGTATTATTCACCGAGGTTCTTGATGCTGAAACGATGAAAGTAAGCAGCAATTGAAAGACTTAATACGAACGAAGAAAATCTTCGACCATAGATGCCAAGAGAGCTATTTTATGTAGGTGAAATCGTCTTGCGTGAAAGCAATTAAATAACGGGTCCCGGTAGCATTTTTATCAACGCCTATTCAGTGCACACGACACCACCAAGTGTTCCGTTTTCGTTTCGCTCCGTCTAGAAATCGTTTTCAAAACGCTCCGGTTAACAAAGTTTTTTTGAGATCGAACAGTTTTGTACTACAAACGGAGTTTGGGTACGTTTTGGTCGAGGGTTGCAAGTCGAGGGTAAAATACGCTAAAATTTACGTACAGAATTTCCTTCTAGCGGCACAAATAATATTTAGGCGGAAGATACATATTTTTTTGACATTTCATGCGTGCGTCAAAGGTGTTTACTCGGCACTGACTGATCATTACTGATGCATTCCGATCCTTTACCATTTCGCATCTCGAAGCCCAACTGAAAATCGCAGTAAAAATCAGAACCCCGTTCACACGAGTCCGGAGCGAGTTGAAAACGGCGCTAAAAAGCCACAAAACGCCGTTGCGTTCACACGTGGCACCGGATCGAAATTGTGTGAAAACGGCGCTCTAACCGGAGCGTTTTGAAAACGATTTCTAGACGGAGCGAAATGAAAACGGAACCCTTGGCGGTGTCGTGTGAACACAAGATCCAGCACTTTTTCGCTCCGCTTTAGTACGCAGTTCCTAAATTTTCGGCTCCTAACCAAACGGCTGGCGTATTTTTCAGCGATGGAAAACTTTATTTGTCTTCTCGACTTCGGAAAGCTTCTGCTAAGAAGTTGTGCTGCTGTTTGAACAATTATAACATTATTACAACAATGACTAGCCAGTGTAAGTAGAGTGTTCGTCATGCCCAAAATAACGACGCGTCAATAACAAGCCTAAAAGATCCCGTTCACTATACCAGATACGTGTTCGTGCCGGTGTCACAGGAAATTCGCCCGCCCTGTAAATTCAAAACATGACAAGAACATTGTTTAGTAAATTTAATACAGTATCTTATAAAAATTATACTAGTTGACTATATAGCTCAATGGGTTAGCTTATGAAAGATAGAAGTGCTTTCGATTCTGAAGGGACTTTAAGATCCTGACAACGGACTACGGCTACGGCAGGAAGTTTAAGAGTGGTATTAAATAGTGTTGTATTTATACATTCATAATCGCATGGACTCATTCTGTTCTTAAATTCTTGAGGAAAAACACTTGTTCAATCTATGTTAGTCGCGAAAGTAAGGTTAAACTTTCCCAAGGCTTCTGTAGTGACTCGGATTCCGCGTTGTCTATGCAACGTGAAAATGCTTTTTCACGTTGTCAACAGAGTCACGACGGCGTGAAAATTACTCTTGGGAACCGACGTCGTTTGCAAATGTTCTTTGTATATGATATAAAATTCTAGTGTTCAAACACGTTGCCGTAGTAGTTTTATCTCGACTGGCTTCCAGAATGCATGTTACGGCGGGACGGATTTCCTGGGACACCTGTACGAAACGGCACATAATTATGCCGTACGATACAACCAATCACCACGCTCTATTCTATTAATTTACTTCCGAAACGATTTCGATCTCCGTTCACTGGAGCTAAGGCCACATTCACGTGCCGGCACAAAAAATATCCAGTATAGTGTAAACAGATTCGATCGGCACGATATTCTGCCGAAGTAAGCCCCGTTCACACCATACCGGATAGCTTTTGTGCCGGCACGAAAACCTGACGATACAACCAATTCCCACGCTCTATTCTATTAATTTACTTCTGGAACGATTTCGAACTCCGTTCACATTGGAGCTGGAACGGCACAAAAAGCTATCCGATACAAGATGTACCTCTTTCGAGATCGGAGCGGTGCAGCGGCGTGCCGGCACAGAAATTGTGCCGGAGCAGGCGTTTTGTGTGTGAACAGAAGGCCTATCCCATGTGGTTTTCGTGCCGGCACAAAAGCTATCCAGTATAGTGTGAACGGGACCTAAAACGACACAAAAAGCTATCCGATAAAAGATGTACCTGTTTGGAGATCGGAGCGTGCCGGCGGAGACTTGTGCCGGAACAGGCGTTTTGTGTGTGAACAGAAGGCCTATCCCATGTGGTTTTCGTGCCGGCACGAAAGCTATCCAGTATAGTGTGAACGGGTGAAAGAATGCAGTCTTTACAGCAAGTTTATTTCATATGATTCTTTAGTTCTTTATTATGACAGCGTTCGACGTTTCATCTAAAGGACGCAAACTCTACCGTGGGAAGTTCACAACATATTTACATCGTGTACATATAAGGCGTTGACTTGCGAGGTCTTTTCAAAGATCGAAACGTCTTTGTTTACGAATGATTATTGTGGGCCGATTATTGTGGGAATGATTACTGTTTTACTTTACCTCTCTCACGTGTTTACATTCCCATTGAACCGTTGTAGTATTTTGGGCCCGACTAGCACTCTATTGATCTTGGTAGTAAGAGAGCAATGTTTGACTAGAAAGTTGAGAAGTACAGCTTTTTTAGAACTTACCTAAACTTGGCTATAAAGCGTTTTAGTTATAGAGTCATGTATGGCCAGCAATACTATCTCAGGAAGAGGAGGGGGAGTGTCACGGAGGTCCTTGAACGGCTCTCAAACTAACTACGCCTCTGGCTCTAGTTCACTCACACCCACACTATGGCGGACCAGGACAATGCATTATTCTAAATCAACTAGTCTGAAAATTATGGAAAATGCTACTATCATCTGTCAAGATCATCATGACCATCACCACCATCACCATCACCACCATGACCATCATCACCATTATTATGACCATCACCACCATCACATCATCATCATGACCACCACCATCATCATGACCACCACCATCATCATGACCACCACCATCATAATCATGATCACCACCATCATCATGACCACCACCACCATCATCATCATGACCACCATCATCATGATCACCACCACCATCATCATGACCACCATCATCATGACCACCACCATCATGACCACCACCATCATCAGGACCACCACCATCATATTACCATCATCATGACCACCACCACCATCATCATGACCACCATCATCATGACCACCACCATCATCAGGACCACCACCATCATATTACCATCATCATGACCACCATCATCATCATCATCATGATCATCACCATCATCATGACCATTACCATCATCACCACCCCCTTTATCACATCACCATCACAACCATCACCACAACACAATGACCACCACCACCATCATGACCATTGCCATCATCACTGCAATCATACCACCACCATGATGACGGGGTGATAAAGGAGGTGGTGGTGATGATGGTGATGGTCATGATGGCCACCACCACTATAAGCATTATTATCTACTACCACTACTATCATTACTAATATTATCACTACCCAGGTTACGACAAGTGTGGAAGAACCTCTGGCACCCAGGGTACTATATTACCAACCAATTTTCCAAAATGCGGGGTAGCATCACACACTCAACACCCCTCCCACACATGGATGCTACACCCCAATCTTCACCCCCAGATGAGAAATACACAATTAACATACTCTGCAGCAGACTACATACCTGGCGTGAGAAAACAAGAGAACTGGCTTCAGACCAAGAGTGATTTATTCACTCAGTTGAGTAGCACCAATACGAGAGTACATCCCCCTTCCGCCCCCAGTTTCCTCTTCTCACTCCCTTGCACTTCCCCCCTTTTAAACAATGTCCTTGTTACTACTTTTTATAAAAAACAAAGAGGTTTTACCTGTAGTTCACTTGTAGTGGCGGTTGTCTAACGTCCTTTTGCAATCTTTATCGCAGTTCATGCGCTGTGGCAAGTAATGGTCAGTGTCTTGTTGTAATCAGACTCAGTCACAAAAACATATCTTCGCTCCCAAATTCTGTCCGTCATTATCATTGGAAAGCCTTGGGGTAAGGTCTGTTAGTTATTCAAGGCTTGGATTAGCCTTTTTGTTTAGCAAAACATTTAGTAAATGAACCAGGATTGTGAAGCTAGAACCGAGTCGAGAAAAGATGGTGGTCATGTTTTCAGTTCTTTGACAATTTGCCTGTGCCCGCGGTACTGGAATGCGGACGTATCACCTGCCTGGTATGTACTTCATGGTGACCACCAATCTATTCGATGTGGTTTTCCCTGGGAGACCTCGAGGGAGAACAGTTTAGATGACTGATAGATCCAGTGCCTATAGTAACACTGAATCAATGGACACTGGACTCTTTCTTGCAAAGCCATTGAAATATATATTATTATTATATAGCATGCTATCGGATATGAGCTTTTGCGTAATCTGATTGGTTCCCTACTACCAGGCTATCAGCTCATATCCTACTAGTAGAGGAAAAACAAGATGGCGGCATGTTTTTTTAAACTGCCGAAAACAGTTGAAATTGACGGATTTTTATACAGAAAAACATCAACACCCTCAAACCAATGTATAAAAAAACAACATTGTGTAATAATACATCAACAAATACACAACTTAGCATGTTAAATTGTAAAATTCACCTAAAAATTACGTCTTTTTACTTCAAAAACCGGACTAAATTAACGGGTTGATATTAATTTGTTGCTAAACAAAGAAACTCGCGGTTAAAATCAAGCTTACAATACACATTTCGTAGGAGATCACCAGTAAAAAGACTTTTGATTTAGATAAGCATTTGGAGCAGTAAAAAGCATGTTCTTTTTCAAAAACAACCAACTAAGTAATTTAGTTTCACTGCCGAAGGTGTTTCAGTTTCATTTTTGCATGAAATCAAAACCTTTTTCACGACAGAAATGCTAATATAAACAACTGACCCACCTTTTGACTTCATAAAGGTACCTTTTAATCTTTTTTGTTGATCTGTTTAACACATTTTTTGCCTCTCGAGCAACATTTATACAACATTTCGAAGTTGTTTACCGAACAGCTCAGCGCTGGAAACTCTGTGTGAATGTATCATTACGCATGGCGGAAGTATTAGTTGCCTATGCCGGAAGTTTGTTGTTTCAAACATTTCGCTGTAATTTTGCCTCTAGTACAGTGCTTGGCTATATAATAAAACAGTTATACCATTCGCTCTCGTTGTATACGAACTAATAGCCAACTCGGCGAAGCGCCTCGTTGGCTATGAGCTCATATACAACTCGAGCTCATGGTATAACTGTTAAATATATATATATAAAAGTGTAGGTATACATGGTTATTTGGTTAGTCAATGCGTAGTTTGATCTTGTTGCATAGTTAATTATACAAATACTGTTCAATATATTTTAAGTGCGATACAAAAAAATCATATGAAAGTATACCGGAGTATAACCAAGAAAACATAAAGATAAGAGAAAGATAGAAAAGGAAAGAAAGGAGGTGAAAAGGAAGGAGGGATGGATGGAGGGAGGGAGAGAATGAGATGAAGAAGGAAGGGGAGAGTGGGAGGAAAAGGGAAAGAGGGGTAATGAAAGAGAGAAGAAGAAAGGAGTAGAGAAAAGGAGAGGGAGGAGGGAGAGAAAGGGAAGGAGGGAGAGAAAGGGAAGGAGGGGAGAGAGAAGAAGAGGAAAAAAGAGGGATGGAAGAGGAAAGAGAAAGAGAAGGGAAAGAGGGGGAAAGGGAGGGAAAGAGGGACGAAGGGAGGGAAAGAGGGGGAAGGGAAGGAGGGAGGAAGGGAAGGAAAGATGGGTGAAGGGAACGAGGGGGGAAGGGAGGGTAGGAGAGAGGACGAAAGGGAAAGAGGGGGATGGGAGGGAAGGAGGGAGGAAAGGAGAAAAAAAAAGGAAGAAAAAAGAGAGAGGTCGTACACCAATGGTTCTAGTATTCTAATTTCTCTATATGGCTACGCTCGATTTGAAACAAGCCGTGAGTGCATTGCTATAATTGAATAGTATAAACTTGCTGCGACTAACCATGAATAGGACATTTTTTCGATGGCATTGGGTGACTACAACTACTAGAATCCTTTGCCAGTATCCTCTGATTATTACAACTAGAATACTGGCAAAGCATTCTGGTAGTTGTAGTCACCCAACGCCATCGTCCGTCATGGTACAAATGGTTTATTTGCAATATATTCGCTAAAGATAAATAAATAAGCACAGCCAATGGAAATGCGCCAGATAAATACTGGTATACAGGTATCACGCACGGGCTCTTTATATTATAAACTGGTCTTTTTTGAGCTCTTGCACGTATTCCCAAGCTGGGTGACAAATTCAATATAAACAACAGGATTACCATTCATTATTTGGTCTACTAAACATTGGTACTTTAAAGTTGTCACCCACCATGGCGACTTTGATGTCACCTACAAGAGCCTAATAGACCATTTGCGTGAAGGCGTTCGATAGTATTGGGTGACTGCAACTACCAGAATGCTTTGCTAGTATTCTAGGGTTTTGGCAAAAAGGGATTTGTTTATTTATTTCTATTTATTTATACAGTCATAATTGTAGTGAACAATAATAATGGTATAATATAAATAATAATGGCATTAACAAAGCAGTTCACAACGTGGGTCATCAACAACAGAACGTTACTCCAAACAGGGTTAATGCCCAAATAATCTTAAGACAAACATAATTGAAATAATAAAAAACAAACAAACAATAATTTGTCCGTAATGTCCTAATAACAGCATTGCCTAAATTTAGTTAAGTTTCTGACCATAGAACATTTAGGGCACACAGCTTTCCAGGTGTAAACATCTTGGTCGAAAGTTGTTTTCAGTGCTAGGTGGCATTGATTGTATAAAGCAGTCTTAAATGAAGATACGGACGTTAAGGATCTAACTGATTCCGGCAGGGTATTCCATGATTTGACGTGATAGTTCAAATACGAGACGGAGGACTTTACCGGGATTTCAAAGTCCGAGTGCTTTTTGAGAAGGCGAGCCTTTTTAATTCACGAGGGCTTTGTAATCTCGGTAAAGTCCGACGTCGAGTATTTGAACTGACATCTCAAACTCAAAACTCCGAAGCATAGTTAATAGAAAATATACATGGTTTGGAAGCTCACAAAAAGTCATTGTTTTATGTTTTTGTTCAGGTTTATGGAAATTTTTGCACTTTCACGGTTACTGAACATATTGTGTTTTCTGTATAATGAAGCAATCATCCAATAGCAACGTTTGGCTTCACAATCACTCAACCGTACTGTTTAAATATTAATAAACCTAAAACAAAGGATTTGGCACCTTCGTGTACCTTTCAAGATGAATCGTAGCTTGATTGTTAACCGCTTTGAAGTTTGCCGGGTTTCCAAACCATGTATATTTTCTATTAACTATGTCCGAAGATACCTCTGAAACGTAATATAATTTGCCTTATTTCAAAGTCCCAAGACTTTGAAAACGTATTTTGCATTATTTCAAAGTACTAGTACTTTTCCTCCAATTTCAAAGCACTGATTAAACATTAATTTCTTTTGTTTTTGGTTCATGAATTAATGATTTGAGAATGTACGATTGAAGGAATGACTCAAAAAGGACCCGTCCAATCCTTTCGCCGCTTTTCCAAAACACACCGCCAAATTTGTTTTTGCCAAATTTGTCGTCCAGTTTCAGTGAGTCTCAAGATTTTAGCAATCTTTTCGATACCCAAACCACAGCATGACGACGTATTTTGGAAAAGCCGCGAAAGGATTGAACGAGTCCCTTTGAGTCATTCCTTTTAGCCGAAACCTTATTTATTTATTTATTTTTATTTCATATATTGTTGCATACAGGATCAGCAAGTAGCTTTTAAAACTAATCGAGTGCTTTTCCTGCAAATATAAATACAAAGGAAAATTATGGCGAGTATAGAAAGTATAAGTTATTGAAAGTAAAATTAACGTAATGAAAAACGTTTAGTGGACATGATATATTCCATAGTGGAATTTAAAATTGAAACACTCACTCTGTGTCCTATATAGTTAGAACCTTTTAAAAGTAAATCAACTTGTAGACTTTTATTTAAGGGTAGAAAATTTATTGATGGATGTAACAAAAGCCGTGTTTACACGGCCAAAATTTAAGCAGGCTTAAGTTAAGCGTGCTTAAAATGCGCCACCTTGGTGTGTTTACACGGTCATTTAATAATCCCTTACTAAAACACGTACACCATTATTCAACATGGCGGACGAACTATATTTTTGGTTTGGGAAGCTTCGTATGGGTAGCGTGCGTCAAAGAACAACGGAAGACATCGGTACACGAGAAACGGTAATTGCTAAAAGAAAGAAAGAAACAAAGGAACAAAGAATAACGAGATGGAAGCTTCTACAGCAGGGCAAAAAAATGCATTTTATCGTATTAATAACACCGTATTAATAGCAAGCGTTTTTCAATCCAGTTGCGTTTACACGGCCAAGTTAAGCGCGATTAACTAATCGTGCTCAGTTTAATCCACCTCCTTGAGGTGGTGCAAACTAATCGCGATTAATTTACGCCGATCTGTTTACACGGACATTTTAAGCCCGCTTAAAGTCAGATGTGGCTCAGATCCCGCTTACATTTTGACCGTGTAAACAGGGCTAAGGAGACGACTGAAGTCAGGAGTCTTAACCATAGATTACTGGCAAAGCATTCTGGTAGTTGTAGTCACACAACGCCATCTCACGTCGTCGCGCAAATGGCCTATTGGACATAATTTATTACCAGGTTCGTTTTCACCATTTTTCTTCGGTCACTTTTTACGACAGGACCCACAGTAGTTATAAATAGATCAGTGGTATGACGTCAACATCTCCGCAGGTGGTCACAAGAGTGCTCTGGGCAGGTTAGGTGCTGGTGCGTGTGAACGTAGTATACGAAATCAATCATTGTCGTCATCCAGTTCGTCCTCGTTCACTTTCACGTCCATACGACACACAATGGCTTTCAACATCATTTCAATTCGTTCAGTTCGCGTGCTCAACTGTCTCACGCTCGTTCGAAGCTTTTTCACTGTGTCTTTCATTTCATCTTGACGTACTGCAATTTTTTCATAAGGCGTCTGCAACATAAACAAAGAGAATTTTTTAAATATCTTCTTATTCTTCTAAAACTCATCAATAAATCGTAACGAAAACTCAAGAGAAATTCAAGACGAAGGCGGGCACTAGAAAAGGTGTTTTCCATAGGAAGCGAGAACTCATTCGTAAATCAGTCGTCTTGGAGAACAAATCGGAAACCCCTCTAGGTTAGGGAAAACGCTGCCCAAAGTTCAGTCTAGTTCAAAGTTCAGATCAAAGTCTGTCCAAGTTCAGTCCAAAATTCAGAAAAAAATCTAGCCCAAAGTCTTGTTCAGTCCAGCCCAAAGCCTTGTCTAGTTCAGTCCAAAGTCTAGTCTAGTCCAGTCCAAAGTCTAGTCCAGTCCAGTCCAAAGTCTAGTCTAGTCTAGTCCAGTCCAAAGTCTAGTCCAGTCCAAAGTCTAGTCTAGTCTAGTCCAGTCCAAAGTCTAGTCTAGTCTAGTCTAGTCTAGTCTAGTCTAGTCTAGTCTAGTCTAGTCCAGTCCAAAGTCTAGTCTAGTCCAGTCCAGTCCAGTCCAAAGCCTAGTCCAGACCAGTCCAACGTCTAGTCTAGTCCAGTCCAGTCCAGTCCAGTCCAGTCCAAAGTCTAGTCTAGTCCAGTCCAGTCCAAAGCCTAGTCCAGTCCAGTCCAGTCCAAAGTCTAGTCTAGTCCAGTCCAGTCCAAAGCCTAGTCTAGTCTAGTCTAGTCCAGTTCAAAGTCTAGTCTAGTCCAATCCAAAGCCTAGTCTAGTCTAGTTCAAAGTCTAGTCTAGTCTAGTCCAGTCCAATGTCTAGTCTAGTCCAAAGTCCAGTCCAGTCCAGTTCAAAGTCTGATCCAAAGTTCAGTCCAGTAAAAAGTCCAGTCCAAAGTCCGGTCCAAAGTCCGGTCCAAAGTCCGGTTCAAAGTCCGGTTCAAAGTCCGGTTCAAAGTCCGGTTCAAAGTCCAATCCAAAGTCCGGTCCAAAGTCCGGTTCAAAGTCCGGTTCAAAATCCGGTCCAGAATCCGGTCCAAAATCCGGTCCAAAGTCCGGTCCAAAGTCCGGTCCAAAGTCCGGTCCAAAGTCCGGTTCAAAGTCCGGTTCAAAGTCCGGTTCAAAGTCCGGTTCAAAGTCCAATCCAAAGTCCGGTCCAAAATCCGGTCCAAAGTCCGGTCCAAAGTCCGGTCCAAAGTCCGGTCCAAAGTCCGGTCCAAAGTCCAGTCCAGTTCAAAGTCCAGTCCAATGCCTTGCCTAGTCCAGACCAAAGTTCAATCCAGAGTCCAGTCCAATGTTTAGTCCAAATTAAGTCCAAAGTCCAGTTCAAAGTTCAGTCCAAAGTTCAATCTAAAGTTTAGTCCAAATTAAGTCCAAAGTCCAGTTCAAAGTTTACCCCAAAGTCCAGATCAATGTTCAGTCTAAAGTTCACAGTCCAAAGTCCAGTTCAGTATTTACAATATTGCGGTGCCCTGAAAGTTAGCTTGCGGGCGCAGCTAACTTTCAAACCGCTTTATATTCTGTGTGTGAGTTCGTTCGTTCGTTAGGAATCAATAGTATATTTTTGACGCGACATTTTTAACGCGATATTTTGAACGCCACAGGGCACCGCTTTTTAGCACTGTGTCTGGTTATACCTACTATTTACTACCATACCTTCTCTTGTCGTAAGTGTTCCTTAATTTTCTCACCATCGAGCGAGCTGAAAAGTTTCTCCATCACATGGTTTGGATGCCTGACTTCGTAATCCGAAACTAGTCTCTTCCGTATCATATGTGGAAATGCCTTTTCAACGTTCAAAGCCAGATCAACCTAGAAAAAAACAATGTTCAAAACATGTAGATTAGACTAAAAACCATACCCAGTGAATGAGTGAATGAGTGAAACAGTTTTAAAAGAATAATCACACAATGTTTGGCAAACTCACCAACATTGCTGATCTTTTCAAGCTGGCTTGGGCCTGTACTTCTTTAATATCGTCAACAGCTAAACCCACCTAGAACGTACAAATAGAAGGTTATTAAGACTACAAGTAGTTGTTGCACAAGTATTTTAAGAGTGTGAAACTAGACTTTGTTTTTTTAATGTCACTACTGTTTATATTATATTGTGGTCTAAGTGTAGCATTAACTATGAAATTTCATTTCCACTCTCCTCTCTTTCTTCGTTCTCTTCTCATCCCCACCTTCTTCACTCCACCTTCTTCACTCCCCCTTCCTTCTCCCTCTTTCTCCTCCTCTTCCTCTTCCCTCTTAATCCTCCCTCTTCCCCTCCTCCCTCTTCCTCCTCTTCCCTCTCCATGTACCGCCTCCCTCTTCCCCCTCCTTCCTCTTCCCTCGCCATGTACCGCCTCCCTCTTCCTCCTCCCTCTTCCTTTCTCCTCTTCTCCCTCCATGTACCGCCTCCCTCTTCCTCCTCCTCCCTCTTCCTCCTCCTCCCTCCTCCTCCTCCTCCTCCTCCTCCCTCTTCCTCCTCCTCCTCCTCCCTCTTCCTCCTCCTCCTCCTCCCTCTTCCTCCCCCTTCCTCCTCCTCCTTCTTCCTCCTCCTCCTCCCTCTTCCTCCTCCTCCTCCTCCCTCTTCCTCCTCCTCCTCCTCCCTCTTCCTCCTCCTCCCTCTTCCTCCCCCTTCCTCCTCCTCCTTCTTCCTCCTCCTCCTCCCCCTTCCTCCTCCTCCCTCTTCCTCCTCCCTCTTTCTGCTCTTCTCCCTCCATATACCGCCTCCCTCTTTTTCCTCTTCTCCCTCCATGTACCGCCTCCCTCTTCCTCCTCCTCCTCCCTCTTCCTCCTCCTCCTCCCTCTTCCTCCTCCTCCTCCCTCTTCCCCCTCCTCCCTCTTCCCCCTCCTCCCTCTTCCTCCTCCTCCCTCTTCCTCCTCCCTCTTTCTGCTCTTCTCCCTCCATGTACCGCCTCCCTCTTTCTCCTCTTCTCCATCCATGTATCGCCTCCCTCTTCTTCCTCCTTCCTCTTCTTCCTCCTTCCTCTTCCTCCTCCTTCCTCTTCTTCCTCTCTTTCCTCTCCCTCATCTCTTCCTCTTCCCGCTTTCTCCTCCCTCTTCCTCATACTACCTTCCCTTCCCTTCCCTTCCCTTCCCTTCCCTTCCCTTCCCTTCCCTTCCCTTCCCAACCCTTCCCAACCCTTCCCTTCCCTTCCAACTATAGAAAACTAAAAAGTTATCCTTACCAGCAAATTCATGAGCAGAATAGTCATAACGACAATAAAAAGGACAAATAAGACATAAGCAAAGGCCGGAGGATGGCCCTTCTCATTTACATTCTCACTAAATCCTGTGTCATACTCAAATTCACCAATAACCATCACAAATGTCTTGAGCAGACTCAACCCTGGAGTACTGAACGATTTTTCCTGAAAAAATACAACAAAAAGATAATTAATAATTGTCAGTTGTTTGCTGTACAAGCTGTGTTAGTTACAAGTACTTGTAACCGAGCGGTTAAGACTCGTTCCTGGAGGACTGGGCACAGTTTAAGGTATAAATACCTTAATTAACCTTGCTCCGCTATCTGAGTTCTAGTGGCTCAATGGTAAGAGCGTCTGGCTAGCATTCAGAAGATTGTGGGTTCGAGTCCCGCTTAGAGCTCAGAGTTTTTCTGAGTATTACTAACTAACACAGCTTGAACAGCAAACAACTGACAATTATTACTAACATCAAGCTGCAATTTCTGAAACTAACTAAAAAAGATAATTAATTTATCTATTTTTTTCTTCTGAAGACGCTGTTTTTGTTTAGCAAGGGAGCACAGAAACAGTGTTTCCACTCAATTCATCTAATTTTTCTTTTATTTAACACTTCTGAATATGCTGTTTTTGTTTAGCAAGGGCGGACATACAGTGTTTTCATTTAATTTATCTATTTTTAATTTACTCTCACTCATCCTTTTTACACCCCTCCTTTTGTTTGCTCATGAACGGTGGGAATAGGAAATATCTTTCGCATCTCAATATCTATTTGTTATTGTTATTTTGCCCTGATTGGCTAATTTTTTCGCATCTCATTATTAATTTGTTATTGTTATTTTTATTTGATTGGCTAATGTTTGGTCACATGATTATCTTTCTTATATAAACTCGTTGTTTGTTTACACTCTTTACGTTTCTCTCTGATGAAGGGCCTTCGCTCGAAACGTTAGAAAACTACGTTCAATTAAAAATATGGTTACCAATCTGTTTCTGGTCAGCGCGCGCGTCATCTTTTTTCTTGCGCGTCGATACTTTTTTTTTAATGTGGCTAAATGTAATTTAGGCGAAGTAAAAAAGGAGACAATGCTAGTCAGCAGAGATTATCTCAGCGCTCATCAAAGTCTTGTCAGCGTGGTCTGAGCTTGACTGGTTTGCGCGCGCTTATAATACGTGGTATTATTTCAGCACTCATCAGAGTCTTGTCAGCGTGGTCTGAGCTTGACTGGTTTGCGCGCGCTTATAATACGTGGTATTATTTCAGCACTCATCAGAGTCTTGTCCGCGTGGTCTGAGCTTGACTGGTTTGCGCGCGCTTATAATGCGTGGTATTATCTCAGCACTCATCAGAGTCTTGTCAGCGTGGTCTGAGCTTGACTGGTTTGCGCGCGCTTATAATGCGTGGTATTATCTCAGCGCTCATCAAAGTCTTGTCAGCGTGGTCTGAGCTTGACTGGTTTGCGCGCGCTATCTATGTAATAGATACTTGGTCAGCGGTCACTCATATATAATATGTGGTGATTATCTCAGGCCCTTAGTGTGGAATAACTATTATTTGAAAAAAGAAAAATATATAAAGTGATATATTTTGGAATGCATGCATGAATTCTAATTTTGTTATTGGTTTAAAAAATACATTAACTTTGAAAGCATGCCACGCTGTGAAGCTGTTGTGAAATCAAGTGAAATGGCAACAAAATATCTAACTATTTTGTTCATAGTATACAAACGCCATTAATCATTTTGAAGACCAATTGGAATAAGTCGAACTAAGAGTCACTTCATTTTTTTTAAAGATTGAAAATCATGAAAAATTAGTATATTTTTTAAATCGATGGATAAAATTAGAATTTGATATCATATTTGAGCAGATCGTGACGCATGCATTCCAAAAATATAACTTTACATATTTTTCTGTACTCTAATAAAAATTATACAATGCACATTAATCATACTTTCAATGATGGGCACTTTTTTTTGTGCACCCCACTGACCTCTATAACTGGACTGCGGGCGCCCTACGAAAAAAATGGCCCAAATACACGCCATCAGCACAGGGAGCCCATCTTGGCAGAGCGTGGGCACCTGTGGCAAACCGTTTTTCGTTTTTTTTAAATCCCCTGCCACAGTTCCCCGCGCGTCTTTCGAGTCTGCCACAGGTGTCCACGCGCTGCCAAGATGGGCTCCTGTGCCCTCAGGCGCCATCTTGTTAGGTCTTAGCCGCGAAATTGACCAATCACAGGGCAGCTTTTGGCTAACCGTGTCTTATGAGATTAAAAAGGGCATGGGACCAAATTTACAAAAAAAAAAGAGCTGAGAATTGACAAACATTTTGAAAGCCAAAAACCCTTGTCGGTAAGCAAAAAGTGCAACTAAACCAAACATATTTACAGGTTTCTTTTTAAAGGATAATTTTGAATGGTTTTATGTTGCATTTGTATGTTTCTTGAGTTTCTTTGTGTTCGGGAAGATGTTTTAACTGTCCATTTTGAGCTTGCTTCATTCGACAACAAACACGGCAAAGAAAAAAGCTTGGAATTTTCCATGGAACCTTTGTTTCACGCCATAATTTACATGTATTTGAATGTCTTTGAAAATAATTAAATTTCTGCGTAAACGTCTTTCTCAAAGCATTTTGTTTGCTTCAAAAGAGTTATCGGCGTGAGTCGCCAACACTTCGGGCTACTTTACGCCGTCGGAAGACTTAACAAGATGGCGCCGTTCAATTGGGGACACTTCATGTAATACAAAAGTATCGAGGACCCGTAGTCCAGTTATAGAGGTCAGTGGTCCACTCCCTGTATTTCTGCCGTATGAATATCTCTCTGCCACGGCCTAGGGTCACAAAAAATGACACTCACCCAATATCTATGTAGCATAGTGTAGAATGCCAAAGCAAAAGCAACCGTAAACAAGCCAAGAATGATAGAAAAGCGGAGGAATGTCAGCACAATGTCTTGAAACATCACAATATAAATGCCAAACATGGGAAATTTACGGACAAAGAGAACCAGTACGATCCACGCTAGGAAGATGGCCAGTGCGCCAATGTTAATGCGCCATTGACTGCAACTATAAAAGGGGGAACTTTAATAAAGAGAAGAGAGAAAGGAAGGGAGGGAAAGTAAAGGAAAGGGGAAAGTAAAAATTAAATGAAAGGAAAGGATGGGAAAGAAGGAGAAGGAAAGTAAAGGAACGAAAAGAAAAAAGGAAAAGAAATAAAGGAAAAGATGGGAAAGAAAGATGGGAAGGAAAGGGAAAGGAGGAGAAGGAAAAGGAAAAGGAAGAGGGGGGAGAGAAGGGGTGGGAGGGAAAGGAAGGAAGGGAAGAGAAGGAAAGGAGAGGAAAAAGAAGAAAAGAGAAAGTAAGGGAAGGAACGACAAAGTGAGAAAAAGGAAGAAAAGGAAAGGGCGGAAAAAAAGGCACGATAGAGAAAGGAAAGAAGGGCAGGGAAGGAAAAGGAGGAAAAAGGAAGGGAAAGGGAAGGAGAGAGAAGGAAAGGAAAGGGGGAAAGAAAGGCACCAGAGGGAAAGAAAAGAGAAAGGAATAAAAGAGGAGAGAAAGTAAGGGAAGGAACGAAAAAGTGAGAAAAAGGAAGAAAAGGAAAGGGAAGGGCGGAAAGAAAGGCACGAAAGAGAAAGGAAAGAAGGGAAGGAAAAGGAGGGAAAAGTTAGGGAAAGGAAAAGGAAGGAGAGAGAAGGAAAGGAAAGGGAAAAGAAAGGCACCAGAGGGAAAAAAAAGAGAAAGGAAAGAGATGGGAAGTAAGGGAAAGGAAGGAAACGAAGGGGAGGAAATGAAAGGCAAAGGAAGGAAATGAAAAGGAGGGGGAAGGAAAAGGAAAGAAAAGGGGAGGAGGTAAAGATAGGTACGAGAGGGAAAGGACAGAGAAAGGAAACGAAGGGAAGGGAAGAAAAGAGAAGGGAAAGGAAGAAAAGGGAATGGAAGGAAAGGTAAGGGGGAAAAGAAAGAAGCATGAAAGAGAAAGGACAGAGAAAGGAAAGGAAGGGAAGGGAAGAAAAGAGAAGGGAAGGAATGGAAAGGGGGAAAAGAAGCCACGAAAGAGAAAGGACAGAGAAAGGAAACGAAGGGAAGAAAGGGGAAAAGAAGGAAAGAGAAGAAAAGGGAAGGAGGAAAAGAAAGACACGAAAGCGAAAGGACAGAGAAAGGAAGCAAAGGCAATGGAAACGAAAGGAAGGGAAGCAAAGGGAAGGGAAACGAAGCAAAGGGCATAAACGAAAAGGGGAGAAAGGAAATGGAGGAAAATGAAAGGTAACGGGAAGGGAGAGGAAAAGGAAAAGAGAAGTAAAAGGAAAAGAGAAAAAGGAGAAAGGCAATGGAATGGAAGAGAAACGAGAGTACAACACAACACAACACAACACAACACAACACAACACAACACAACACAACACAACACAACACAACACAACACGACACGACACACGACACACGACACACGACACACGACACACGACACACGACACACGACACACGACACACGACACACGACACACGACACACGACACACGACACAACACAACACAACACAACACAACACAACACAACACAGCCCAACCCAACCTAACACAGCCCAACACAACACAACACAACACAACACAACACAACACAACACAACACAACACAACACAACACAACACAACACAACACAACACAACACAGCCCAACACACAGCACAACACACAGCACAGCACAGCACAGCACAGCACAGCACAGCACAGCACAGCACAGCACAGCACAGCACAGCACAGCACAGCACAGCACAGCACAACACAACACAACACAACACAACACAACACAACACAACACAACACAACACAACACAACACAACACGTCCAGCACAGCACAGCACAGCACAGCACCGCACAGCACAGCACAACACAACACAACACAGGGAAATGGACTTAACGTGACATCCAAAAACAATATAACTTAAAACACAATTAAAAAACAACAAAAAACATAAAAATATGCTGAACAAATACCTTGCACCAGTGACAACCTTACTATCCGAGACAAACGAAAGGTCGAAATCAGCTGAGACATATATTATTGTAGCTACGTACATAATTAGCTCAAAATAATTGGTATAGTCGGTAAAATACTGTAGACGTTCGTACACCATTTGAAACAACTGTATTGGGGAAAAACACAATTAAAAACCTATTAACTTAGCTATTATAATTACCTTAATTTCGAACTCTGTATATACTATTACTACATATTATTCCAATCCATGCGTAGTGTGGTGTGGTGTGGGAGTGAGGTGTGATGCGGTGTAGTGAGGTGTAGTGTAGTGTAGTGTAGTGTAGTGTAGTGTAGTGTAGTGTAGTGTAGTGTAGTGTAGTGTAGTGTAGTGTAGTGTAGTGTAGTGTAGCGTAGCGTAGCGTAGCGTGGTGTGGTGTGGTGTGGTGTGGTGTGGCGTGGCGTGGTGTGGTAGTGTATAGTGTTGTGGCGTAGTGCAGTGTCTTGTACTGTACTGTACTGTACTGCACTGCACTGCACTGCACTGCACTGTACTGTACTGTACTGTACTGTACTGTACTGTACTGTACTGTACTGTACTGTACTGTACTGTACTGTACTGTACTGTACTGTACTGCACTGTACTGTACTGCACTATACTGTGTGCTGTACTGTACTGTGTGCTGCACTGTACTGTGTGCTGTACTGTACTGTGTGCTGTACTGTACTGTGTGCTGTGCTGTGCTGTACTGTGTACTGTACTGTACTGTTTACTGTACTGTACTATACTATACTGTACTGTACTGTACTGTACTGCACTGCACTGTACTGTACTGTGTGATGTACTGTACTGTACTGTGTGATGTACTGTACTGTGTACTGTACTGTACTGTACTGTACTGTACTGTACTGTGTGCTGTACTGTACTGTGTGCTGTACTGTAATGTGTGCTGTACTGTACTGTGTGCTGTACTGTACTGTGTGCTGTACTGTGTGCTGTACTGTACTGTGTACTGTACTGTACTGTACTGTACTGTACTGTACTGTACTGTACTGTACTGTACTGTACTGTACTGTGTGTTGTACTGTACTGTGTACTGTATTGTACTGTGTGCTGTGCTGTACTGTACTGTACTGTACTGTACTGTACTGTACTGTACTGTACTGTACTGTACTGTACTGTAATGTACTGTACTTTACTGTACTGTACTGTACTGTGTGCTGTACTGTACTGTGTACTGTACTGTGTACTGTACTGTACTGTGTACTGTACTGTGTACTGTACTGTACTGTACTGTACTGTACTGTACTGTACTGTACTGTACTGTGTGCTGTACTGTAATGTGTGCTGTACTGTACTGTGTGCTGTACTGTACTGTGTGCTGTACTGTGTACTGCACTGTACTGTACTGTACTGTACTGTACTGTACTGTAATGTACTGTACTGTACTGTACTGTGTGCTGTACTGTGTGCTGTACTGTACTGTGTGCTGTACTGTACTGTACTGTACTGTACTGTACTGTGTGCTGTACTGTACTGTACTGTACTGTACTGTACTGTACTGTGTGCTGTACTGCAGCAGTGCAGTGCAGCGCAGCGCAGCGCAGTGCAGTGAAGTGAAGTGAAGTGAAGTGAAGTGAAGTGAAGTGAAGTGAAGTGAAGTGAAGTGAAGTGAAGTGAAGTGAAGTGAAGTGAAGTGAAGTGAAGTGAAGTGAAGTGCAGTGAAATTTAAACTAGTCAAATTCATTACAATACTAACCTCAAAAAGTAGATGTAGACAAGCTGAGAGGAGCAAAATATATCTCCCACTTTCGACAAACACTTCAAAAGCCAATGAGTCCTCCTTCGTCACGTGTTTACACTGTTTTCGCCCAGTTTTAGTGCCATTCATGATAATATCTTCACTACTGGGCGAATTACGTGTTGCCATGATAACATATCCAGTCAAAAACGAAAGGAAAACGACGAACAGCAAAAGTTTCAAGTAAAACAGTTTTCGTCCAAACATGCTCCACTTGCTGTCGAGAAGAAACACAACCAAGGGATGTGTAATAAGATTTTCACGACTATGTTTTACCTGGAGATAAGAAAGTAAAGTAAAGTAAAGTAAAGTAAAGTAAAGTGAAGTGAAGTGAAGTGAAGTGAAGTGAAGTGAAGTGAAGTGAAGTGAAGTGAAGTGAAGTGAAGTGAAGTGAAGTGAAGTGAAGTGAAGTGAAGTGAAGTGAAGTGAAGTGAAGTGAAGTGAAGTGAAGTGAAGTGAAGTGAAGTGAAGGGAAGGGAAGTGAAGTGAAGCGAAGTGAACTAAAGTGCAGTAAAGCGGAGTAATGGTGTGGTGTGCTGGGTGTGTATAATGTGGTGTGCTTTGTGTGTATGGTGTGGTAGGTGTGTATGGTGTGGTAGGTGTATATGGTGTGGTAAGTGTGTATGGTGTGGTAGGTGTGTATGGTGTGGTAGGTGTGTATGGTGTGGTGTGGTAGGTGTGTATTGTGTATTGTGTGGTAGGTGTGTATGGTGTGGTAGGTGTGTATGGTGTGGTAGATGTGTATGGTGTGGTAGGTGTATATGGTGTGGTAGGTGTGTATGGTGTGATAGGTGTGTATGGTGTGGTAGGTGTATATGGTGTGGTGTGGTAGGTGTGTATTGTGTGGTAAGTGTGTATGGTGTGGTGCGCTGTGTATGGTGTGGTAGGTGTGTATTGTGTGGTAGGCGTGTATGGTGTAGTAGGTGTATATGGTGTGGTAGGTGTATATGGTGTGGTAGGTGTGTATAGTGTGATAGGTGTGTATGGTGTGGTAGGTGTATATGGTGTGATGTGGTAGGTGTGTATTGTGTGGTAAGTGTGTATGGTGTGGTGCGGTGTGTATGGTGTGGTAGGTGTGTGTGGTGTGGTAGGTGTGGTGGGTGTGTATTGTGTGGTAGGTGTGTATAGTGTGGTAAGTGCGTATGGTGTGGTGCGGTGGGTATGGTGTGCATAATGTAGTGTGGTGTGTGTGTGGTTATGTGCAGTGTACTACACAATATAAGGGCGCGCAAGAAGATATTAATTTCATGACCATGTTTCACCTGAAAATAACACCTCGGTGTTTTCAAATCAGAAGATAAATACATCAAATAATTCAATTATTCCCACCTACCATCAACATAAGCGGATGATTTTTCTTTTTTGCTAAGTCGTGCTGGATCTCATTTTTAGTCTTTAATTCAATCGATTGATACTCCTGGCGTTCTTCTTCAGGACCATAGACTGAAATAGCATCAGGGCCCAGTAAGGTGCTCGTTTCGCTCGCAATGCTGACGTCATCCCCACCCTCGTGCCATTCGCGATAAATATCTTCCAAAAACTCATAATCCAACGTCGCCGTGAAATCGGCGGAGTCCGGAGCGTGGTCGCTGTGTGTCACACACTTGGTGAAAACAGCCTCGGCGACATCTAATGAAAATCAATAAAAAAAATGATTATGAAATTTATGAAATCTTCATGAATTTCATCCAATTTTCAACCAAATTAAAATAAAATTTAATGGCTTGGTACATTAAATGATCAATCTTTCCACAAACTTTCATGAAAATCTGTGCAATATTTTGTGAGATGTCCTGACAACAGACAAACAAACAAACAAACAAACAAACAAACAAACAAACAAACAAACAAACAAACAAACAAACAAACAAACAAACAAATAGACAGACAGACAGACAGACAGACAGACAGACAGACAGACAGACAGACAGACAGACAGACAGACAGACAGACAGACAGACAGACAGACAGACAGACAGACAGACAGACAGACAGACAGACAGACAGACAGACAGACAGACAGACAGACAGACAGACAGACAGACAGACAGACAGACAGACAGACAGACAGACAGACAGACAGACAGACAGACAGACAGACAGACAGACAGACAGACAGACAGACAGACAGACAGACAGACAGACAGACAGACAGACAGACAGACAGACAGACAGACAGACAGACAGACAGACAGACAGACAGACAGACAGACAGACAGACAGACAGACAGACAGACAGACAGACAGACAGACAGACAGACAGACAGACAGACAGACAGACAGACAGACAGACAGACAGACAGACAGGCAGACAACTGTTTTAAAAATTAAACACCAACCTGGTTCCTTTATTATCATCTTCCTCAAAGGAGTCGTGATAGTACCTCGCTCCATTGACCTACTTCTCATTGCGTTGCGCCAGTTCTCTTGGTCAAGAATAGCAAATGCACAACCTCTGGGAGAAAAGATATACAACAAGATTTACACCTAATTTAATACCTGGAGTTATTGATTATCAGCACAATTATGATAATCATCACCATTGCCAACATCATCAGAACACCATCATCATCATCACCATCATCACCACCACCATCACCATCACTACCACCACCACTACCACTACCATCCATACCACCACTACCATCATCATCATCACCACCATCATCACCACCATCATCATAATCATCACCACCACCATTACCAACATATTCACAACCATCACCATCATCACCACCACCACCATCACCGCAACCATCACCACCACCAGCACTACCATCCACACCAGCACTGCCATCACCACCACCATCATAATCATCACCAGCACCATTACCACCACCCACACCACCACCACCACTACCATCCACAACTATCCACACCACCATCAACAACTCCACCATCATCACCACCATCACCACCCACAACATCATCACAACCACCACCACCATCATCATCATACACACCAACAACCCACACCATCACCATCCACACGATCGCCATGACCACCATCATCACCATACACAACACCCTCAACGCATTCACCACCACCATCACCACCACCACCACTATCATCACCACCACCACCATTCATTCATCCATTACAAGAGCAACTACCAACTTACTTGTGACCTTCATCAATCGCCATGTCCAAAGCATTTCTTCCAGTGGAATCACGAAGTGAGATGTCAGCATAATATGAAATCAACAATCGAAGCATGTCAACATGACCTGCACTTGCTGCTAAATGTAATGGAGTTACCTAACAAGAAACAGCATGAATTGTTAAGGTGGCGCCTAAGGGTTTCACAGCCTCAGGCAATTAGCCTCGCCATTAACTCGCAAATTTTGCAATGGCTAGTTTGTTTTTCGATGTTTTGTTATTAATATTTGAAGAACTTGAGACTTACGCGGCACTTATCAATGGGATCGACTGGAGCATCATATTCTAAAAGCATCCGGGCACTTTTCGTCCATCCATTGCTGGCAGCACAATCCAAAGGCGTCCAATACAACAGGTTTCTATTTAAAGTAAATGTACAATAATTGAGTTTTACGGCTTCCTCTCCTCCCGCTTTTCTTCCTCTAATTCTCCCTCTCCTCCCCCTGTAACTTTCCCCGCTCCTCCCATTCCTCCTCCAACTCTGCCACTCCTCCTCCCACTTCTCCTCCAACTCTCCCTCCCTCCTCCTCCTCTCCCTCCCCCCTCCTGCTCCTTCTCCAACTCTCCCACTTCTCCTCCAACTCTCCCTCCTCATCATCCTGCTCCTCCTCCAACTCTCCCTACTCCTCCACCAAGTCACCCTCCTCCTCCACCTCGTCTTGCTCCTCCTCCAACTCTCCCTCCTCGCCCTTCTCCTCCTCCAACTCTCCCTCCTCCTCGTCCTGATCCTCCTTCAACTCTCCCTACTCCTCCTCCAACTCTCCCACTCCTCCTCCCACTTCTCCTCCAGCTCTCCCTCCCTCCTCGTCCTCCCACTTCTCCTCCAACTCTCCCTCCCTCCTCCTCCTCCCACTTCTCCTCCAACTCTCCCTCCTCCTCCTCCTCCCACTTCTCCTCCAACTCTCCCTCCTCCTCCTCCTCCCACTTCTCCTCCAACTCTCCCTCCCTCCTCCTCCTCCTCCACTTCTCCTCCAACTCCCCTCCCTCCTCCTCCTCCCACTTCTCCTCCAAATCTCCCTCCTCCTCCTCGTCTTGTTCCTCCACCAACTCTCCCTACTCCTCCACCAAGTCTCCCTCCTCCTCCTCCTCCAACTCTCCCTCCTCGCCCTGCTCCTATTCCAACACTCTAGCCTCCTCCTGCTTCTCCTCCAACCCTCCCTCCTCTTCGTCCTGCTCCTCTTCCAACTCTCCCTACTCCTCCTCCAAATCTCCCTCCTCCTCATCCTGCTCCTTTTCCAACTTTCCTACTCCTCCTCTTCCTGCTCCTCGTCCCGCTCCTCCTCCTTCAACTCTCCCTCCTTCTCCTCCAACTCTCCCTACTACTACTCCCCCTCCTCCTCCTCCTCCCCCTCCTCCTCCTTCAACTCTCCCCCTCCTCTTACTCGTCCTCCTTCTCCAACCCTCCCTGCTCCTTCTCCAACTCAGCCTCATCCTTTCTGCTCTACCTGCTCCTCCTTTCCCTGCTCCTTCTTCAACCATCCCCCCTCCTCCAACTCTCTCTGCTCTTCCTTTCCCTGCTGCTCCTCCTGTTCCTCCTCCTTCATTTCTACCTCCTCCTCTTCGTCATCCTCCTCCTCTAACTCTCTATACTCCTCCTTTCTGCTCTGCCTGCAACTCCACCTTCAACTCCATCCTCCTCTTCTTCCTCCTCCTCTTCTTCCTCCTCCTCTTCTTCCTCCTCCTCCTCTTCCTCCTCCTCCTCTTCCTCCTCCTCTTCCTCCATCTCTCTCTACTACGCCTACCTCTCCATCTCCCGCTCCTCCTACTTCTGCTCTCTCTCCTCCTCCTCTTCCTTCCTGCTCCTCCAACTCTTCCTGCTCCTTCCCTTGCTTCTCCCCCAACTCACTCTTCTCCTTCTCCTTTCTGCTCTGCCTGCTGCTCCTCTCCTTGCTCCTCCTCCAACTCTCTCTCTCCCTCTCCCTCTCCCTCCCTCCCTCTCTCCCTCCCTCCCTCCCTCCCTCCCTCCCTCTCTCTCCCTCTCCCCCTCTCCCCCTCTCCCTCCCTCCCTCCTCCTTCAGCCCTCCCAGCTCCTCCTCCTTTCTGCTCCTCACTAACAAAGAAAACTACATGTAACTCAAATATTATTAAAGCAACTGCAAATACACACCTTGCATCAATGATTGCTCCTTTATCTAACAATACTTCAATAACGCGATGATGACCATGAGTAGCAGCCAAATGGAGAGCAGTGTTAGATTTATCATCTTCGTCATTAATAATAGTACCATCGTTTTTGATCAACTCTCTAACAATACTGTAAATAAACAAAACAGCTAATGAATACCAAATGAATTATTTAGGGTAGGATTGTAGCTATTTGCATCGTTCTAAAAATTACTTTTCTTTTCCATTCATGGCGGCCAAATGAAGCGCCGTTTTTTCTTCCAAATTAATGGCATCAATGTCAGCTTCTTTTTCGAGCAAAAGCTGAAAGAAAATAGATGAAAGACTTTATTCATACTGGATAACTCTATCAGACATATCTAAACTGTTCTCCCTAGAGGTCCAGCAAGGACCATTCCTCAGTGATCCAGTGTTACTACAGGAGGAAACCAGAGTAAGCTAAACTAACTTTATTTATATTGAATAACCCTATCAGTTATATCTAAACTGTTCTTTCTAGAGGTCCAGTAAGGACCATCCCTCATTGGTCCAGTGTTACTACAGGAGGAAACCACAGTAAACTAAACTAACTCTATTTATACTGAATAACCCTATCAGTCATATCTAAACTGTTCTCTCTAGAGGTCCAGTAAGAACAATCTCTCATTGGTCCAGTGTTACTACAGGAGGAAACCAGAGTAAACTAAACTAACTTTATTTATACTGAATAACCCTATCAGTCATATCTAAACTGTTCTCTCTAGAGGTCCATTGAGGGTCGTCCCTCATCGATCTAGTGTTACTACAGGAGGAAACCAGAGTAAACTAAACTAACTCTATTTATACTGAATAACCCTATCAGTCATATCTAAACTGTTCGCCCTAGAGATCCAGTAAGAACCATCCCTCAGTGGTCCAGTGTTGCTACAGAAGGAAACCAGAGTAAACTTTATTTATACTGAATAACCCTATCAGTCATATCTAAACTGTTCTTCCTATAGAGATCCAGTAAGGACAATCTCTCATTGGTCCAGTGTTACTACAGGAGGAAACGAGAGTAAACTAAACTAACTTTATTTATACTGAATAACCCTATCAGTTATATCTAAACTGTTCTTTCTAGAGGTCCAGTAAGGCCCATCCCTCATTGATCCAGTGTTACTACAGGAGGAAACCAGAAGAAACTAAACTAACTATACTTATATACTGGATAACTCTATCAGTCATATATAAACTGTGCTCCCTAGAGATTCAGTAAGAACCATCCCTCAGTGGTCCAGTGTTGCTACAGGAGGAAACCAGAGTAAACTAAACTAACTTTATTTATACTGGATAGCCCTATCAGTCATATCTAAACTGTTCTTTCTAGAGGTCCAGCAAGGACCATCCCTCATTGGTCCAGTGTTACTACAGGAGGAAACCAGAGTAAACTAAACTAACTTTATTTATACTGAATAACCCTATCAGTCATATCTAAACTGTTCTTCCTAGAGGTCCAGTAAGGACAATCTCTCATTGATCCAGGGTTACTACAGAGGGAAACCAGAGTAAACTAAACTAACTTTATTTATACTGAATAACCCTATCAGTCATATCTAAACTGTTCTTTCTAGAGGTCCAGTAAGGACCATCCCTCATTGATCCAGTGTTACTACAGGAGGAGACCAGAGTAAGCTAAACTAATTTTATTTATACTGAATAACTCTATCAGTCATATCTAAACTGTTCTTCCTATAGAGATCCAGTAAGGACAATCTCTCATTGGTCCAGTGTTACTACAGGAGGAAACCAGAGTAAACTAAACTAACTTTATTTATACTGAATAACCCTATCAGTCATATCTAAACTGTTCTCCCTAGAGGTCGAGTAAGAACCATCCCTCAGTGGTCTAGTGTTGCTACAGGAGGAAACCAGAGTAAGCTAAACTAACTTTATTTATACTGAATAACTCTATCAGTCATATCTAAACTGTTCTTTCTAGAGGTCCAGTAAGGACCATCCCTCAGTGGTCCAGTGTTGCTACAGGAGGAAACCAGAGTAAACTAAACTAACTTTATTTATACTGAATAACCCCATCAGTCATATCTAAACTGTTCTTCCTAGAGGTCCAGTAAGGACAAACTCTCATTGATCCAGTGTTACTACAGAGGGAAACCAGAGTAAGCTAAACTAACTTTATTTATACTGAATAACCCTATCAGTCATATCTAAACTGTTCTTCACATAGAGATCCAGTAAGGACAATCTGTCATTGATCCAGTGTTACTACAGGAGGAAACCAGAGTAAGCTAAACTAACTTTATTTATACTGAATAACTCTATCAGTCATATCTAAACTGTTCTTCCTAGAGGTCCAGTAAGGACAATCTCTCATTGATCCAGTGTTACTACAGAGGGAAACCAGAGTAAACTAAACTAACCTTATTTATACTGAATAACCCTATCAGTCATATCTAAACTGTTCTTCCTAGAGGTCCAGTAAGGACCATCCCTCATTGGTCCAGTGTTACTACAGAGGGAAACCAGAGTAAGCTAAACTAACTTTATTTATACTGAATAACCCTATCAGTCATATCTAAACTGTTCTCTCTAGAGGTGATCAGTAAGGACAATCTCTCATTGATCCACTGTCACTACAGGAGGAAACCAGAAGAAACTAAACTAACTTTACTTATAAACTGGATAACTCTATAACTCTATCAGTCATATCTAAACTGTTCTCACTAGAGGTCCAGTAAGAACCATCCCTCAGTGGTCCAGTGTTGCTACAGGAGGAAATGTAACTTTATTTATACTGAATAACCCTATCAGTCATATCTAAACTGTTCTTCCTAGAGATCCAGTAAGGACAATCTCTCATTGGTCCAGTGTTACTACAGGAGGAAACGAGAGTAAACTAAACTAACTTTATTTATACTTAGAGGTCCAGTAAGGACCATTCCTCATTGGTCCAGTGTTACTACAGGAGGAAACCAGAGTAAACTAAACTAACTTTATTTATACGAGATAACCCTATCAGTCATAACTGTTCTCTCTAGAGATCCAGTAAGGACAATCCCTCAGTGGTCCAGTGTTACTACAGGAGGAAACCAGAGTAAACTAAACTAACTTTATTTATACTGAATAACCCTATCAGTCATATCTAAACTGTTCTCCCTAGAGATCCAGTAAGGACAATCTCTCATTGATCCAGTGTTACTACAGAGGGAAACCAGAGTAAACTAAACTAACTTTATTTATACTGAATAACCCTATCAGTCATATCTAAACTGTTCTCCCTAGAGATCCAGTAAGGACAATCTCTCATTGATCCAGTGTTACTACAGAGGGAAACCAGAGTAAGCTAAACTAACTTTATTTATACTGAATAACCCTATCAGTCATATCTAAACTGTTCTTCCTATAGAGATGCAGTAAGGACAATCTCTCATTGGTCCAGTGTTACTACAGCAGGAAGACAGAGTACACGAAGCAAACCTGTGGTGTTTGGTAGTCAAATGTCAGAGTCTCTCTATGCGCCGAATAACTCGGCTGATTGCAAAACTCGCCTTCATATAATATGAATAGGCACTCAGAACACAACTTACGCGGACAACATTTATAAATCCTTTCTTGGCTGCGATGTGCAGTGGTGTGTTGTCGTACTTGTCGCTTTCCTGTAACAATTTTTTGGCGTAACTACTCTCCAACAAAAGCTAGAAACACAAGACAGAGAAACCAAATCAGAAATTCGTTAAACAACTTCATATAACGCGAAAATTAAGTTTGTCTTATTTGAAAGAACATTTAAAATGACAAAGTAACATCTTTTGAAGTTTTTCGTTTCCTTGCTTTGTTGTTGAGATATTTCAGTTTGTTTGACATGGAAGCGTCACATGTTGTGACATCACATGTGGATGACGAGTTATCTGAGAAGGCTATATGTCTTTGCTATTATCAAACGAAATCACTTGAAATTCTACATGTTTGGTGTTTTGGGAGAAACAAACGCACATGCTTCCTTCAAAATTAAGTTTCACAACATATGGTGTTTACAGATTTAATAATATACATGACAAAATTACTGTAAAAAAAGGTGTAATACAGTGCAGAAAAATGAAATACAGTGCAAATTTCAATGAGTATTAAGCATTCTGATTGGCTAATAAACAACCGGAAACTACCGGAAAGCCAATGAAATGCCTATGCGGATTTTGAAGGATGGTTTTTCCTTCACGAGAAAATCCAATATGGCGACCAAAACATAAAGTTGTCGAAGAACATTTCGATGAAATACAGAATGAATTTTGCTTTAATATTGTCATAAAAGTTCCTACAAGAAGACTAGAAGAGGTTATATGCTATGAGTAAAACGTTTGACGTATTTAGTGAACAAAATGAAGCAGTTTTCAACCATTAAAGCTTCGAGAAGTGGAGCAATGAGTGGTATGTAACTTCGTAGCTGGGAGAACATTTTGTCTAACATTTTCATGTATATTATTAAGTAATAGCATGGTTTCGAGTGCAATTTTGAAAAAACACGCACTCGTGAGTTTTTCAAAGACTTCAAATAGCACTCGTCCTTCGGACTCGTGCAATTTTGACAGTCTTTGAAAACCTCACTCGTGCATGTTTTTTCCAAATTGCACTCGAAACCATGCTATTACCTATACAAACAAACTGGCACATCTCAAAATGCACTTTAATGCGTCAACATAAACTGGCTAATTAGTATAGGTCATAGCATGGTTTCGAGTGCAATTTGGAAGAAACATGCACGAGTAAAACACTGTTAGAATGTTAGAAAACATTCTTCCAGCTACGAAGTTACATACCACTCATTGCTCCACTTCTCGAAGCTGTAATGGTTGAAAACTGCTTCATTTTGTTCACTAAATACGTCAAACGTTTTACTCATAGCATATAACCTCTTCGTCTTCTTGCAGGGACTTTTATGACAATATTAAAGCAAAATTCACTCTGTATATCATCGAAATGTACTTCGACAACTTTATGTTTTGGTCGCCATATTGGATTTTCTCGTGAAGGAAAAACCATCCTTCAAAGTCCGCATAGGCATTTCATTGGCTTTCCAGTAGATTCCGGTTGTTTATTAGCCAATCAGAACGCTTAATACTCATCGAAATTTGCACTGTATTTAATTTTTCTGCACTGTATTACACCTTTTCTGCACTGTATTACCTTGAAATTGCACTCCTCTCGACCAATCAGGATGCAGTAATTTTTTCATGTATATTATTATATGGCTAAACATGTTTTCAGGTTATTACGCGAAATGGCGCACGTTGATTGGTTGATGAGAAGTAAAAAAAAAGCGGCAAAGCTCTCCCGGCATTGTTGGAAAACATTAAGCTTATTTTAATGACCAGCAGTTTTGGCGGGAAAACGTCTGAGTTGATTTGAATGAAAATAAAAGAGAATGAGATGTTTTCGTTGGAAATTTTTTTTAACAATAATACGTTCTGGAACATTAGTGTTTCTTTTTATGAAAACTACTTATTTAAAAGCGCGGAAAATGAATGCTTAACAAGTGTAAACATGAAACGAAACGAACAAGCTCAAAAATAAGGTAAACGGCAACATCTGAAGACGCGAACGATGAGTTAAGAACAAGTAAGAAAACGAACCAAAAGCTATATAATAAAGCGCCAATTTATATTAACTAGATAAATTGGGATTAATGAGAAGCTACATCTTAATACTCTCACGCAATAGCGCAGTTGTGACATTTTCTGCGTTATGTCACTTTTCTTGCTTTTGGCAATTTGGCAATAACAAGGTATGCACAAGTTACCTAATACGATTTAATCAAACCGGACATCCCAAGCTTATAAGCACTAAAAGTCTGTCAAAAAACAAGATAGTTCATTCTGGTTCTGATCGCCTTCGTCGCAACATCTGGTCGAAGTTACCCCACCCACCGCACCCTTTGAGAATAAATATGGAACACTTAGAGTTGTTGTTAAAGAACCTCAATTTGTAATATAGTTTATCGTTGAACCATCATTTAGTTTTTGTGTAATACTCAGCGAGTTAAAGAACAAACCCAAAATTGTATATATATATATTTTTAATATTCTATTAATAAAGAAATCGGGGCGGAAAGTGGTGTCCCCTCGGCCACACTTCGCCCACGGTGAAGCATACACCGGCGACGGAGAGCAAGGTCCATAACGGTGAGGGCCCTTACCTTCACCCAGATCTTCGCTTCTCTCGGTAACTTCACCACGGGGAAGCCCGGCTGGGACATGAGAGCAAGGTCCATAACAGTGAGGGCCCTTACTCTCACTCTGACTTTCGCTTCTCCAGCTTTTTCTGGGGGCCCTTACCTCCAGAAAACCGCACTTTCCGTCACCCAAATATTATCCACAAAGATTTGCGTGACTTATTAATGGCTTATTAACCTCGTTTGTTTGGTCTGTACTTGAAAGTATTTGCCTTTGGTGTTTTCGCACAAAGCTCGCTCCTTCGTCGCTTGGTCTGTACGAAAACCCCAGACGAAAAACGAGAGAATAAAACGAATTTTTGTTACCTGTAATACATCTAAACAATTCTCTTCTGCTGCAATGAAGATTGTAGTTTTGTCTAAACTTTCTTTAGCTCTGATGTTTGCTTTATGCGCCAATAATGCACTGGTAGAATCCTTGTTCCCCTGGGCAACCGCTACTAACAGCGGAGTGTAATTATCCTTGTCTCTGCTTTCAATGTTTGCTCCTCTGAAGGAAATAAAGTAAGAAGTACTGTATCATCATTATCATCATCATCACCATCATCATCATCAACATCATCACCATCACTATCATCGTCATCATCATTATCATTATCACCAACACCACCACAATTATCACCATCATTGTCATCGTCCTTGTCATCATCATCATCATCATCATCATCATCATCATCATCATCAACATCATCATCATCATCACCATCATTATCATATCACGTACCATCACCACCATCATCACTAACACGATCACTACCATCATTATCATAATCATTATAATCTTCATTATCATCACCATCACCACCACTACCACCATTGCAACAACCACCATCACCACCACACCACCACCATTCTCATCATCACCACCATCACCACCATCATCACCACCATCATCACCACCATCATCACCACCATCACCATCATCACCACATCATCATCATCATAACCACCACCACCACCATCATCACCACCACTACCACCACATCATCATAATCACCACCACAACCACCATCATCACCATCACCATCACCATCACCACATCATCATAATCAATCACCATCACCACCACATCATAATCACCACCACCACCACCATTATCATCACCACATCATCATCATCCACACATCATCACCACCACTACGACCATCATGAACACCATCATCACCACATCATCATCACCACCATCATCATAATTATCATGATAACCAATATCGTCACCACATCATCATCACCATCCTCACATCACCACCACAACCACCACCACCATCATCATCATCATCACCATCATCACCACATCATCATCACCATCACCACCACCACCACCACCACCACCATCACCACCAGCAGCAGCATTACCATCATCACCGTACCATTATAATTTACCTTTGAAGAAGCAAGTTAATTACAGGAACACTGTCAAACACCGCTGCCTTGTGCAATGGTGTTTCATGATTGACATTCTTCGCTTCAACATTTGCTTTAAAGTTCAACAACAATCCCACGGTGTCTACATCGCCTGAAGTGGCTGCTAAATGCAACGGTGTGGCCATATTCATTCTCACAGCGTTAACCTCAGCGCCCTTGAAAAGTAAATACTCTGCCGTCTTTCTTGAGCCAGCATCTACAGCAATATGCAACGCTGTTTGACCTTCTCTGTCGAGTTCTGCAATAATATGCTCGACAAATGAACTTCCTCCTATACTTTCCGCCGCATCCACTATGACTTTCACACAATCCACTCGTTCGTTCATAGCGGCATAATGAATGGGAGTCATGTGTTCGTTATCACGGGCTTGTAACTCAGCTCCATCCTTGATTAACAGTTTAGCGACATTGGGATTGCCTTGGGTGCAAGCCTCGTGCAGAGGGGTTGCTCGCTGTTTATCTCTAGCCTGGAAAAATACGTTAAAATATCAGTGCACAGCAAAAGACGTAAAACAACCAGTAGTAGTGTAAATTTAACAATAAGATTATGATGATGATCATAGTTAAAATGAGTGAAGCCAATCAAGTACAGAAAGTGGAAGGTAAGAATCAAAGAAAAAAAGAGAGAGATAGAGTAAATAGACAGGATAGACATAGGAAGGACTAGGAATGCGAGACAAAAATGAGAGAAACAGAGTGGAAGAGCATGGACGGAAAGTGGGAAGGAGAGTGGAAGGGTAAATAGAAAGAAAGTGGGAGGAGTAGAAATAAAAAGAATAAGGAAGAGATTAAGCTAGAGTCGAAGTGGAAAGGAGAATAGAAGGGAAAGCGGGGAAAGGAGTGGAGTGAGACGGTGAATGGAAGTAGAAAGAGGGAGGGAGAGTAGAAGTGGGAGGGAGAGTAGAAGAGGGAGGGAGAGTAGAAGAGGGAGGGAGAGTAGAAGAGGGAGGGAGAGTAGAAGAGGGAGGGAGAGTAGAAGAGGGAGGGAGAGTAGAAGAGGGAGGGAGAGTGTAGAAGTGGGAGGGAGAGTAGAAGTGGGAGGGAGAGTAGAAGTGGGAGGGAGAGTAGAAGTGGGAGGGAGAGTAGAAGAGGGAGGGAGGGTAGAAGAGGGAGGGAGGGTAGAAGTGGGAGGGAGGGTAGGAGGGTAGAAGTGGGAGGGAGAGTAGAAGTGGGAGGGAGAGTAGAAGTGGGAGGGAGAGTAAAAGTGAGAGGGAGAGTAGAAGTGGGAGGGAGAGTAGAAAGAGAGTGGGAGTGAAACGTGAGGGAGAGTGGGAGTAAAATGGGAGGGAGAGTAGAAGTGGGAGGGAGGGAGGGAGGGAGAGGGGAAGTTGAAGGGGGAGGATTAAAGAAGAAATATGAATGCAGAGAAAGTGGAAGGAGAAGTAAAAAGGGGATAGAAAGAAAAGTGGAAGCATGAAAGAAAGTGGAAGTGGAATAAAACAGAAGGTGAGAGTGTCACTGGAAAGGAGAGTAGAGTAGAGTAGAGTAGAAATAAAGAAAAAATGGGAAAGTGATTGAGTAGATTGGAGAGGAATGTGGAGGAGAAAGTGGGAAGGGAGTGGAAATGGGAAGAAGAGTGAAAGTGTGAGTTAAAGGAAAAGTAGGAAGGAGAGTGGAAGACAAAGTGAGAAGGGAATGAAAGAAAAAGTGGAAGTGGTAGGGAGAGTGAAAGTCAAAGTGAAAAAGCAAGTGGAGTGAAAATGAAAGTGAGAGGGAAAGTAGAAGAGAAGTACAAATGAAAGTAGAAGTGGGAGGAGGAGTGGATGTGGGAGAAGGAGAGTGGGGGGATGGGGGGTGGGGGGTGGAGAGTAGAAGTGAGAAAGAGTGGAAAGAAAAGTGGGAAGGCAATGAAAGTGGGAGTGAAAGTGGGAGTGAAAGAGGGAGAAAGAGTAAGAGAAAAAGTGGGAGTAGAAGTACAAGAGAGAGAGAGGAAGTGGGAGTGAAAGTGCAAGTGGGAAACAGAATGAAAGTGGAAAGTAGGAGGGGAAGTGGGAGAGGTAAAGTACGAAGGAGGAAATGTGGGAGAGGTAAAGTAGAAGAGGTACAGTAGGGGGGAGTGGGAGAGGTAAAGTAGGAGAGACCGAAAGTGGGAGATGGAAAGTGGGAGGGAGAGGAAATGGAAGAGGTAAAGTAGGAGAGAGGTAAAGCGGGAGAGAGGTGAAGCGGGAGAGAGGTAAAGCGGGAGAGAGGTAAAGTAGAAGAGAGGGAAAGTAGGAGGGGTAAAGTAGGAGACAGGTATGATAAAGAGGATAAAGAGGATAAAGGGACTGGGGGCTAATCATCCTTACTTGCAGCCAGCGGCTGAATTACGAAGGACGCAGATCAACGTGGCCGTGTCGAGGCATATCAAAGGCGCTTCAAGCAGCCGCCAACGACACAGTTCAGACCACGGATCACAGCTAAGATGTTAGGTGTTGAGGTAAAGAACGAGAGAGGTAAAGTAGGAGAGAGGTAAAGTAGGAGAGGTAAAGTAGGAGAGAGGGAAAGTAGGAGGGGTAAAGTAGGGGAGAGGGAAAGTAGGAGAGAGGGAAAGAGGGAGAGGGAAAGTAGGAGGGAGGGAAAGTGGGAGAGGTAAAGTGGGAGAGAGGGAAAGTGGGAGAAGTAAAGTAGGAGAGAGGGAAAGTGGGAGAGGTAAAGTAGGAGAGAGGGAAAGTGGGAGAGGTAAAGTAGGGGAGGTAAAGTAGGAGAGAGGTAAAGTAGGAGAGAGGTAAAGTAGGAGAGGTAAAGTAGGAGAGAGGGAAGTAGGAGAGAGGGAAAGTAGGAGAGGTGAAGTAGGAGAGAGGGAAAGTGGGAGAGAGGTAAAGTAGGAGAGAGGGAAAGTGGGAGAGGGAAAGTAGGGGAGGTAAAGTAGGAGAGAGGTAAAGTGGGAGAGGTAAAGTAGGAGAGAGGGAAAGTAGGAGAGAGGTAAAGTAGGAGAGAGGGAAAGTGGGAGAGGTAAAGTAGGGGAGGTAAAGTAGGAGAGAGGTAAAGTGGGAGAGGTAAAGTAGGAGAGGTAAAGTAGGAGAGAGGGAAAGTGGGAGAGGTAAAGTAGGAGAGAGGGAAAGTGGGAGAGGTAAAGTAGGAGAGAGGTAAAGTAGGAGAGAGGTAAAGTAGGAGAGAGGGAAAGTGGGAGAGGTAAAAAACGAGAGAGGGAAAGTAGGAGAGGTAAAGTAGGAGGGAGGGAAAGTGGGAGAGGTAAAGTAGGAGAGAGGTAAAGTAGGAGAGAGGGAAAGTGGGAGAGGTAAAGTAGGAGAGAGGGAAAGTGGAAGAGGTAAAGTAGGAGAGAGGTAAAGTAGGAGAGAGGGAAAGTGGGAGAGAGGGAAAGTAGGAGAGGTAAAGTAGGAGAGAGGTAAAGTAGGAGAGAGGTAAAGTAGGAGAGAGGGAAAGTGGGAGAGGTAAAGTAGGAGAGAGGTAAAGTAGGAGAGAGGTAAAGTAGGAGAGAGGGAAAGAGGTAAAGTAGGAGAGAGGGAAAGTGGGAGAGGGAAAGTAGGGGAGGTAAAGTAGGAGAGAGGGAAAGTGGGAGAGGTAAAGTAGGAGAGAGGTAAAGTAGGAGAGAGGGAAAGTGGGAGAGAGGTAAAGTAGGAGAGGTAAAGTGGGAGAGGTAAAGTAGGAGAGGTAAAGTAGGAGAGAGGGAAAGTGGGAGAGGGAAAGTAGGAGAGAGGGAAAGTGGGAGAGGTAAAGTAGGGGAGGTAAAGTAGGAGAGAGGTAAAGTGGGAGAGGTAAAGTAGGAGAGGGAAAGTGGAAGAGGTAAAGTAGGAGAGAGGGAAAGTGGGAGAGGTAAAGTAGGAGAGAGGTAAAGTAGGAGAGAGGTAAAGTAGGAGAGAGGTAAAGTAGGAGAGAGGTAAAGTAGGAGAGAGGGAAAGTGGGAGAGGTAAAGTAGGAGAGGTAAAGTAGGAGAGAGGTAAAGAAGGAGAGGGAAAGTGTGAGAGGGAAAGTGTGAGAGAGGGAAAGTGGGAGAAGTAAGGTAGGAGGGAGGGAAAAAGGGAAAGTGTGAGAGGGAAAGTGGGAGAGAGGGAAAGCATGGGAGGGAAAGTGTGAGAGAGGGAAAGTGGGAGAAGTAAAGTAGGACGGAAAGTAGGAGGGAGGGAAAGTGGGAGAGGTAAAGTAGGAGAGAGGGAAAGTAGGAGGGGTAAAGTAAGGGAGAGGGAAAGTAGGAGAGAGGGAAAGAGGGAGAGGGAAAGTAGGAGGGAGGGAAAGTGGGAGAGGTAAAGTGGGAGAGAGGGAAAGTGGGAGAGGGAAAGTAGGAGAGAGGGAAAGTAGGAGAGAGGTAAAGTAGGAGAGAGGTAAAGTGGGAGAGGTAAAGTAGGAGAGAGGTAAAGTGGGAGAGGTAAAGTAGGAGAGGTAAAGTAGGAGAGAGGGAAAGTGGGAGAGGTAAAGTAGGAGAGAGGTAAAGTAGGAGAGAGGTAAAGTAGGAGAGAGGGAAAGTGGGAGAGGTAAAGAACGAGAGAGGGAAAGTAGGAGAGGGAAAGTAGGAGAGGTAAAGTAGGAGAGGGAAAGTGGGAGAGAGGGAAAGTGGGAGAGAGGGAAAGTGGGAGGGAAAGTGGGAGAGAGGGAAAGTAGGAGAGAGGTAAAGTAGGAGAAAGGGAAAGTGGGAGAGGTGAAGTAGGAGAGAGGTGAAGTAGGAGAGAGGTAAAGTAGGAGAGGTAAAGTGGGAGAGGTAAAGTAGGAGGGAAAGTGTGAGAAGTAAAGTAGGAGGGTGGGAAAGTGGGAGAGAGAAAGAGAAAAAGAATGGAAGGGTGGGAATTGGAACTAGAGTTCTTATGGCTAACATACATTGACATCCAGCTTGCCAAGCTTAAGAATTTCTTCAACTGCCCTTGGATTTCCTTTCTGGGCTGCATAATGCAACGGAGTTGATCCATAATTGTCCTGACTGTTCAAGCTTGCTGCAGATTTCTTAAGGAAGAAGCTTAAGACTGATTCTGAAGAATCCTCACCATCTACCTCAGCTGAACCTGGAACATCTAATTGATTTCCTGATGAAGAACTTCTACCAGAAGAAAACAAACAAGTTATTTCAAGAAAAATTGAAAAAATGAAAACAAAATATCTGTGTGTATCAGTCAGTCAATCAGTCAATCAGTCAAACAGTCAGTCAGTCAGTCAGTCAGTCAGTCAGTCAGTCAGTCAGTCAGTCAGTCAGTCAGTCAGTCAGTCAGTCAGTCAGTCAGTCAGTCAGTCAGTCAGTCAGTCAGTCAGTCAGTCAGTCAGTCAGTCAGTCAGTCAGTCTATCTGCATTGCTTGCTTAATGCTGTCTGTTCTGTCTGTCTGTCTGTCACCAGGATACTCAAAAAGTATTAAAGTCATGTATGTCAGAAACAGGATAAATAGAGTGGCTATTAAGAATTTTATTCTGGTTAGATGTAATTCCAGATAATTTTATTCACCAGAGAAAGATCTTGTGCTATAACGATTAATTGAGCAGCACAATGCCTATAATTAAATAAACTCACTCTTCTGCCTCTTCACTTTCTACCACATGAAGTCCTGATGCAGACTGTTTGAAAACATTGTGTGGTCTATAACGAGCAGCATAATGGACAGCTGTAGCACCATCCTCTCCTGGTAAATTTGGATCTAAGCAGAAAAAATCATCAATTTTCAATCTTATCAATTTTGAAATACTGTACTACTGTATAAAATCATGTAAAATAATCAAGCATTAAATAGACGAAGTAAAACTGAGTGAGTCTGGCAATAGACAGAATAAAATAAACAGTGTTATAGCTATGGACAGAGTAAAATAGCCTGGTGTTAGACAGAGCAAAATAGTCTGGTGTTAGACAGAGTAAAATAGTCTGGTGTTAGACAGAGTAAAATAGTCTGGTGTTAGACAGAGTAAAATAGTCTGGTGTTAGACAGAGTAAAATAGTCTGGTGTTAGACAGAGTAAAATAGTCTGATGTTAGACAGAGTAAAATAGTTTGGTGTTAGACAGAGTAAAATAGTCTGGTGTTAGACACAGTAAAATAGTCTGGTGTTAGACAGAGGAAAATAGTCTGGTGTTAGCCAGAGTGAAATAGTCTGGTGCTAGACAGAGTAAGATAGTCTGGTGTTAGACAGAGTGAAATAGTCTGGTGTTAGACAGTCTGAGAGTAAAATAGTCTGGTGTTAGACAGAGTAAAATAGTCTGGCGTTAGACAGAGTAAAATAGTCTGGCTTTAGACACAGTAAAATAGTCTGGAGTTAGACACAGTAAAATAGTCTGGAGTTAGACAGAGTAAAATGGTCTGGTGTTAGACAGAGTAAAATGGTCTGGTGTTAGACACAGTAAAATAGTCTGGTGTTAGACAGAGTAAAATGGTCTGGTGTTAGACAGAGTAAAATAGTCTGGTGTTAGACAGAGTAAAATAGTCTGGCTTTAGACACAGTAAAATAGTCTGGAGTTAGACACAGTAAAATAGTCTGGAGTTAGAGTAAAATAGTCTGGTGTTAGACACAGTAAAATAGTCTGGTGTTCAGACAGAGTAAAATAGTCTGGAGTTCGACAGAGCAAAATAGTCTGTTGTTAGACACAGTAAAATAGTCCAGTGTTAGACACAGTAAAATCAACTGGTGTTCAATAAAAAAAGTAAATAGAATAAAAAAGTAAATAGGGCATTTTAGGCTAGCACAGCCAAGAATGTTAATAACACTTAGTGCGGGACCTTGTGTCCTTTTGCAGTTTTGCACCTGCATTTGAAAAAAAAAATTTAAAGAAAAAATAGATAAAAATAAATAGCCCATAGCTGCCTCCATGAACTAGGATGTCTAGGAACTCGATTTTGGCTCGTAGTAACTTACTTGCTCCTTTACTAATCAAGAATTTGACAATCTCCAGATGATTGAACCGGACAGCATAATGCAAAGCTGTTGTGTCACTTTCATCTTTTTTATTTATATTGACTTTCTTCTTTGATAGTTTGTTCTTTACAATGTCAAGTCGACCATCGCGTGCAGCCTGTTTAGAAAAATGAAGATGAGCAAAAAGATTGACCCTCCTATTAGAGTAATGCTCTTTGTAGGATGACCCTCCTATTAGGGTAATGCTCTTAGTAGGATGACCCTCCTATTAGGGTAATGCTCTTAGTAGGATGACCCTCCTATTAGGGTAATGCTCTTAGTAGGGTGACCCTCCTATTAGGGTAATGCTCTTAGTAGGATGACCCTCCTATTAGGGTAATGCTCTTAGTAGGGTGACCCTCCTATTAGGGTAATGCTCTTAGTAGGATGACCCTCCTATTAGGGTAATGCTCTTAGTAGGGTGACCCTCCTATTAGGGTAATGCTCTTAGTAGGGTGACCCTCCTATTAGGGTAATGCTCTTAGTAGGATGACCCTCCTATTAGGATAATGCTCTTAGTAGGATGACCCTCCTATTAGGGTAATGCTCTTAGTAGGATGACCCTCCTATTAGGGTAATGCTCTTAGTAGGGTGACCCTCCTATTAGGATAATGCTCTTAGTAGGATGACCCTCCTATTAGGGTAATGCTCTTAGTAGGGTGACCCTCCTATTAGGGTAATACTCTTAGTAGGGTGACCCTCCTATTAGGGTAATGCTCTTAGTAGGATGACCCTCCTATTAGGGTAATGCTCTTAGTGGGGTGACCCTCCTATTAGGGTAATGCTCTTAGTAGGGTGACCCTCCTATTAGGGTAATGCTCTTAGTAGGGTGACCCTCCTATTAGGGTAATGCTCTTAGTAGGATGACCCTCCTATTAGGATAATGCTCTTAGTAGGATGACCCTCCTATTAGGGTAATGCTCTTAGTAGGATGACCCTCCTATTAGGGTAATGCTCTTAGTAGGGATGACCCTCCTATTAGGATAATGCTCTTAGTAGGATGACCCTCCTATTAGGGTAATGCTCTTAGTAGGGTGACCCTCCTATTAGGGTAATACTCTTAGTAGGGTGACCCTCCTATTAGGGTAATGCTCTTAGTAGGGTGACCCTCCTATTAGGGTAATACTCTTACTTATTAGGGTAATGCTCTTAGTAGGATGACCCTCCTATTAGGGTAATGCTCTTAGTAGGGTGACCCTCCTATTAGGATAATGCTCTTAGTAGGATGACCCTCCTATTAGGGTAATGCTCTTAGTAGGGTGACCCTCCTATTAGGGTAATACTCTTAGTAGGGTGACCCTCCTATTAGGGTAATGCTCTTAGTAGGGTGACCCTCCTATTAGCTGAGTAATGGTATTAGTAGGTGATCCCTTATTGAGATGCTTTTAGTAGCTTTGAGAAGAGTCAAAATATACATGTACAGTAGCTCCAATCAACCAACTCATTGGGACAAAAAGCACAGATTTAAAAAATTGTCTGCTTTCCACTTCCCCAGCCATTTCCCCAATTCAGTGTTGCCACTTTATTGCCACTTTTGTCGAATGTGTTACCACATATTTTGGGGAGTATGAAACGAAACAACATTGATGAAGGCTGGTGAGGGGTCAGGGATAAATTGGCTAGTAAAGACTGAAGCAATTTGATGTGCTTTTCTTCATGTAAAGCCACCTTTGCTTTGCTGTCCTTTATACTGGAATCATTTATGGGCACGATTGTGGTGGACCCTTTGACATTCCAAAAATCCCAACATTTCTCCAAAGATGTTAGGGACTCAAGGTCTTCAATAGATTTCCCTAAGAATTTTCAACACATTTTATAAGATTTCCTTGGTGGTCAGTATTTTATTAAAGGGAAAATCCTCTATCTTGTGCCCTCTACAGCATATAATTATGTCAAAGATTTGTCTCAACCAACTGTTTAACTCTTTATAGCCCAAGACCTTCCCATATGCTGAAGAAAATTGTCTAGCATTAGCCAGAATACAATTCTTAAAGTGGTCAATGGACTATAAAGGGTTAATGCCTTGTACTCTTATAATTATAATTAATACCCTATAATAATAACCATGCACTTTTGCAAAAATCCCTAGAAATCTCAAAATGTTACCAAAAGGTCTAAAAAATAACAACTAGCAATATTAAATACAGCGATGTCACAAAGTCAGATAATAAACCTTTACAGTTTGTATTATATTATAAAAAAGCAGAAAATTGCAAATTAGTCAAAAAGCTTGACTCTGCATGTTCTTAAGTAAACATTTACACAAGACGACTCTACAACTTAAAGAAATATGAAATTCAGTAGAGGAAAACCAAAAATTTTCAATTTAACCTAACACATTATGACAAATAAACACAGCTAATCCTAAAACATCCCGAACCATGGAAATATAGAGTAGAGTATACATCTGTATTCACTTACACATATAGATTCACAGGCACATATAGATCCATATAGACCAACACAGAACTACAGCTGTAAGCGGTAAATATCGAAATGTAACATAAGTATGATATATAAACGTACCTGAAAGATTGTAATATGAACGTTTTCAAATTTCTCGACGGCAAACGCAATCGCGGTCGGCCCACCAACCGGCTGACTCTTTGGCAAGACTGGAGCGACTGTATTCATTTCTAACGAAGCATTGAACCCATCATTTTTGTAAAGACTCTTTGGCGGAAGCTGTACGGTGTCCATATGTGAAACGAACTGAGAAAAGATGCAGTATTTCGTTGGGCATCAATTTAAGGCTGATATATTCTTTGTTAAGACAAATATGTTGTTATTTGGTGAAGGCAATAAAAATCAATATGAATCTCGTTAGGGAGCCTTGGGAATAATTCTTGTTTGGGGGCGTGACTACAAGAATGGTTGTCAAAGACACGCTTCGCTGAGAAATATTTGTTTATATTGCCCCGATATTGCCCAGCCAAAAGCAAATAAACATATCCCTTATCATATATTTTTTTCGCTTGTATGCTACCAGCAAAATCAAATAACCGCTAGAGATAACAATTATTTTACTTTAAAACGCAAATAAACCACTTCAGTAGTTCAATACCCTGTCACACTAATTCCTTTTAATAAATCTATAAAATATTCATGAACATATGCAAGGACATTTGAATATGCAGATATACAGCATATTAACTATTTTTGCAAGCCGCTTAAATGGATCCCTCAAAAGGAGGCGTCTCATATTTTCCCAGCTTTGAATATATGGTAGATTCCAGTGAGGCCTCAATATTTTTTCGATTTTCTAGATCATCTAACCCAGCAAAAATTGGGAAACCTTAGAATTTCTTGAAAAGTGGAAAATAGAACCGAAAATACTTGCATAAATAATGCGAAGTACATGTAAAAAAAAAATTAAATGTGCTTACTAGAGAGAGGTGTTTATTAGAGAGGCATTTGTGCATAGATAATGAAAGGGGAACTGGATAGGAAACTTCAAACGAGGTTAAAGAACTGGAAACGTTGTTTGCACAACTTGCTATGGTAATTACACACTTAAAAGCAGCTAATGCACCTATTGCTGAAATTAGACAAAAGTGTAATATCACTTAAGTTCAGCAGTGTCTGATTTTAGCCATGTGGGACCA
>OZ036009.1:12273359-12383359 GCA_964035015.1 Corallium rubrum | reverse complement strand
GTGCAGTGTGGTAATATTTGGTATGGTTTGGTGGTAGTGTGGTGATGCTTGGTGTCATGTGGTGTTTGGTGTGGTGTGGTGTGGTGTGGTGTGGTGTGGTGATGTAGTGTGGTGTAGTTTGGTGTGATGTTTGGTGTGATGTGATGTGGTGTGGTGTAGTTTGGTGTGATGTGGTGATGTTTGGTGTGATGTGATGTGATGTAGTGTGGCAATGTTTGGTGTGATGTGATGTAGTGTGGTGTAGTTTGGTGTGGTGTGGTGTGGTGTGGTGTGGTGTGGTGTGGTGTGGTGTGGTATGATGTAGTGCAGTGTGATGATGTAGTGTGGTGTTTGGTGTAGTGTGGTGATGTGTGGTGTTTGGTGTAGTGTGGTGATGTGTGGTGTTTGGTGTAGTGTGGTGATGTTTGGTGTGATGTGATGTGATGTGATGTGATGTGATGTAATGTGATGTGATGTGATGTGATGTGATGTGATGTGATGTTTGGTGTGATGTGATGTGATGTGGTGTAGTGTGGTGATGTTTGGTGTGATGTGATGTAGTGTGGTGTTTGGTGTAGTGTGGTGTGGTGTGGTGTGGTGTGGTGATGTGTGGTGTGGTGTAGTGTAGCTGGTGTAATGTAGCTACTGTAGTGAGGTTGTGGCATAGTGTGGTGTATTGTGGTGTGGTCTGATGTAGTACTGTATTGAATTGTGTAGCATATTGTGCAGTGGTCATGTGCTGTGCTGTTGTTTGGTGTGGTGTGGTGTGGTGGCCATGTGGTGTGGGTTATGCAGTGTTATGTGGTGTGGTGCATTGTGTTGCATGTTGTTGTGTGGTATTGTGTGGTGTTGTGTGATGTCTTATGATGTGTCATGTGCTGTGTTGTCCAAGTTTGGTGTTGTGTCTCTGATGTGATGTGATGTGATGCGATGTGATGTGATGTGATGTGATGTGATGTGATGTGATGTGATGTGATGTGATGTGATGTGATGTGATGTGATGTGATGTGATGTTGTGATGTGATGTGATGTGATGTGATGTGATGTGATGTGATGTGATGTGATGTGATGTGATGTGATGTGATGTGATGTGATGTGATGTGATGTGATGTGATGTGAAGTGAAGCAGTGTAGTGCAGTGTGATGTAGTAAAATTACATATTAATTAATATACAGTATATTGTAACATTACCAGTCTTAATAAAGTCACCATTATTATTTACTACCATTAAAGACAAACTGCCCAAGAGAAGATAATCAAAGAGATGAGAACCATGATGGTCGAAATGAGACAAGAGATGAGCAAACTGACAAACCAATCGCCCGCCCGGTTACCCAAAGCTCATATAGTCATCGCCGGGGGACACGACGGCTCCACCTATCTCAACTCGGCAGAAATGTTCAACACGACCACCAAAGCCTGGTTGTCACTACCACCTATGAAAGAACGCCGTTTAGCCCCTACATCATTTGCCTTCAAGAACAACGTCATTATAAGCGGTGGTTTTGACGGTGACTCAAGCACCGAGGGAATGGAAAGATTAAGTATGAGTCAACAGCCAAAACAATGGTTGGACTTCCCGGTAAAACTGCCTTTCAAATCCAACAGACACAGCTGTGTGGTATTCCAAAATCGTTTACTTATCGCCGGGGGTGAAGATGCCGCAGGGAGTAAAGTCTCTGATGGTATATACGAGGTTCAAATCACTCCTCCTCACACATCGGTGCTGGTTGGTCGTTTGCCACAAGCAAGGGTTGGCCACGGGGCTGTGATATTCAACGACAAGATGTTAATTGTCGGAGGAAGAACGACCATTCGGTACAAAGATGGTATCGATAGCGTTCTCCTTTTTGATATCAATAAGAGAAAGGGTAAAGAGATGTCGCCATTGCCTTTCGAAGTCAGTCAAATGGCTACCGTTTGTCATGGCGATAGTTTGTTCGTGATAGGAGGGCAAGATAAGGAAGGCAATATTCTTAACAAGGTGGTTATGTATGATATCGAGACGGGAAAGTGTCAAATGTTACCAAGTATGAAGCGAAAGAGAGCAGCGTGTACAGCCGTGATCGCAGGGAATGTGATAGTTGTCATGGGAGGGAGAGATGGCAAAGATTATCTGAATTCAGTCGAGTGCTTCAGTCTTGATCGTCGCGTATGGGAAGAACTCCCTGCCATGACAACGCCAAGGACATACGCCACTTCGTTGCTAATGCCCGACGTTTAAAAAAATAGATATACATTATTGTAAAAGTTCGAACTAGGATTCCTGACTGTTTTAATGAACAGAAGAGCATGACTGAAGCATTCACGGAAAATTTCAAAAGAATATATAGCTCTCGAGTTATAAACTCTCAAAGTTTGCCATGGCTAATTCGTTTTTTGAGAAATTTGGGCTTCTCGGTAAAAAAATGCCTTACGACGTTTACACAAATCGACTGATGGTGTTAAAATCCATTGTTCTTATGCCGAGATTAGTTGCGAAGTAATAGATCATACACGAGGAGGAGTGTTTCATCAGGATTTATAAAATAACATGTATACTACGCGAGCCCCGATTGGTCAATTGCCGTGTTTGGATCAGAGTATCCAAACACGGAAAATTCCCGCCAAAACGATTTTTTGAAAATTTTCGAACAGTATATCATATTCACTTGTGATTATTTTATAAAAGAAAGACCAAATGTTTTTTTCCGGTTTTGAGACTCTTATCCAAACACTTGGGAAATTGCTCGACTTTCGAAAAGCTAAAAACACTCGCCTACGGCTCGTGTTTTGTTACACTTTTCTCCAGTCTCGCAATTTCCCGCATGTTTGGATCAGAGTATCCAAACACGGAAAACCATTTGGGATTTCTTTAATCCAAACACTGAGACGTTTGTTGAAAATCGAGGCGAAGCCGAGGTTTTTGAACAAACTTCGAAGTGTTTGGATATCCTGATGAAACACTCCTCCGAGTGTATGATATAGCATCTCAAACAAATCAGTATTTTAAGAGAAAATCGGGGTAAAAGTTTGCTTAATTTATGTAATTTCTTCCTCCGATATCCAAACCACCGACACGGTACTGATTTCCTTTGTGTTTTCCTCATGAATTATTAATGAGTTTGAGAAGTAATAGATCAAAAACGAGGAAGAGTGTTTCATCAGGGGTTCCAAACACGAGAAAACAAATGAAAACCAAGGACGTAGCCCCGAGGTTTTTATTGTTTTCGAGTGTTTGGAGTCCCCTGATGAAACACGATAAACGAGTGTTTGATCTTGCTTCTCAAACGAGTATTCTCATCGTGATTTGCGGTGTTTTCTTCATTGATTTCAATATGCAGAGTAAGAAATGTGATCCAGTTGACTAGGAAGTTTCCTACAGGTTTTCATTGGATATCAAAACTCATGCATGTGATGTGGTAAACGTTTATGGATTGGCTACGATAATTCATGAATTATTAATGATTTGAGAAAACGAAATACTGATGTTTCGAGCGATGTAAAATCCACATATTACTCGAAGGGTTTCGCTTGGAACGTCAATATTTCGTTATCAAAACTATTCTCAGCGGTTTACTACCTTTTCACTTTGCTCTATCCAAAACACTGCCTACCCAGCACTCTAATTTTTTTCAATCTCGAATAATTTAGTAAAGTGTTAGATGATTTATACTGGACCCCGCATTGCAAACATTTCAGAATGAAACATGATAAACGAAGAACAAAACAAACCAATATAGAAATTAAATCCTTAATCGTGTTCCTAATTTATTAGTTTCAATTGACAATTTGTGTAGTAGAGTAGATATTTTTTTGTTTGTTAAAAACTTGATAAAAATTTAGGCAACAAATTCCGACGTTGTAATCATTTATCAGAATTGTTATTAAATTAGATACAACATTTGATTTTCGGCAAATAAAGGATTTGTTGTGAAGAAAGATTTTGAATGTCAAAATAAAAATTTAAAAACTAAGTAAAAAAATCATGTTATTAGTGCCTACGAAACGAAAATTAAGTTTGTCTTATTTGAAAGAACGCTTAATGATAGAGTAACATATTTCGCAGTTTTTCGTTTTCTTGCTTCGTTCTTGAGATATTTCAGTTTGTTTGATATGTAAATTAAACATTTTGACGTCACACATGCATAATGAGTTATCGGAGAAGGTTATATATCTTTGCTATTATCAAATATAATTACTTGAAAATTCTAAATGTTTGATGCATGTTGTGGGAGAAACACACGCACACGCCAGGGGCTGAAATGAGCGGGCGCCAGGTCGCCAAATGCGACCAAATTTCTAATCTGGCGACCAGATATTTTCCGCAGGTAGCCCTTGTGGCGACTAAGAAAAAATAAGAAATACACTGTTACTTTACTTACTAAAGAGTTAAGATTGTATGATAAGTTTATTAAGCAAGCACATCATTCACCAATGTTATGAATTGAACTGAATTGAATTGAATTGAATTGAATTGAATTGAATTGAATTGAACTGAATTGAATTGAACTGAATTGAATTGAATTGAATTGAATTGAATTGAATTGAATTGAATTGAATTGAATTGAATTGAAATAGATACAACGGAGAAACTGAGACATTTTCTACTATGTATAATAGTATCACTAATAACTATTAATGTGTTTTCTTGGTCAGAACGTTTTGATTTTAACACAAAAATATGACAATTAATATAGAGCGACTTGATATGAAATTTGGCGACTATAGATTTTCTTCTCTGGTAGCCACTTGGGCGACTAAAAAAAAATTCTTATTTCAACCCCTGCACGCTTCCTTCGAATTAATTTGGTTTGATAATAGCTAAGTTATAAAACATTCTCTGATAACTCATTATGCACATGTGACGTCAAAATGTTTAATTTGCACTTCAAACGACCTCAGATATCTCAAAAACGAAGAAAGGAAACGAAAAACTTCAAAAGATGTTACTTTGTCATTTTAAGTGTTCTTTCAAATAAGACAAACTTAATTTTTGTTGTATAGACACTTGATGTTCGTACCTGGTTTGACGCGATAGAGCAACGTCAGAGTGTCACCAGTCGTCATGGCAGTCACGTGATAATTCTTCACGGTCGGGACGACATCGGCTAAGGCCGTCAGTTCGTGGAAATGTGTGGCAAACAAACAGAGGGCCTTGATACGCGTTGCAATATATCTGAATAAATAAAGAGAATGATACTTTGGTTTACGAGGACAGAGTTTGTTCAAATGTTAGACATTTAGATTTTACAAGTTCATTTCTCTCAGTTCGGGGTTTGTAAAGTTTTAAAATAGTATAGTATTTTCAGCTTGAAGTTGTTTTTGCTGTACAAGCTGTAGTAAGTCGTTAAACTCAGCAAACTCTGACCTCCAGACAGGACTCCAAGTCTCCAACCCACAACCTTCGGAATGCCAGCCAGACGCTCTCACCATTGATAGATGGCTACAAGTCGCATTGTGTCAAGCTAATGTTTTCAGTTAAGTGTTTTTCTACGTTAGTAAAGTGCTTTCAGCTTGAAGTTGGTAAAGTTTTTTCCTATGTTTTTGCTGTACAAGCTGTCGTAAGTTAAATTCAGAGAAAAACTCTGAGCTCCAGACGGGACTCGAACCTACAACCTTCCGAATACTACAATCAGTGTCAAAATACCTTGGGACACTTTATATACATTTTATATTTTTTCTCCCTCCCCCTCCCTTTACAATGTTGACTAGGAAATTAGGGACGCTGTGAACGTGAAAATGAGCGCTTAAATAGTACCAACATTGAACAGGGGGGCCGGGGGAATATAAAACGGAAAATGTAGCTTTTTAAGTTGACGTGTCCCAACACTTTTGTCACTGATTGTAGCTACAATCATAGAATAATTAATTGGGACATTTTCCGTGGGAGCGCGATTTCTGACGGCATCGTAAACTCTTTAAAAAAAATCTGTCGCCTGCTCCAAACCACCATCACAGGTCTTCCTCTACCCCCACAAGTCTACCCTCCCTTCCCCCCACCATGCAATGTTGGTCTCTGGGGGTAGGCCTTACTTGGACCTCATTCCATGTTTGTGAACCAACATTGTATGGTGGGGGAGGGGGGGGGGGGGGGGGAGGACGAGGATAACTTAACTGTGCAAAATGCATCTTTTCTTAGAAGTGACATTGTTGCAAGTTGTCCCAATGTAATTATTCCATGATTGTAGTATAACAAAACTATATCCGTCTGAGACAAATTTCTATAATACTCACTCCGATATAGCCCAGGCTAATCCAAACCCATCGTAAGTTGAAGTGCCTCGTCCCAATTCGTCTATAATTATGAGTGAATTCTCGGTAGCAGACTACACAATAAAGAAAACAAAAAGCTATAATCAGAAATAACCTCGACAAGATAAAGGCCTGGCCAAACGCTATCAACCTTTCATTTAACATCGTTCAACATTGTTGAATTCAACATGTTGAAAGCGTTTGGTCACCCCTGTTGAATGATGTTGAAGGTTGTTGAATGGTGTTGAACGAAATTTGAACATGTTCAAATTTTCGTTCAACACACGTTCAACATTTCTATTGTTCTCAAAATGTTGAAAGGTGTTGAACGCATTTGGCTGCATTTCATTCAACTTTGTTGAACAGAGACATGCGCCATGCGGGATATTGTCGATTCCAGCTTTTGTGGTAGCCCGCGTTCAATTAATTGTCATTCATGAATGTTGAACGATGTTGAATTCATTTGGCCACTCGTGCTTTCAACATTATTCAACATCGTTCAACAATGTTGAATGATGTTGAACGCGATGTTGAAAGCGTTTGGCCAGGCCTTAACAAAACAGTTCCATTAACACTTTTTATTATATGGCAAAAGTTACTTCCGTTGAAATCGTGTGTTCTCATTGGCCGAGACTTGTCACGTGCCGGTCGATTATTTTCCGTAATCGACCGGTCGATTACGGATATTGTCAGCCATGTTGTTTGCAACTAAACAACGAAAGAAAACCGCAAGAATTTTGTGAATTCAACAACCTGAGGACTAAATTATGTATGATTGGGACGAGAGCAATCTGGAAGCGAGTTTAGGAGTCCGAAAGCGATGACAACAAAAGCAACAACATTGAAAACGATGAGTTTATGTCACACGCTCGAGGTCACACTAAACTGACTAAAGTACGTATCATGACAAGGTATAAATGTAAGGTTTGTTGTTTCAAAATGCCATATAATAAACTTTTTATTAACCTCGCTTGCCCGGTCTTTACAGAGAAATATCAGACCTCGGTGTTTGTGTACAAACCTCGCCCTACGGGCTCGGTCTGTACCAAAAGGACCTCGGTCCGATATTTCTCTGTAAAGACCTCGCGTTCGGTTAATAAGAAGTTAATAATTTTTTATTATTATTATTCTTTATTTAAGGAGGATAACTTTTTCAGCAGAGTTGGTGGGGTCCTCCATTTACAGCTAAGACCTATAGGTGTTGATTTTACAGAGAGAGGAAAACCGGAGAACCCGGCGAAAAACCCTCGAAGCACAGGAGAGACCAACTAAACTCTACTCACATGAGTCCCCACCCCGAGAACGGGGTTATTCCCAGATGGTCACCCATCCAAGTACTAACCCCGTCTAACCGGGCTTAACTATTGGTGAGAGGCAGCGCCCTAATAGATATCATTTCATGATTGAGTCGGTTTTCTTTGATGTACCGCGGGCTGTATATAGCATACAGCCCTTGAATACTAATTAGAAACGAAATGAAAAAAACAACTTTGTCAAATCAAATCAAACTTTGGAAAATCTTTGTCCAAGGTAGAAAAAAAGACATAAGTTTGTTGGAAAACCACCTCAATCATGAAATAAGTCAGATAAAACCCTCGACCGTCGGGATGTATGCAATATACAGCCCTCGGACGCTTCGCGTCCTTGGGGCTGTATATAGCATACATCCCTCGTTCTCGGGCTTTATCTCTTACATAAATTACAGTTGCACTCATTCTGTAATATACCCGAGTCAGTCTTCCTCTGATTTCTAAATACAGCCAAGCAAGTTGAAAATACGAGGCAAAGTCGAATTGTTTTAACGAGCTTGGCTGTATTTAGACATCCGAAGTTGAACACTGACGACCGTTGGATATAGCTTTTCAAAGGGGATAAATGGCTTTCTGCCTTGACGAGTAAAATCATCTGGCGTTAGACAGAGTAAAAAGATATAAAGTTGATCCGCAACAACAATGCACATGAAAGGGTTGAAGTGCCCCTAACTACAATTTCTAGTTTAGATATAAATATTTTCTATATAAAAACTTCTTTCATTTATAGTATTTCAACATACGCGAAGTATTGAAGCTGTTTCCAACATTTCTGACATAAACGTTGAGACTCCCTTGAGCTGACTATCAGCTGAGCCCACGCGAGCTAAAATGGCGTCTGTGATTGATATTTCGGCAGTTTCACAAGGCACGAAACTGCCAACTTGGGCCATCAGAACAGCAACACTAACCTAAAAATTAAAACGAAAGAAGAGCTACAGTGATACACGTGGTGGGTGATACACGTGGTGGGTGGTACATGTGATGGGTGGTACATGTGGTGGGTGGTACATGTGGTAGGTGGTACCATGTGGTGGGTGGTACATGTGGTGGGTGGTACCATGTGGTGGGTGGTACATGTGGTGGGTGATACACGTGGTGGGTGGTACATGTGGTGGGTGGTACCATGTGGTGGATGGTACAAGTGGTGGGTGGTACCATGTGGTATGTGGTACCATGTGGTGGGTGATACACGTGGTGGGTGGTACATGTGGTGGGTGGTACATGTGGTGGGTGGTACATGTGGTGGGTGGTACCATGTGGTGGATGGTACAAGTGGTGGGTGGTACCATGTGGTGGGTGGTACATGTGGTGGGTGGTACACGTGGTGGGTGGTACCATGTGGTGGGTGGTACACGTGGGTGATACATGTGGGTGGTACACGTGGGTGGTACATGTGGTGGGTGGTACACGTGAGTGATACATGTGGTGGGTAAAGGAAGGTACATGTAGTGGGTGGTACATGTGATGGATGGTATATTTTGTGGGAGGTACACTGTAGTACATATGGTAGGTGGTACATATGGTAGTACATGTGGAGTTGTACATGTGGTAGGACGTTTGTTCAGATCCCAAGAATACGATTTATCCCAGCATAAAAACAACTTACAGAACGGATATAGGTAGATTTTCCTCCCATGTTTGGACCAGTGATAATTAAAAAGGATTGCTTGTCTAAGGGAATACAAAAAAAAAAAATTTTTTAAAGAAATTTCCGGTCATATTTGTAAAGGAAACGTTTTACATACCGTAAATGTTCGATTTAGCGCCGCGGCGCTTATTAGAATTTGCAATCTTTTGGTGCGGCGCTTAATCGAGAGCGGCGCTTAATCGAGAGCGGCGCTTATTAAAAAAGTTGAAAAAATGCTCATAATACAACTTTAATTATCCATAGAAAAACCCAATAAATTTAACCCAATCATTTTCATAATACCCAATAGCACAATAAATTCAAAAAAGAACGTCAACGACCTGGTCATCGCCTTCTTCATCGTCGTCTATCCATAGACGTGGATCAGAGGCATCTTCGACATCTGAATCAGAGATTTCAAAGGGATTTGTGTCCGGCTCTTTTAGGATGGACAGCTGCGATCGAAGTACCTCGCGACCTTGACTGGCGAAAAACTCCAGTGATGTATTAAAGATATGTTGATATGTTAGCGTATCGGTTTGTGTTTTATTGCTGATTCATCTTTTTCAAATGTGCGGCGCTTAATCGAGAGCGGCGCTTATTAAATTATCCTGCTTCTGGATGCGGCGCTTAATCGAGAGCGGCGCTTAATCGAGAGAGGCGCTAAATCGAACATTTACGGTATCACAATCAATTACTTAGATATCAAAATATAAAGGTCACCACTTAAAAAGGGTTGTGGTGACCTTAGTTTAAAGTGTATATGAAACGAAAATTAAGTTTGTCTTATTTGAAAGAACTCTTAAAATAATGGGGAATATCAATTTACAGCTTTTTCATATTTTACTTAGTTCTTGAGATTTTTTTTTAACTTATGTGATATTCAAATGAGATAACTTATGGTTCGTTTTATTCTAATTAACATATTCGAAAATCGCGAATATTTTTAAGATTACTGAACAAAATCACTTGAAACTTTGCACGTTGCTACAGTTCATGCAACTAAACATGAAAGACGAGTTACAAGTGATTTTGATCACTAATCTTAAAAATATTCACGATTTTCGAATATGTTAATTAGAAAAAAACGAACCATAAGTTATCTCATTTGAATATCACATAAGTCTAAATATCTCAAGAACTAAGTAAAATATGAAAAAGCTGTAAATTGATATTCCCCATTATTTTAAGAGTTCTTTCAAATAAGACAAACTTAATTTTAGTTTCATATACACTTTAAATAAAAATCTTGACTCGTTTTTACTTTGAAAGCAGAGTAGCCTATACACCATGTCTTATTCTTCACCTGGTTGCCGACAAAAACTGTTTGTTAACTGTATACCTTTGATTAAAGTAATGTCATTTGGGATAAATGCAATCTCGTCTTGAACCTCCAGACATGGATGTCTAGCTCCTTTAAGGACAATCGAACCTTGCCCTAAAAATATATAAACAAACTAAATTGCTGAAAAATTATGCGAACAAATCTCAAGTCAAATCTGTAGCTTTTAAAAGCAATTTAAAGTCTGTGAACTTAGGTACCATGTCACATCAGGTCACGTCATGTCATGTCATGTCACGTCAGGTCAAGTCAGGTCAGGTCAGGTCACGACACGTCACGTCACGACACGTCAAGTCACGTGCAGACAAACAAACAAACAAACAAACAAACAAACAAACAAACAAACAAACAAACAAACAGACAAACAAACAAACAAACAAACAAACAAACAAACAAACAAACAAACAAACAAACAAACAAACAAACAAACAAACAAACAGACAGACAGACAGACAGACAGACAGACAGACAGACAGACAGACAGACAGACAGACAGACAGACAGACAGACAGACAGACAGACAGACAGACAGACAGACAGACAGACAGACAGACAGACAGACAGACAGACAGACGAACAGACAGACAGACGAACAGACAGACAGACAGACAGACAGACAGACAGACAGACAGACAGACAGACAGACAGACAGACAGACAGACAGACAGACAGACAGACAGACAGACAGACAGACAGACAGACAGACAGACAGACAGACAGACAGACAGACAGACAGACAGACAGACAGACAGACAGACAGACAGACAGACAGACAGACAGACAGACAGACAGACAGACAGACAGACAGACAGACAGACAACAGACAGACAAACAGACAGACAAACAGACAGACAAACAGACAGACAGACAGACAGACAGACAGACAGACAGACAGACAGACAGACAGACAGACAGACAGACAGACAGACAGACGAACAGACAGACAGACGAGACAGACAGACAAACAGACAGACAGACAGACAGACAGACAGACAGACAGACAGACAGACAGACAGACAGACAGACAGACAGACAGACAGACAGACATAGACGAACAGACAGACAAACAGACAGACAGACAGACAGACAGACAGACAGACAGACAGACAGACAGACAGACAGACAGACAGACAGACAGACAGACAGACAGACAGACAGACAGACAGACAGACAGACAGACAGACAGACAGACAGACATAGACGAACAGACAGACAAACAGACAGACAAACAGACAGACAGACAGACAGACAGACAGACAGACAGACAGACAGACAGACAGACAGACAGACAGACAGACAGACAGACAGACAGACAGACAGACAGACAGACAGACAGACAGACAGACAGACAGACAGACAGACAGACAGACAGACAGACAGACAAACCGACCAATCAACCAACCTTTGGGTGTAATCTTCGGTCGACAATAAGGAATTGGAGCGCAAGCTGCCACATGAGCAAAACTAGAATTTTACAAGAAAATCGTGAGTGCAAAGTTGAAAGCAAAAGAAAAATGATCATTAAGAAAGGGTTGGACACTCTTGCTCGTTATTGCTTGTGGTTACCTGGTAAGGACATCGAGCTTGGCCAGAATATCACTCAACAACTGCATGGGCTCACTGTAACCACCTTAAAAACAAAGGATATAGTAAAACAAGTTATTATGACCACAGCCATCCGTATTGATGTAGATGTATATACAGATTACAGACCAGTACCCCTTCCATTCCGTGCGGACGCGCAGAAACACACAAACACCTACGAACACGAAAACACATATAAGTACACACGAACACGCGTGAACACGAAGACACAAACTAACACGCAGACATTTACGGACACGAAAAAACATATGAACTCATGTGAACACGCGTGAACACACGCGGTCACGCAAACACATTATAACACGCAGACACCTACAGACACAAAAAGACATATGAACACGCGTGAACACACTCAGGCACGCAAACACATTAGAACACGCAGACACATACAGGTACAAAAACACATACAATACAATACAATACAATACAATACAATACAATACAATACAATACAATACAATACAATACAATACAATACAATACAACAACTTTATTTTAACACGAACAACTTTATTGTAATATGAACACGTACGAACGCGCAAACACATACAGAAACGAAAACAGGTATGAACACGCGCTAAGCCGCACGAACACGCAGATACATACAAACGCAGAAACACTTACCGACACGAAAAAACGTTTGAATACGCGCAACACACGGGGACATGCAAACACATATGAACACGCGCGAACACGCAAACAACCATAGACACGCAAACACATATGAACACGCGCGAACACGCAAACAACCATAGACACGCAAACACATATGAACATGCGCGAACACGAAGACACGTACACACAGATTCGTCCTGGGGGTTTGTGCATTTATTTGTCGTTCTCCCTGCAAACTTCCCTTCCTGTTTCTTTAACTCCATAGAAACATAGAAAATCTTTTCTATTTCTTATAATTAGGTAGAGATCAAACGTGCAAATCTTACTTGCTATTTTGATGACTTCGTTTGCTAGTTTGCTCTGTACGTCATCATACGTTTCCCTCAGGGCCTGGAACTGATCGTTCAGTTGACGTAAGGTCGAGTTTGTAAATCTTACACCATCCTTCCTCGTATCTAATGTTGTATACCGTTTATTCCCGCGCAATTTCTTCTCTTCCTGAAATAAAGAAAAAAGAGTTTGGCTCTCTACCTTTCTTATGATACAAATGTAGCTAACTAATCGTATTTGTATAGCAAGAACTGAGAAAATTACTTCTTGGCTGAAAAACATATACCAACAACATTTAACACTTTGGCTTTGAAGCTTGACGATGAGTCTTTAGTATTTTATTCTGGCTAACGCCAGACGATTTTATTCAGCACAGGGAGAGGTCCAGGCTTCAAAGTGTTAAAGAGCCTACAGCACGAAAATTCAGTTTGTCTTATTTGAAAGAACACTTAAAATGACAAAGTAACATCTTTTGCAGTTTTTCGTTTCCTTGCTTCGTTCTTGAGATATTTCAGTTTGTTTCGTATTGAAATTAAACATTTTGACGTCATATGTGCATAATGAGTTATCGGAGGTTATATATCTTTGCTATTGCCAAACCAAATTAATTCAAAGAAAGCATGTGGGTGTGTTTCTCCCACAACACCAAACATGTAGAATTTTCAAGTGATTTCGTTTGATAATAGCAAAGATATTAGTCCAGAGGCTGGAAGGGGAGTATTGTCACCTGAGACCAACTTTTTTTAGTGTAAGTTTGGGTGTAGATTACGATTTTGCACGTTGATCAAATGTTCGGGGGGGCGTTTCCGAGAAACGGGGGTTAAAGGGGGGGGGGGGGTCTTTACCTTATCACTTTTACCTTAAAGGACATTGGAAGTATAATTTAAGTTTGTCTCATTTGAAAGAACTCGTGAAATGGTATAGTAAGACTCTTTACCATTTTCCCATATCTGTCTTAGTTTTCGAAATATTTTGGCCAAAATCAGCGTGCAGTCGGCCATTTTGTAGATCTTAAAATATATGACAAAGAGTGAGTAACTGTTTGTACGTATCTTATTGATCTGTTTACATTCTTTCAACCCATTTCAGCTCAAAAATACAGATGAAGAATTGGATGAACGCGTTTCGTTAATCTAAATGATTCAGTGTCTATTGATATGAATTTTCCCTTTTTTTTATATTTAATTTTTTCATATCAATAGACATTGAATCATTTAGATTCACGAAACGTGTTCATCCAATTCTTCATCTACTGTATTTTTGAGCTGAAATGGGTTGAAAGAATGTAAACAGATCAATAATTACTCGCTCTTTGTCATATATTTCAAGATTTACAAAATGGCGGACTGCACGCTGATTTTGGCCAAAATATTTCGGAAACTAAGACAGATATGGGAAAATTGTAAAGAGACTTACTATGCCATTTCACGAGTTCTTTCAAATGAAACAAACTTAAATTATACTTCCAATGTCCTTTAAGGTAAAACTGATAAGGTAAAGACCTCTCTTTAACCCCCCGTTTCTCGGAAATGCCCCCTCAAACACTTGATCAACATGCAAAATCGTAATCTACACCCAAAATTGCACTAAAAGTTGGTCTCGTAAATTCTCCGCTCGGGTGACAATACTCCCCCTTCAGACTCTGGACCATATACAACCTTCTCCGATAACTCATTATGCTCATGTTACATCAAGATGTTTAATTTGCATATCAAACAAACTGAAATATTTCAACAACGAAGCAAGGAAACGAAAAACTGCAAAGGATGTTACTCTATCATTTTAAGTGTTCTTTCAAATAAGACAAAATTAATTTTCGTTTCATAAGGCACTTAAAAGTGTATTCACTATAGCTAACTATTTTACTGTACTTTACCGACGTAAAGTAACGGCTCGTAATTGGAGGGTTGTGGGTTCGAGTCCCATCTAAAGCATTTCTATAACTAGAAATACATGAACGCAACAACCCCTCGCCCGCTTTTACATGCTTTTTTGAAACACCCCCCACCCACCCCCTGACGAAAATAAGCACTCCTGATTATACAGCCAATATAAAAACAAACAAATATAAAAACAAATGATATTAAATCCTTGGGATATTAAATTATAGAATTTATGGATAGGTCAATAGGATGACAAAACTGATTTCAATCATTTAATGAAAGTTGAACATATCAAAGCAAAACTTAGATTTCATTATTAAATTCCGGTTGTAAAAAATATATTGTTTTTAAAAGGGATTATTTCTAGCAAGCCTTTAAATGGCTTCTCTATGCATGTACATTTTGCAAAGGCAGAATTAAAAGTTGACAGCTCAAAAATTACATTTATAATAGAGTCTGAGATAAAAACAGTTCAGTAGAATCGGATTCCAGAAAGAAGTATTAAACAGACGACGTTTCAGTCGAAAATTTGGAATCACAGGCAAGAAAACCGACAAAGCCCACGTCCAGCACGGTTAATATAAGCGTGCTACAAGCCTAAGATAGTGTTTTAAGTTAGCTTTAGTTAAGCTGAGTTATGGTTAATTTGGACGAGCAAAGGGAAAGCACGAAAACGTGAAGCGGTATTGTTTTAGGACATAAGGACAAAATACAAATCCCCTACCGTTATCAACTTGAATGATTTTGAGACCAATAGTGACCATAAACACTGCAATTCAGATCGAGGTTTTGTTTACCATACGGCGTTTGGTTTCTTCAGGTCCTCTCGTTTCGCTTCAAGATATATTAAACCGGCTGTTTGTATCCTTTTCTTCGTTGTTCTCTTTTAAGTAGAGCAGGCTCCATTTCGTAATAAACGAAAGCAAAATTAATAAGACTGACAGGTTTAGTTTTCTGCATCGCTAGTCACCAGTGCCCAACAATTCTTACCGCGTGACACCGTCCCGAACATATATATATATATATATAAACTATTTCCGAGATTACGTCTCCCTCGCTTTTTCTCCACGCGTGTAAAATGGACTCCACGCATGTCGAGATTAGCACCCTCAACCGGGCTCCGGGCCTTCGGCCCTCCGCCCGGCTCGGGGAATATTACCAACCCACGACAGCTTGAACTAACCAAACTGATACTGCAAAGCTTACCTTTCTAGTGACCCTAAAGAAATATCCATACTGGTTGTTGGTCTCAAGTTTAATTGTCTTCCCAGACTCTAAAGCAAGGTCACTGGCTGCCTAGAAACATTCAAAATGCTTGTAGTTTTAGTAGCTTTAAAACATTCAAAATGCTTATGATAATATGCATTTCATTCATTCATTCGTTGGTTGGTTGGTTGGTTGGTTGGTTGGTTGGTTGGTTGGTTGGTTGGTTGGTTGGTTGGTTGGTTGGTTGGTTGGTTCGTTCGTTGGTTCGTTGGTTCGTTCGTTCGTTCGTTCGTTCGTTCGTTCGTTCGTTCGTTCGTTCGTTCGTTCGTTCGTTCGTTCGTTCGTTCGTTCGTTCGTTCGTTCGTTCGTTCGTTCGTTCGTTCGTTCGTTCGTTCGTTCGTTCGTTCGTTCGTTCGTTCGTTCGTTCGTTCGTTCGTTCGTTCGTTCGTTCGTTCGTTCGTTCGTTCGTTCGTTCGTTCGTTCGTTCGTTCAATTCATCCCTTTGTTGAATTATTTATTTATTTATTTAGTGTTATTTATTTATTTATTTATTTATTTATTTATTCATTCATTCATTCATTTATTTAGTGTTAGTTATTTATTTATTTATTTATCTATTTGTTTATTCATCTATTTGTTTTTGTTTGTTTGTTTGTTTGTTTGTTTGTTTGTTTGTTTGTTTGTTTGTTTGTTTGTTTGTTTGTTTGTTTGTTTGTTTGTTTGTTTGTTTGTTTGTTTGTTTGTTTGTTTGTTTGTTTGTTTGTTTGTTTGTTTGTTTGTTTGTTTGTTTGTGTTTGTTTGTATCTGATCTCGTTTCTTGGTTCGTACGCAAAACAATGCAATCTTATTTACGGCTGAGCGGTCGCATCTCTTTCGCAGACCGGAAAAAGTTTGGGCGGGAAAATTTCCGAGTTGACTTGAATCCAAATAAAAGAGAATTATGTATCTCTATTCAAATATTTCGAACAATAAAACGTGCTAGAACATCACAGCAGGTTTTCTTTACAGTTATTTACTGCGACAAATAAATTAAGCCGAACTGATGAAAACACGACAAATGAAAGCCGAACTGATGAAAACACGACAAATGAAAGCCGAACTGATGAAAACACGACAAATGAAAGCCGAACTGATGAAAACACGACAAATGAAAGCCGAACTGATGAAAACACGACAAATGAAAGCCGAACTGGTGAAAACACGACAAATGAAAGCCGAACTGGTGAAAACACGACAAATGAAAGCCGAACTGGTGAAAACACGACAAATGAAAGCTGAACTGATGAAAACACGACAAATAAAAGCTGAACTGATGAAAACACGACAAATAAAAGCCAAACTGGTGAAAACACGACAAATGAAAGCCGAACTGGTGAAAACACGACAAATGCAAAAGCCGAAGTGTTGAAAACACGACAAATGAAACCCGAACATGTGAAAACAAAAATCGACATGAAAACGGCTAACATGGTAAGAAGTCTTAGCGTAATTCTGTGATAAATCGACTGGTCATGTGGTATAAATTGAGCTCTATGACTGGATAATACATAGTTGATGTATAAAATTGTACCTTGTCAAGCTCACGAGGTATTTTCCGTTGAAGTTCATCCATGTTGTCTCTGCATTCTGAAACAGACAGCGATACAAAAATGTATAACTGAAAATACATATGCAAAAGTACAGTATTTTTTTCAATTAAAGTGCCTATGAAGAGAAAATTAATTTTGTCTTGTTTGAAAGAATAATTAAAATGACAAGTAACATCTTTTGCAGTTTTTCATTTCCTTGCTTCGTTGTTGAGGTATTTCAATTCGTTTGATATACAAATTAAACATCTTGGCGTTGCATAATGAGTTATCGGAGAATATATCTTTGTTATTATCAAACTAAATTAATTTGGACGAAGCATGTGGGTGTCGGTTTCTCTCACAACACCAAACATGTAGATTTTCAGTTGATTATGTTTGATAATAGCAAAGATATATAACCTTCTCTGATAATTCATTACGGTCATTGACGACATAGTTAAGAAAATAAACATTGGAAGCTGGACAAAAGTCATTGTTTTATGTTTTTGTTCAGGTTTATGGAAATTTTTGCACTTTCACGCGGTTATTGAGCATATTGTGTTTTCTGAATAATGAAGCAATCCGTTATCAGCCAATAGCAACGTTTGGGTTCAATCACTCAACCGTACTGTTTAAATACTGATAAAGCTAAAACAAAGGATTTGTGCACTTCCAGGTACCTTTCAACATAAATCGTAGTTCGATTGTCAACTACTTTGGAGTTTGCCGGGTTTCCAAACCATGCTTATCTCTCTATCAACTATCATATATAGGGCACCCACAGTCCAGTTATATATAGGTCAGTGGCTCTAAATTTTCCCGTGTCTAGAAAGACGAAGGACCCAAGCACTGAATGCCTAACCTTGAAGACCGTCGTCAAATGATGGCCTGATCAGAAATTCATGATTCTCCACTTGCTCTAAGTCGATAGTCGTTTCAATTAATTCCAGAAATTTTGAGAAATCCGAAGAAAGTTCCTGAAACAAAATCAAATTTTTATTTCGGAATAGACAGAGTAAAATAGTCTGGTGTTAAGGTAAAATAGTTTGGTATTTTACAGAGTAAAATAGTCTGGTGTTAGACAGAGTAAATTAGTCTGGTGTTACACAGATTAAATTGTATAAGACAAAGCAAATAGTGTGTTAGGCAGAGTAAAATTGTTTGGTGTTAAACAGAGTAAAATAGTCTGGTGTTAGACAGAGTAAAATATAGTCTGGTGTTAGACAGAGTAAAATAGTCTGGTGTTACACAGAGTAAAATGGTCTGGTGTAAAACAGAGTAATATAGTCTGGTGTTAGACAGAGTAAAATAGTCCGGTGTTAGACAAAGTAAAATAGTCTGGCGTTAGACAGAGTAAAATAGTCTGGTGTTAGACAAAGTAAAATAGTCTGGTGTTAGACAAAGTAAAATAGTCTGGCATTAGCCAGAGTAAAATAGTCTGGTGTTAGACAGTAAAATAGTCTGGTGTTAGACGCAGTAAAATAGTCTGGTGTTAGACAGAGTAAAATAGTCTGGTGTTAGACAGCGTAAAATAGTCTGGTGTTAGACAGAGTAAAATAGTCTGGCGTTAGACAGAGTAAAATAGTCTGGTGTTAGACACAGTAAAATAGTCTGGTGTTAGTCAGAGTAAAATCAGTCTGGTGTTGGACACAGTAAAATAGTCTGGTGTTAGACACAGTAGAATAGTCTGGTGTTGGACACAGTAAAATAGTCTGGTGTTAGACACAGTAAAATAGTCTGGTGTTAGTCAGAGTAAAATAGTCTGGTGTTAGACAGAGTAAAATAGTCTGGTGTTAGACAGAGTAAAATAGTCTGGTGTTAGACACAGTAAAATAGTCTGGTGTTAGTCAGAGTAAAATAGTCTGGTGTTAGACATAGTAAAATAGTCTGGTGTTAGACAGTAAAATAGTCTGGTGTTAGACAGTAAAATAGTCTGGTGTTAGACATAGTAAAATAGTCTGGTGTTAGTCAGAGTAAAATAGTCTGGTGTTAGACAAAGTAAAATAGTCTGGTGTTAGACAGTAAAATAGTCTGGTGTTAGACAGTAAAATAGTCTGGTGTTAGACAGTAAAATAGTCTGGTGTTAGTCAGAGTAAAATAGTCTGGTGTTAGACAGAGTAAAATAGTCTGGTGTTAGACAAAGTAAAATAGTCTGGTGTTAGACAGTAAAATAGTCTGGTGTTAGACATAGTAAAATAGTCTGGTGTTAGACAGAGTAAAATAGTCTGGTGTTAGACACAGTAAAATAGTCAGGTGTTAGACACAGTAAAATAGTCTGGTGTTAGACATAGTAAAATAGTCTGGTGTTAGACATAGTAAAATAGTCTGGTGTTAGTCAGAGTAAAATAGTCTGGTGTTAGACACAGTAAAATAGTCTGGTGTTAGTCAGAGTAAAATAGTCTGGTGTTAGACATAGTAAAATAGTCTGGTGTTAGACAGTAAAATAGTCTGGTGTTAGACAGTAAAATAGTCTGGTGTTAGACATAGTAAAATAGTCTGGTGTTAGTCAGAGTAAAATAGTCTGGTGTTAGACACAGTAAAATAGTCTGGTGTTAGACAGTAAAATAGTCTGGTGTTAGACATAGTAAAATAGTCTGGTGTTAGTCAGAGTAAAATAGTCTGGTGTTAGACAAAGTAAAATAGTCTCAGTGGTGTTAGACATAGTAAAAAGTCTGGTGTTAGACAGTAAAATAGTCTGGTGTTAAATAAAGTAAAATATTTTTACTTTGTCTAACGCCAGACTATTTTACTCCGTTCATCACTGTTGCTATTCAAATACATCAAAATAAGTCTATTGGCTATTATATGGTGTTTGCCGGTTTGCCCAAGTGGCTGATATTCGTCCAGCATTGTCTAACAATGCAAACAATAAAATAAAAAGCTTCTTTATATTTCAAAGACCTCTTTACAGTAGCAAAAATAGCTTTGAAAGCTTTTTTATATATCAAACTATTCCGGTTTGAATATTTTATATACATTTGAACGTTTCAAGTGGTTCTGTGATGAAAACATTGTCGGTAATGTTTCTCCTTAATCCTAAAGATATGGTATTTGATAATTGTGCAACGTTTCATTTCCAAATTCTCAAAAACGAAGTTGTATTTTACGTGCGAACATTGGAGAGCATTAAATTGGCCGTGTTTGAGAAGAATGAGTTGAGGAGAAGTTATGACGCCATAGATTCAATAAAAACAAAAAGATCATTGTTGTTGTCAACAAAAGAGTCATTGTTGTTATTGAGTCTATGACGTCGTAAGCTTCCTCGAATCATTCTTCTCAAATTCGGTCACTTTAATGGAGGCGCTCCAAAGTACAAACTTTACAAGTAAAATACCAGCTTTCCTTCAACGAATTTTGAAATAAAACTTTACACAATTACCAACTACCAAAACATTTTTAAGATTATGCATAAACATTGCCAACAATATTTTCATTAGAGAACCACTTTGAGAAATAGCTTTTGGATTCATGATACTGGCAAAATTCCATAACAACTTTCATGCACGAATCTTCCTCATGTCTCTAAATACGTGCTTTTCAGCGTTTTCCAGTTATACGTATGGTCAAATACAGTAAAAACCCGCATAAAAGAAACTGCAGATTAAGAACCCCCAGGCTGAAATTTGGCCAATTAAGCACCCAATATATAAAAACCAATTCAGTCTGACAAATATATATGAAGTAGTTTCTTATGCGAAAAATTACTACAACTAAGAATACACAGCTAGCTTGTTAAAAATATGATAGCCCAGCAAATAGCTTTAAGTAAAGGCATAATGAACACGTAATATATAAAATGTTTATTACTAACGTTTCGTTACCTAATCAGTAACATCTTCAGAGTGAATATTTACAACGATGAATCGGCTTAAATAGCTTAACTGTTACAAAAATAGATGATGATGAAAGTGACAAAAGATGTGACAGATATTAGAGAAGCGAGACGGTGGAAACAGTGAGTTAACAAATAGATGTGCCACAGAGGAAGGGAAAAATAAAAAAAACAAAAAAAAATTTAGAAAAGTGCTAAAGGAAATGATCGAGTGTTGGCGTTGAGAGCAGGTTTGATTTTAGAAATTAATAGGCTTTCTCGAATGAGAACGTCAAATTGAGTGGTACCAGAAGATAAAATCGAAACATCATCAAAAGAAGCAGTATGTCCAGTTTGTCTTAGGTGTGACAGTACACCTGAAAGTGCACTAACTGACACTGTTTTGTCAGTGTAGGCCGAAATACCCATGTGCTCCGAGATTCTAGTGTGTAAAGTCGGCAAGTTTCACAACATACGACACCTGGCAGCTAGCTACAGAGCATATGCTTTAAGGGTCCTTGGAAACAGACATTATAGTGCTAATATTAAATCAATGCCAGAAAAATAGTACCATTATATACCAACAGTACAAGACATTGTATGCTGGATATATTAATTCACTCTTTTTTAACCAGATGCATGCACTCTATAGGAACAATTGTTTTGCCATATAAATAAGAACCTGTTAAGAACCTATCAGTCTGATTTCTCACTACACACCCAACATATAGGGGAGCACGGGTGGCGTGTGCTGTTAGGGCGCTGCCTCTCACCAATAGTTAAGCCCGGTCGGACGGGGTTAGTACTTGGATGGGTGACCGTTTGGGAATAACCCCGTCCTCCGCCAAGCTTGGTACTTATGTGAGTAGAGTTTAATTGGTCTCTCCTGTGCTCCGAGGGTTTTTCGCCGGGTTCTCCGGTTTTCCTCCCTCCGTAAAATCAACACCTAGGACTTAGTTGTCGACACATAAGGAGTTTGGTGTCAATTGGGACGAAAGTTCTGTTCCTCTCTCCTGCCACACGTTAAGTGGCAAGTTTAATAAATTCAAATTCAAAAATATAAGAACCATTTCACCCTGACTTGAAAAAATAGGGGTTCTTTTACGCGGGCTTTTACTGTAATCTTTGCATGATTGGGATGTTAAAGCGACATTTTTTAAAATTTATTGAGAGTAGATTTATTTATTTAGAACTGATAACCCAATGGTCCTCACTCATTGATGGAATTAGTTTGTAGAATTAACTGGGGAACTAGTGTGTTGATTTGACGGAGGGAGGAAACCGGAGAAACCTGCAGTGAGAAACTCTCGAGGCACAGGAGAACAAACAACTCTATACTCACACGAAGCTATGGTGGGCACCTATCCGAGTACTAGAGACTTTAAACCTGATTTCCATATAGCTGTAACAGCCGACGGCATGGCTGCGGCAAGGGCCGATGGTCCAATCATAGATAGTGTTGAATTAGCTAGCAATAAAAAGCTTTATTATATGGCTGGGTTCGATTTCCGGTCCGTACGCAAAACGACGCACGCTGATTGGTTCCTGAGAGGTCGGGATTTTACGATATTAACCGACCGGTCAATACGCTTTTTTATTATATGTCTTGCGAGTCCGAACTGGCGTATTGAACGCTGATTGGCTAATGTGCGAGTCCGTACTTTACCGTACGGACTCGGTGTACGGACCCGCACAAAAACAACAAACTACAGCGAAACAATTTGTGAGCAAAATTAAACGAAATAGCGAAAAATGGACGGCCAATTCTATTATCCGGAGGAACTAACCGACGAAGATGATATATTAAATGCTACGGAGACAGAGTACATTAGAGAAAAAAAGCAAGCCATTTTAAAACGCCGGGCAAACCTCGCAAGACGTACTGTAGACGATAATGTTTTCCCTAAATTATTTCTCGTTGTTGTGGAGACATATAATAAATTCCTTATTAACCTCACAAGCTCGGTCCGGGCTCGGTCTGTACTCAAAAGATCTCAAGCAGAATATTTTCCCGTACGGACCTCGCGCTCGGTTAATAAGTACTTATTCTCGGCCCTGTAAGTTTTGGCGGGAAAATTTCTGAGTTGATTTGAATACAAATAAAAGAGAAATATTATTATTCATATACTCTGAACAATAAAATATGTTGGAACATCACTGCTGGTTTTCGTTAAAGCTGTTTATCTGAAAACACGACAAATAAAAGCCGAACTGGTGTAAATAAGAAGGCCAAGAAGCGACACGAAAAAGTCAACATGTAATAAGGTAAACAGCATACTCCGAAGACGAAAACAACGCTCGAAGCTTAAAAATAAAATGAACCAATAGCCATATAATAAATTCCTTATTAACCACGTTTGCTCGGTCTGTACTGGAAAGTATTTGCCATCGGTTTTATCGCACAAACCTCGCTCCTTCGTCGCTCGGTCTGTACGAAAACCTCAGGCAAATACTTTCCCGTACAGACCTCGCACTCGGTTAATAAGTCTTTAGTATGCGATTGGACCATTGCCCCTTGCCACAGCCATGCCGCCGGCTCTCATGGCTATATGAAAACCAGGCTTTAAGATGCTAGGATTAACAATTTAAAGAAGTCACGGATAACTGACTATTATATTTGATATTTGAAGCTAGTTTAATGACTTCCAAAACCGCTCCAGTACTGCTAAGATGATTGTTGCGTCAGTACTGAAGTCAATCTCAAGCAACAGCTCTCATCTTTTGGCCGTCGTCCTGAAGACGTGGAAATGCTTGAAGTGGCGTTGTACAAAGAACGAGGACTCTCTAAAAATTATTCGTTCTCTTTGTTTCGCAAAAAGTTTTGCTTTGTTTACCGACGCAGAGATTTTGTTGATAAACAAGGCTGATGTTGTAGAATAACGAGAAAAGTCAACAAAATTAAGTAGAAGAGTGACCACAGGTTTGTTCTTTACAATTTTCTTGCCATTAATATATTCAAAAGTTGTATTAAAAACCCGTTTTGTCGACAAATATCGAGTACGCCAAGTGTCCAAGTTGCTAGCGGCCGTGTCTTGTATAAAATACCGAAAAATATAAGTTAAGAATGTTAAACTTAATAATTGTCAGTTCTTTGCTGTACAAGCTGTGTTAGTTAGTAATACTCAGAAAAACTCTTGAGCTCTAAGCGGGACTCGAACCCACAACATTCTGAATGCTAGCCAGACGCTCTAACCATTGAGCCACTAGAACTCAGATAGCGGAGCAAGGTTAATTAAGGTACTTATACCTTAGACTGTGCCCAGTCCTCCAGGAACGAGTCTTAGAGCTCAGAGTTTTTCTGAGTATTACTAACTAACACAGCTTGTACAGCAAACAACTGACAATTATTAGCCTACTAACATCAAGCTGCAATTTCTGAAACTAACTAATGTTAAACTTGTTATATATGCTAAAACAATTATTCACATCAGTGTCGGTGAATAGTGTGGATATTCAGCACTATTCACCTCCACTTCGGTGAATAATTGTTAAATATAGCCTACAGAGAATGATAGTGTATTTTCCTTGCTTCGTGGCTAGCCGCATGACGGACAAAATGTCGAATCCTCATTATAAATTAGCCGGTTCGTTGCTATGCAATCCTACGCATTACGATATTATTCAGCATTGTCCCACCTACGCGTTTCCCTCCTTACATCTTCCTCCTAATTATGTCACGAAGATACAATGAATTTGACAGAACAAAGCCAGTGGAAGCTCATTTGAACACAAAGAAACATTAAGAGAAACAGTTATTCGTAGACCACGCGATTGGAAATACGACTAGTGTTCTCTAAGTGCAAAAAAACTATAGTCAGTGAAAGGGTATTGCCTTTGGCTTTGTGTAAAGTGTAAATAAGCTTTTTGCATGTCATGCAGTTGGGGTTCCGACCTAAACGTAGGCGTTACATGGAAACAAACGTATGCGTCATCGCGACCAATTGTCAAGCGGTAAATACTCGATTCCATCTACCAAACTGACATGACGTTATTTTGTCGTTTAATTCTTTTTTGGGCGTAAACTACTGCAACAACTACATTACAAACTCTAAGCTAAAAGTACTATACTAACTAACGACAGCTTGTACAGCAAGAACTAACAAAACTTTACAAATAACAAAACTTTACAAATAACAAAACTTTACAAACTCCAAGCTGAAAGTACTATACTAACTAACGACAGCTTGTACAGCAAGAACTAACAAAACTTTACAAACTCCAAGCTGAAAGTACCATATACTAACAAACGACAGTTGGTACGGCAAGAACTAACAAAACTTTACAAACTCCAAGCTGAAAGTACTATACTAACTAACGACAGCTTGTACAGCAAGAACTAACAAAACTTTACAAACTCTAAGCTGAAATGAAAGTACTATACTAACTAACGACAGCTTGTACAGCAGGAACTAACAAAACTTTACAAACTCCAAGCTGAAAGTACTATACTAACTAACGACAGCTTGTAGAGCAAGTAGTCACTCAAAGCTGAGCTTCAAACAACGTGCGAAATGGCATGTCAGTTTGGCGGATGGAAACAAGTGCTGACGTGGTCAAATGTCACGCGCGGATGTCCCGTGCATGTCCTTGAATAGCCCTCGGAAGAAGTCCCAAAATAGCATGAGGTCATTGAGGACACTATATAAACAGCCGGTCTGCCTTTAGTCACATTATAACTCAAACTCTGTCCACAGAAAGAAGTCAGTGAATAAATTAACACAAGTTCGTCTCTTTATACCACAAGTCATATATGCAAGCAGAAAAGTGGGAAAATCAAGTCGCTGAAGACAACCTTGACTCAGACGGTCAAGAGTCGGAAAGTTTGGACGAGTTAGATGAAATTTTGGAGATCAAATTGAACAAAATAAGAAAGCCATCGTCGAATTTTAACAGTGGGGAAGATTACAGTGGACGTACAGTCGGTGAGTTATTCCTGCCTATATGAGCCGGCCGAAAACAGCGCCTTAATTTGTTGTCTATATCATGCCAGACAATTTTACTGATACATGTACATCAAAGCGAGAACCCTCAGACATCCTAGGCAGCAATGAGTTAATACCCGAAAATGAGATATTTACGGTGTGAAACTAATATCAAACCGAGGTCCTCCTGTATTGATCGAGCGATAGCGAGGTCAACATAGGTTTAATAGCTTACCGTAAAGACCGAACGGTCGAGGTTATTAAGTAGTTTATTATAAGGCACTTTTTATTACAAAATCAGTCTCAGATGTTCTGGTCTACGTTTCCTTTAACTTCTTTAGAATACCGGACTAGCGTTATTTTCAGCAGTTTTTTCTCGTCTGAATACTAAAAATTACTTTCATAATGTTCGTCGTCATTCAATTTAGTTATTTTCGTCGTTTTGAGGCAGTATATAAAAGTATTTTAAAGTAGTGTTTTAGATTTTTTTGTTTGTATCGTAGGGCATTAGTGAGAAATCTCGAAACACTCATGTCGCTTCATTTCTGTGCTCATTTAATATTGAATTAAGCACTATTTCAAAAACTAAGCACAATAATAATTTACAGTTTTAATAAAAGCAATAAAGGCTAAAGGATGGCTAAATAATTAAAAGGATGTTTCTGTAAACATTTATGTAAAATCATCCCTGCTTCAATATATATTTTTGCGATACTTCAGACAACTAAGACTCTTTGACACAGCGTTTTCCACGACTTCTGACGCCAAAGACGGAAGAGTTCGAAGTACGTTCCGCGTTGTTTCGTAAGCTAGCCAGAAAATCTTCGTAACTTCGGCCGAACCCTATTCGACCGGGCTTCAAACCCATTTATGCCCATCGTTGTTGTCGAACAACTTTATGTTTCTACTCTGTCTAACGCCAGACGATTTTACTCGAAAGCCATGCGTGAAAGAGTTAATCTCAGTGGAGTAGATAGATAGATAGATAGATAGATAGATAGATAGATAGATAGATAGATAGATAGATAGATAGATAGATAGATAGATAGATAGATAGATAGATAGATAGATAGATAGATAGATAGATAGATAGATAGATAGATAGATAGATAGATAGATAGATAGATAGATAGATAGATAGATAGATGGGTTTATTGAGACCTTAATAACAGCATACAGTTTAGTTCACTGTTAATCAATGTTTAGCAAGCCGTAATCAAATGCAAATAAAGTAATCAGTTCTCATGTTGTTTTTTTCCTTTTGTCTTTTTGCAGTGTTAACTCAGCGATTACATCGAGAGCCAACGACTCGAACCAAACGAGCTCAAAAGATGCACGCTGCTTATTGTCGATCAATGGGGTTAGGAAATCATACCCCAGACAATAAAGGTTATGTCAGAGTGGTTGGACAAAACGGGAAATCACATTGGGCCTCTAGGCACTAACATTCGTGTACTTAAATACAATATTTGATGTACGAAACACTGAACGGGGATATACACCTCGTCAAAATATAATATGATCTAACATGTAAATACATTGGGCCTCCAGGCAATAGCATTTACGTACCTATGTACATGTATATATGGCATTTGATACAAAGATAGTATTTATTAATGGGTAAGAACAATACAAATTAAAGATTTAATTAAAACCATTATGTTGTTTTAATTTTTGACAGGCCACAAAGGGTGAAAGAGATCACTTGAAGTGCCTAGGAAACGAAAATTAAGTCTGTCTTATTTGAAAGAACATTTAAAATGATAAAGTAACATCTTTTGAGGTTTTTCGTTTCCTTGCTTCTTTCTTGAGATATTTCAGTTTGTTTGATATGCAAATTACGTGCATAATGAGTTATCGAAAAAAGTCATATATCTTTGCTATTATCAAATATAATCACTTGAAAATCTACATGTTTAGTGTTCTGGGCGAAACACACTTACATACATGCATGCTTCTTTCGAATTAATTTGATTTGATAATAGCAAAGATATATAACCTTTTTCGATAACTCATTATGCACATTGACGTCAAAATGTTTAATTTTCATACCAAACAAATTGAAATACCTCAACAACGAAGCAAGGAAACGGAAAACTGCAAAAGATGTTACTTTGTCATTTAAAGTGTTCTTTCAAATAAGACAAACGTAATTTTCGCTTCATAGGCATTTTAAAGGGACACGTTTAATAGTCCTTTCGTGGCTTTTCCAAAAATATATGTTGTCATATAACAGAGTTGAAGTTCGCCTAAATTTCTCTATTACGTTTTTGGCCCGACTACAATACAATACAATACAATACAATACAATACAATACAATACAATACAATACAATACAATACAATACAATACAATACAATACAATACAATACAATACAATAAAATACAATATCATACGAATACGATTGCGATTGCGATTGCGATTACGATTACGATTACAAATACAATTAAGAAATGGCTCATGGTTTAGCGTGCTCCACATCGAGTTATGGATGCACGCGGGAAATTGAGTGCTCTCCAAATTTCCCAAGTGCATCCATAACTCGATGTGGAGCACACTAAAACCATGAGCCATTTCTTTTATAACATAGCATTAAATCCTTTCGCAAGCTGGCGAATCGTTTTGGTTGTTGTGTTTTTCTACTTTCGTAGACAAGTCTTTTTTGTTCACTAAAATCCAACCAAAAGGATAGTTTAAACTCGGTTACCCAGACCCAGTTTATGTCTTCTGGGTCGTTGTTCTTTATTACTCAATAAAATTAAATGACTCGGTATTTTAATGGTATAAAAGGCCATAAAAAGTCAATTTAAAACTCACTTTTGTTTTGAAAATTTTTCCCGCGCTTTTTTGCCGTGCTCCATCGAGTTTTAGTATACACCCAACCATCGTCTATTACAAATCCTGCATTCTGATTGGCTACTCAACCGTTGTCTATTCGTGATGGACAACGTTTGAGAAAAATGAAAACAAATCTGAAAAAATATGGCAGTAAACTCTCGTTTTGCAGACGTTTCGGAGGATTTTTTGAGAGTTTGATAGAAAATTCTATCCCTGAGAAAATTAAAAACGCCACAAAATATGGCATGAAGATTTTTAATGGTAAGGAACGAAATACAATTAACCCGTATTTTATTAATTAATCTGCTTTTACTTGCCGCTCACGAGTGGTTAAATAACACAACATTTTCGTCAGTTTGCACTAGAAAAACTGTATTTCTTAGAGTAGGTACAGGGTGTATACTAAAACAATTAGACAACTCGTCCTCGTTGTCTATGCGCGAATAGTCAACTCAGGCTTCGCCTTCGTTGACTATTCGCTCATAGACAACTCGGACTCGTTGTCTAATTGTTAAATGGAGCACGCACGACAGCCAATCAAAAACGTTGCTATATCAAAGCTATGTTATAATTACAAATACAATACAATACAATACAATACGAATACGAATACGATTACGATTGCGATTACGATTACGATTACGATTACGATTACAATTACAAATACAAATACAATTACAAATACAATACAAATACAATACAATACAAAATTAATTATTTTAACACGACGATTGGCTCATTTTAGCCCGAGCTGCAAGCGAGAGTTAAAATTAGCTCTGAGAAGAGTTAAAATTAGCTCTGAGAAGAGTTAAAATTAGCTCTGAGAAGGGTCAAAAACATATATTTATAGCCAAGATGATCAACTGTATTGCTATTATAATAAGTTTAGCGAGAATTTAGAAGAATATCAAAGGCAGTACTGTAAACAGTATCTTGAACAGGGTTGCATGCCTTCGCATCGGCGTGTATTTCATTGCATTAAATATTTACATAACTTACATGCAAAATTAGCCGGCAGAAAAACACAACAGTTGTCATCAAAACAATCTTTGCTCCAAAGTATTGACAAGAAAAGTCTTCTTCGTTTTCATCGACGTCACGGTGGCCATATTTGTGTACAGAAACAATGAAATGACGGTCATATTGGTGCACAATCTTTATCCTATGGGAATTTAACTCTATTCTTATTCAAACATTTCGTACTGTTTCACCACCCCAACGGGGGCCACAAAAAGCTAAAATTTTGAGACTCACTGAAGCTTGACGACAAAACTAGAAAAACCAATTTGACGACATATTTTGGAAAAGCCGCGAAAAGACTGGATGGGTCCTTCTGAGTGATCCCTTTTAGTGACGAGCCGAACCCATATTTCTAGTCCAACACTTACTTGCAGTGGTGCTATAAATAGCTCGTTAACAAGTGGTCGATAGTCGTCATGATAACCATCTAGACCAGTGACAACTTCTGGCAGTCTCTTCACAGCCTGGTAGATTCTGACGCAGTCCTGTAAATATAATACAAACGTTGAGGTTTGTCCGTTTTATTTTCTCTTCCCTTCTTTTACCTACTTCGCTTTTCTTCCGTTTCCCTTTCTCGCCTACCTGTCCTTCCTTTTCTTTCTCTCGCCTTCCTCCCCTCTTTCCCTTTTCTTCATTTCCTCGCTTCCATTCCTTTCTTTTCTTTTTCCTCCTCTTTCTTGCCTCCCTTCCTTTATTATTCTCGCCTCCTATCACTTCGCTTCCTCGTCTGCCTTCCCTTTCCTTCCTCGCCTCCCTTCCCATCCCATCCCCTCCCTTCCTTTCCTTTCCTCGCCTCCCTTCCTTTCCTTTCCTTTCCCTTCTTTATCTCGCCTCCCCTCCCTTCCCTATAGTACCTTTCCCTTTTCCTTCCCTTTCTCTTCCCTTCCCTTCCTTTCCATGCTTCCCTTCTCTTCCCTTTCCTTCCTCGCCTCCCCCCCTTCATATCTTCATATCCCTTATCTTCGCTTCCTTTCTTTTCCCTTCCCCACCTCGCCTCCTTTCTCTTTTCCTTCCTTTCTCGCCTCCCTTCCCTTCCCTTCCCTCCCTTCGCTTCGCTTCGCTTCCCTTCCCTTCCCTTCCCTTCCCTTCCCTTCCCTTCCCTTCCTCGCCTGCCTTCCCGTCATATCCCTTATCTTCGCTTCCTTTCTTTTCCCTTCCCCACCTCGTCTCCTTTCTCTTTTCCTTCCTTTCTCGCCTCCCTTCCCTTTCTCGCTTCCTTTACCTTCCCTTTCTCGCCTCACTTCTCTACCTTTCCCTTCCGTTCCCTTCCATTCCTCATCTCCCCTTCAACCGTGAACAACACATATTCAATAAACTACATGTAAGGAAAATACAATTATTCACCTGAAGGTTGGAACGCTGCTTCTGAAACTTCTTGGCCATTCTAGAAAAATCTGGAAACTTCTTCAGTTCTTCCTAATGAAACATTGAAGTAACCAAAATAATAAAACAAGACGTAAACAAAGACAGAACGTATACTACCATTCTTATTTTAAGACAAAGATGATTTGGGTCTTTCTTTTATACTGTAAGCAGGGCCGTCGAGGCGAGGGGCAAGTTGTCCTAGGGCCCCAACTTGAGACGGGCCCCCTAAAATTTTTGAGATTTGAGTTTTTGACATGAGGCCCAGAAAGCGTAAAGATCAGTAACACTAACTTCATTTTTAGCCAACCCAAGGGACCAATTGAGAACACATAGACACGACCATATGACGTGTGACATCATCACCACCCACCCCCCCCCCCCCCCAAATAGACCCTTGTGACGTTATCAGGGTCCTCAAACAGATAATTTGCCCCAGGCCTCACAATTTCTCCCGGAGGTCCTGACTGTAAGTTACAAGTTAAGGGCACTGGCAATACAAATTTAGTTATTCTAATTGGAAAGAACTTGTCAAATTGTAATGTAATGTAATGTAAGACATATTAGAACTTTTCGGTATCTTTCTCGTTTTTTGAAAATTTCAGTTTGTTTGATATGTAAAGGAGATCAGATCGTAATCAGAGTAGAATCCCACTTTTATTTTCAATTTCACACGGTAATTGGCGTTAGCTGTAGTAGTATCCCTGCCAGATTTGTATTTTAAACAAATAAATAAATAAATAACACACATGAAAATCTCTCATCAAGTCATATACATGTATTTATGTATAAACTAACCTGAACAGTTTGCCTCAGTACAACGTTGTTAAAAAAAGCTTCAACGATGTTCAACCTCTCCTCTAAAAATCATTAAAATAAATATAGGTTTATACTAATTTTAACAACTTGTTACAAACAATACAGCAAGTTGTTGGCACAACCTGTGAGAGACTTGTTGATCACAACAACTTGTCACAAACAATGCTACAGCAAGTTGTTGGAACAACCTGTGAGAGACTTGTTGATCACAACAACTTGTCACAAACAATGCTACAGCAAGTTGTTGGAACAACCTGTGACAGGCTTGTTGATCACAACAACTTGTCACAAACAATGCTATACAGCAAGTTGTTGGAACAACCTGTGACAGACTTGTTGATCACAACAACTTGTTACAAACAATGCTGCAGCAAGTTGTTGGAACAACGTTGCTGTAATAGGTTTAGACCACCCTAAACATTTGTCTAAGTAAGGAAGTTACCAATTCTGTTTGGGTCCACCAAAGGTTGTTTAATCCATTGACTAAGAAGCCTCTTTCCTTGAGGCGTTTTGCATTTATTTAGTAAACCAAGAAGGCACACTGATTTATTGGCGCCTAAAGTGATAAAAAAAGTACATCTCACAAACGCCGTCTGCAAACAAAATACCACACTCACATGGGAGGGAAGGGTAAAGGTAGTTGGATAGGTTAAGCTATGATGATAAGTTGATTTTGATATAGGTCAAAGACTTTAAGTGGGTGGGTACTTTGATAGGTATAGGTGTAGGTAGGTAGGTAGGTAGGTAGGTAGGTAGGTAGGTAGGTAGGTAGGTAGGTAGGTAGGTAGGTAGGTAGGTAGGTAGGTAGGTACGTAGGCAGGTACATGCGTAAAAATCTCGCAAGTTGTTACAGCATTGTTGCCTGAACAATTCTGTAACAACTTGCAACAATGCTGTAACAACTTGTTGACATATGTGAACAACACTGATGAATGAACAACATTGTTCATCATTGTTTCAACAAGTTGTTACAGCTTGATGAAACAACAACCGTTGTTAACGCATGTTGTAACAACCGAAGAACGTGTTGATACATCAACCATGTTCACCATTGTTGTAACATTGTTGTTCATCGTTGTTATTTCGTCATGCTGTTACAACATGTTGTTTCATGTGCGAACAACGTTGTTGGCTATAAAAAATGTGCTGTTGGAACACCTTGTTCATGACTGTTGATTTATCCGTGAACAAGTTGTTCGAACCATAAGTGAACAACTTGTTGACAGCTTGTTCACGGCGAGCAGCACAACATTGTTCACGGCGAGCAGCACAACATTGTTCACGCCTCTTGACAACCGTGAACAAGTTGTGCGTTTTTACGCGTGTAGGCAGGCAGGCAGGCAGGCAGGCAGGTAGGTAGGTAGGTAGGTAGGTAGGTAGGTAGGTAGGTAGGCAGGCAGGCAGGCAGGCAGGCAGGCAGGCAGGTAGGTAGGTAGGTAGGTAGGTAGGTAGGTAGGTAGGTAGGTAGGTAGGTAGGTAGGTAGGTAGGCAGGTAGGTAGGTAGGTAAGCAGGTAGGTAGGTAGGTGGGTAGGTGGGTAGGTGGGTAGGTAAGCAGGTGGGTAGGTAGGTAGGCAGGTGGGTAGGTAGGTGGGTAGGTACAATCAGTGACAAAAGTGTTGGGACACTTCAACCTAAAGGACAATATTTTCCGGTCTAAGTACCCCCCGGCCCCCCTGTTCAATGTTGGTGACCCTTTAGGTGTTCGTTTCAACGTTTACTGAGTTCCTTACATTAAATTCAACATTGAATAGGGAGGGGGAGGGAGGGATACACTTTATTACGAAAAAAATTGAAAGAAATATTAGGTTATTACCAACAATGCGGGGTGTCCCAAGGTATTTTGTCACTGATTGTCTGAAAATTTATTTTTTTTATATTGTAAAAAAATGCCGTTACAACCAACTAAGGACCATACTTTAACGCTAAAAAAGTTAAAGGAACGTTATAGTAGACTAAATAAACCGTTTCTGTGCAAAATTCAGTAAGGAAATATGAGATTTAATAGTCAAAATGGCCCCCTGTTGTGCGACTGTTCTGTCCACGGTTCTCACAACGGTTCTCACTACGGTTCTCACCAGAAAAACATGTATTAGAACAAAAATTGTTGTGTAAAATGACATTTGCTACACACACGCCTAATCATATGTTAGTTCTAAAGAAAAGAATAATGCATATTTACCGTTCACGCTTTTCAAATGCGTTTTTTACAACGATGCTCGCTATGTTTATATAAATAACTTGATATATACTATCTCTTTATATTGCGGAAGTGAGAACCGTCGCCGCTTTACCTCTAAATCCTTCTATTTTCCCGATGGAATACCGCTAAAAACTCATTAAATGTAAAGTATTCCATGCAAATGATACTAGAAAACAGCAGCACTGACTATTTGAAAAGAAACAAGCGTAAATTAGCAAACTAGCGTCCACGGTGTTCAGTGAGAACCGTGGTGAGAACCGTTGGACGTGGTAACATTTGTCATGGCAACCGTTGTGTTAAGTTGTATATCTCTAATAATTTTCCACATACAGTATATTTCGCGTTTTACCGTAGTATACATTAGTAATATCGTACTTAATATGATTGCCAATGAAAACCTAGAACAAGTTTCAACAGGTTTTGTCCATTTCTTGCCTTTAATAGACGTTAATATATAGACGTTTAGAATTTCGGATTTTTTAACCTAATATCACTTCTCTAATATTTGTTTTGGTGCTGAAATTAAAGAACGCGTACGTTCTACAGCGCGTACGTTCTACAGCAATTGATAAAATAATAAAAGGTCCCTACCTCAAATAGCGTTATAACTAATTACGCGCAGAACACGTTAAAGATTGCGCAACTGGCTAACACAAACACGTTTTAACTCTCGTTTAACGCGATGCCGGTTAATTGAAGAGTGGTATTGCACAACTTATACTCTACACATACTTAAATAAATGCGCAATCGAGTGATTGTAAGTATATTTAAACTTTGTTTTAGGTAAATCGAGCATTGTTAACTACATTGCTGATAACTGACCTATTTTAAACGAAATAGGTTTGCAACAATACGTGCAAAGACGCCTTGAGCAATAAACTGACTTTAAAACAACCAAAACCGCCTGTTTAATGGCTTGAAAATGCCCATAACAATTTTGTTAACAATAAATTTTGAACATTTTTTGTCTAATATAACTATTCTTAGAAAAATAACTCACTAGGTAACTAGGTTTATTTTATGAGTTAAAAATATTTTCGCAGACAATCAGTGACAAAAGTGTTGGGACACTTCAACCTAAAGGACAATATTTTCCGGTCTAAGTACCCCCCGGCCCCCTGTTCAATGTTGGTGACCCTTTAGGTGTTCGTTTCAACGTTTACTGAGTTCCTTACATTAAATTCAACATTGAATAGGGAGGGGGAGGGAGGGATACACTTTATTACGAAAAAAATTGAAAGAAATATTAGGTTATTACCAACAATGCGGGGTGTCCCAAGGTATTTTGTCACTGATTGTAGGTAGGTAGGTGGGTAGGTATAGGTACGTGGGTAAGGTAGGTAGGTGGGTAGGTAGGTAGGTAGTGGGTGGATAGGCAGGCAGGCAGACAGGCAAGGAAGTAGATAGGTGGGTAAGTAGGTAGGTGGTTATAGATTGACAGACACTCACCGTCAGCAGAAGTTGGGAGAAGGTTCAGAGCACGAACAGCCGCGGCATCCAATTTCATAAATTGATTTAAATCAATAGTAGCCAAGTGAAAATGGCCAAAGTTTGTGTCGTCTGAAAGCAACTAAAACCACAACAACAATAATAATAAACCATTTTAAGCTGTTCTGCGCTCTCAGATTTTTATGCTTGATGAAACACTGCTATTCGTGTTTCATAAAGTACTGATTTCCTTTGTGTTTTCCTCATGAATTATTAATAATGAGATTTTTATAACATTTTAATTGTCATCAAGGGTTTAAGCCACTGATCTGAAAAATAGGACTGGATCGAGTTTCTATTACTGAAAATGAAGCCAACGGCGGCCATGTTGGAGTGACCACCTAACAACTACTATGGCGTTGCAGACATGTTGGAGGGCATTCTGACATTTTCTATTTAATGTTAGTAAAGGGACATATTGGTTGGACAATTATTTGATGTCGGTCAGTTTTGCTTTTCCTCTCAGACATAGTCCCTAGAAATAAATTGTCTGGAAACGCGGTCAAAGTCTTTGTTCTAGGTTTTTGTTCACGTTTGTGCACCTTATTTCACCTTAACGCTTGCTGAACACATTGTAGTTTTGGTATAATGAAGCAATCAACCAATAGCAGCGTTGCTTTATAAATATTAATGAACGTAAATCAAAAGATTGTAAACCTTATTTGCCACCCTCAACCTAAATTGTAGCTCATTGTTAACCGAGTTGATGTCCGCCGCGTCTCCAGACAATATAATCTAGGGACTATGTCTCAGATTAGCCATTGAATTTGTAATGACGTCACTCCAATATGGCCGCCGTTGCTCTAATTATCTGGTGAGAAAAGCCAACTGTGAAGCGTCAAATTAAGTTCAGGTTTTTGTGCATTTATGGGTTAGCAAAGTAAATATATTGGCCAGACTCTAAACCCATTTCGCAAGTGTCTCAGTTTGATTTGATTTCACAATCGCAGTTTCTAATGATCTCTGGTCGATGCAAATATGCTGGCTTCAAAATCAGCTTATCCGACACAATAGAAAACTCGATCCAGTCCTAGTTTTCAGATCAGTGGTTTAAGCGCAATCTAACAGTGAAATTATGCAGGAGCATACTCGACTTCTTGATTCCAATCGCCATCCAGATCTCGAAAGAAAAAATCACATCCTTGAGAATGCAACTCTGGATTGTGTTCTCATGTTTTTTGTTTCTTTATATGACGTGAGTCAACACAATGTTGGCATTTGCTCTGATGAAGGCAGGAGTCAACAGGTCGAAAGCTCGGCCACGTTCACACTATACTGGATAGCTTTTGTGCCGACACGAAAACCATATCGGATAGGCCTACTGTTCACACACAAAACGCCTGTTCCGGCGCAAAACGCAGTCGCTGTCCTTGCTACACCAACCACACTACGAGATCGACAACGCAGTCGCTGTCCTTGCTACACCAACCACACTACGAGATCGACAACGCAGTCGCTGTCCTTGCTACACCAACCACACTACGAGATGGACAACGCAGTCGCTGTCCTTGTTACACCAACCACACTACGAGATCGACAACGCAGTCGCTGTCCTTGCTTCACCAACCGCACTACGAGATGGACAACGCAGTCGCTGTCCTTGCTTCACCAACCGCACTACGAGATGGACAACGCAGTCGCTGTCCTTGCTACACCAACCACAGTACGAGATGGACAACGCAGTCGCTGTCCTTGCTACACCAACCACAGTACGAGATGGACAACGCAGTCGCTGTCCTTGCTACACCAACCACAGTACGAGATGGACAACGCAGTCGCTGTCCTTGCTACACCAACCACACTACGAGATGGACAACGCAGTCGCTGTCCTTGTTACACCAACCGCACTACGAGATGGACAACGCAGTCGCTGTCCTTGCTTCACCAACCACACTACGAGATCGACAACGCAGTCGCTGTCCTTGCTACACCAACCACACTACGAGATCGACAACGCAGTCGCTGTCCTTGCTACACCAACCACACTACGAGATGGACAACGCAGTCGCTGTCCTTGTTACACCAACCACACTACGAGATCGACAACGCAGTCGCTGTCCTTGCTTCACCAACCGCACTACGAGATGGACAACGCAGTCGCTGTCCTTGCTACACCAACCACAGTACGAGATGGACAACGCAGTCGCTGTCCTTGCTACACCAACCACAGTACGAGATGGACAACGCAGTCGCTGTCCTTGCTACACCAACCACAGTACGAGATGGACAACGCAGTCGCTGTCCTTGCTACACCAACCACAGTACGAGATGGACAACGCAGTCGCTGTCCTTGCTACACCAACCACACTACGAGATGGACAACGCAGTCGCTGTCCTTATTACACCAACCGCACTACGAGATGGACAACGCAGTCGCTGTCCTTGCTTCACCAACCACACTACGAGATCGACAACGCAGTCGCTGTCCTTGCTACACCAACCACACTACGAGATCGACAACGCAGTCGCTGTCCTTGCTACACCAACCACACTACGAGATGGACAACGCAGTCGCTGTCCTTGTTACACCAACCACACTACGAGATCGACAACGCAGTCGCTGTCCTTGCTTCACCAACCGCACTACGAGATGGACAACGCAGTCGCTGTCCTTGCTACACCAACCACAGTACGAGATGGACAACGCAGTCGCTGTCCTTGCTACACCAACCACAGTACGAGATGGACAACGCAGTCGCTGTCCTTGCTACACCAACCACAGTACGAGATGGACAACGCAGTCGCTGTCCTTGCTACACCAACCACAGTACGAGATGGACAACGCAGTCGCTGTCCTTGCTACACCAACCACACTACGAGATGGACAACGCAGTCGCTGTCCTTGCTACACCAACCACACTACGAGATGGACAACGCAGTCGCTGTCCTTGCTACACCAACCACAGTACGAGATGGACAACGCAGCCGCTGTCCTTGCTACACCAACCGCACTACGAGATGGACAACGCAGTCGCTGTCCTTGCTACACCAACCACAGTACGAGATGGACAACGCAGTCGCTGTCCTTGCTACACCAACCACACTACGAGATGGACAACGCAGTCGCTGTCCTTGCTACACCAACCACACTACGAGATGGACAACGCAGTCGCTGTCCTTGCTGCACCAACCACAGTACGAGATGGACAACGCAGCCGCTGTCCTTGCTACACCAACCGCACTACGAGATGGACAACGCAGTCGCTGTCCTTGCTACACCAACCACAGTACAGATGGACAACGCAGTCGCTGTCCTTGCTACACCAACCACAGTACGAGATGGACAACGCAGTCGCTGTCCTTGCTACACCAACCACACTACGAGATGGACAACGCAGTCGCTGTCCTTGCTACACTAAGCACAGTACGAGATAGACAACGTAGTCGCTATCCTTGCTACACTAAACACAGTACGAGATGGACAACGCATGCAAATGGCTTATTTCGTTTGTCTCACAATTTCTTCACCGTAGCTAATTAAAATCGGAAATGGCGGCTGTCGAGGCTCGCGAAATACGGGCTGACCAGTATTAGCTACGCGTGCGTAGAACGAATATCTTGCGTGTAAACGTCATCAATACACGGCCGACAACTCATTTGAGCCAGCACGCACGTGGACTGCGAACTGCCCCATGAAAGTGGCCGATTTTCTATGCGATTTCCGATCGTGTAATATGGCCACTCTTAGCCTGCGAGCAGGCTCTCTCAATGCGGCGCCCGCAGGTTCCGCCACTCTCCGCTTTTCAAATCTTACCTCTAAGTACTTGATGATAGCAGCAACGCAAGCCATTGCCTGATTCAAGTCAACTTCAGCTATATAACAGACAATAAATAATAGTAATAATAATAATAATCATAATAATAATAATAATAATAATAATCATCATCATCATCATCATCATCATAATAATAATAATAATCATATCATCATCATAATAATAATAATAACAATAATAATCATAATAATAATAATAATCATCATCATCATCTTCATCATAATAATAATAATAATAATAATAATAATCATAATAATAATAACCATCATCATCATCATCACCATCATCATCATCCATCATCATCATCATCATCATCATCAGCACCATCATCATCATCATCATCATCATCATTAGCACCATCATCATCATCATCATCATCATCATCATCATTAGCACCATCATCATCATCATCATCATCATTAGCACCATCATCATCATCATCATTAGCACCATCATCATCATCATCATTAGCACCATCATCATCATCATCATCGTCATCATTAGCACCATCCATCATCATCATCATCATCATCATCATCATCATCATCATTAGCACCATCATCATCATCATCATTAGCACCATCATCATCATCATTTCATTTCATTTCATTGACTTTATTTACCAAGGGTAACACATGACAGTAAGCGTGAGCTACTGATAAATTAGTGGCCCTCATAAACTATATTACAAATATATACAAAAATAATTAATTAACAAACTACAATATTATACTAAAACGTACATCAATCAATAAGTCATTAAAAAGTCATCAAGATAGTCATTAAAATAGTTCATAATAAAATATTATAAGAGTTTATAATTGCATAGTAGTCTTTTGTTCCTGTAACAATTGCGCATAAAACATTCGTTTAAACTTAGCGACGGACTTTTGCCTGCGCAATGGAATGTCTAAAGCATTCCATTCTTTGGTAGTCCTTACGACAAAGGTGCGGCCTCCTTCTGTTTCCCGCTTGTACTTTGCACACACCAAATTAAGACTACTGTGACGGGTGACCTTATTATGAAGATCACAATTTCGTACTAACGAAGAGCGTAAAGACTCCGGAACACAATATTTACTGTTTATCCTCTTGTAAACTAATGTGTTGCGCTTTATAATGCTTTCTTTATAAAATGGCAACCAATTTAACATGTTGAAAAGATTAATTGAGGGCATCTTCTTATCCACACCAAGGATAATCCTAGCAGCTCTTTTCTAAAGTTTAAGAATTCTCAATGTACAATTTCGGCTACTATTATCCCATACCATGCTTCCATACATAATAGTGGGTTTAACTACACTGGTATAGTACATCTCTCGTTGACTCTGCTTTAAATATGGACTAATATGCTTCAGCAGTCCCTTGGCAATCTTTTTAGAGAGTTCCTCAACATATGACTCATAGCTCATCTCCGAGTCCAATGTCACGCCTAATAACTTATGAGACGTAACATCGCTAATTGTTGCACTGTCAATCTTGAGGTTCAAACGTTGACTTGCATCAGAACCTAATTTAGCCGGTATACGTTTACCTACCACTGCCATTGACTTTGTCTTCTTAGTATTTATGAGCATTTAATTCTGAGCTGACCATTTATTTAGAGCATCAAGGTCACTATTTAAGCTGTCAGTCAGGGAGGAAATATCAGTAAAATGCGCATTTGCTGAGAGAGTGGTGTCATCAGCGAATATATCAACTGAAGAGCGCTCTAGATGAAGGGGTAGATCATTCACGAATAACAAGAACAGCACAGGGCCCAATACCGATCCTTGTGGCACACCTTGTTTTACTGCACGGCGCTCTGATAGATTTCCTTCGAGTGCAACAAACTGGAAACGATCCGTGAGGTATGATGTAAACCAGGACAAGGCAGCATCGCTAAATCTATACAGATCAAGCTTTCTCAGGAGAAGGCGATGGTCCACAACATCAAACGCTTTCTTAAAATCTACGAACACTAGCCCAGTAACTTCATCCTGATCCAAGCTAAACAGTATCTGATCCGTCAATTTGATTAGAGCAGTTTCAGTTGAGTAGCCTTCACGGAAGGCAGATTGCAGATTGTAAATAAGTCCATTTTGCACCATGTAGTCCATAAGCGATCGTGCAACATGCTTTTCAAGGAGCTTGGACAACACAGACAACACAGATATAGGTCTGTAATTGTCTCTGCTGTCCCGCGCACCGTCCTTATGAAGGGGGGTAACACGCGCAACTTTCCACTTCCTGGGGAAATATCCTCTCTCCAAGGACAGGTTGAATAGCCTTGTTAGAGGATAACAAAAAACAGGTGCAGCCAATTTCAGCACCCTTACACTGATGTCATCAGGACCTGTTGCCTTTCCGCTTGGCAAATTCTCAATTAATCTCAGGGTATCTTGCACTGTTACATCAGGAATGTTGAATTGAGTGATGTAATTATCCAGCTTGGATGAAACAAAGCTTTCCAGTTTGCTTGTGTCTGCTTCAGTTGTAGTGAAATTAGCACCTAATTCACTCACAATATTAACAAAATAATCATTGAACATGTTCGCAATCCCCATCATCATCATCATCATCATCACCATCATCACCATCATCACCATCATTAGCACCATCATCATCATCATCATCATTATCATCATTATCATCATCATTAGCACCATCATCATCATCATCATCATCATTAGCACCATCATCATCATCATCATCATCATTAGCACCATCATCACCATCATCATTAGCACCATCACCATCATCATCATCATCATCATTATCATCATTATCATCATTATCATCATCATTAGCACCATCATCGTCATCATCATCATCATTAGCACCATCATCATCATTAGCACCATCATCATCATCATCATCATCATCATCATCATCATCATCATCATCATCATCATTAGCACCACCATCATCATCATCATCATCATCATCATTAGCACCACCATCATCATCATCATCATCATCATCATTAGCACCACCATCATCATCATCATCATTAGCACCACCATCATCATCATCATCATCATCATTAGCACCACCATCATCATCATCATCATCATCATCATCATCATCATTAGCACCACCATCATCATCATCATCATCATTAGCACCATCATCATCATCATCATCATCATCATCATTAGCACCATCATCATCATCATCATCATCATCATCATAGGGTTAGGGTTAAAGTTAGCTTTTACAACTTTTTCGTATCTTTCTTCGTTTTCAAGATATTTCAATTTGTTTGATATGTAAATAAGATGGTCTCTGACGTCAGAGTGGGGTAAAATTTCACATATAGCAATTATCAAAACCAGTTATATCTCTAAGTTTGTTCAGCGAAATTGAATGTCATGGCAATATAGAAGCGTTCCATAAAATATTGTTGCAATATATTCGTCATGTTGAACAATTCATTTGATAAGATTTGTTGACAACTTCCTGTCTTGAATTTGATTGGTGTTTGGCAAATAATCCTGTTTCTTATTGGTTGTTTAAAAACCAGAAACCAATCAAATTCAAAACAGGAAGATAGCAATAATTTTCATCAAATGAATTGGTCAACTTGCAATCTCGTTCCCAGAGCCCACGTTCCCGTTACCCAGCGGGCGGGAAACGAGAGGCTCTGGGATAATCCGTTCACGCCATCACAGGATTCTTGTTAGCCGGAAGAAGAGTTATATAGAGTTCACTGTGTTCATCAGCCAATGAAATATCGATGTGAAACGGATTATCCCAGAGTCTCTCGTTTCCCGGTGGGGAACGTGGGCTCTGGGAACGAGATTGGTCAACTTGAGGAATATAGGTGGTGTGCAACCAATCCCTTAATTGAGATTCCAAGGACAAAGATATTTTCGCGATGTTGGATGAAATTATAATTGCAAATGATGGAAAACGTTTGTCCAATTCATCCAACAAGACGACAATGATGTAAGATGCACACCACCAATATTGCAACGCTCCTATTGCCATGACAGTAAAAGGGATAGTCGAGTGTTTCAGATCTGATAAAACACGTACTGCGAATGTTTTGAATAGTTTCAAAAACGACCTATTTGGTAAGTTCATTGACGTAGTAATTTTGAAAAACAACGTTGTCTAAGCCGAGAAAATCAAAGCATAGATCATGGAAGGGTAACTGGACCACTGATCTCAAATAATATACTCATTATACTGGATAGAGGATCTATTATTTTGCGCGTGGCAAAAATTGAGGTCGGAAGTGAGGCTAAAAATCTCGCGGCGACCATATGCGGTGGGACCCACAATATTGCTGAATCATAGTTTTCGCCTCTGGTTTTCATATAAGGTGGTAACGTGACGTTACATATACGGGCATGTTACATATACGGCACGTTACACATACGGGCACGTTACATATACGGGCACGTTACATATACGGGCACGTTACATATACGGGCATGTTACATATACGGGCACGTTACATATACGGGCACGTTACATATACGGGCACGTTACATATACGGGCACGTTACATATACGGGCACGTTACATATACGGGCACGTTACATATACGGGCACGTTACATATACGGGCACGTTACATATACGGGCACGTTACATATACGGGCATGTTACATATACGGGCACCAGGAGAGCGGGTGGTAACCTAATGTTACATATACGGGCACCAGGGGGTTGGTAACCTAATGTTACATATACGGGCACGTTACATATACGGGCACCAGGAGAGCGGGTGGTAACCTAATGTTACATATACGGGCACCAGGGGGTTGGTAACCTAATGTTACATATACGGGCACCAGGGGGGGTGTTGCCCTAATGTTACATATACGGGCAACAGGGGGGTAGTAACCTAATGTTACATATACGGGCACCAGGAAGGTGTCCTGTTACATATACCTCCTGGTGTCCGTATATGTAACATTAGGACACCACTCTCCTAGTGCCCGTATATGTAACGTTAGGTTACCCCCCCTGGATGTAACATTAGGTTACCACCCCCCTGGTGCCCGTATATGTAACATTAGGTTACCACCCCCCTGGTGCCCGTATATGTAACATTAGGACACCACCCTTCTAACCGCCCGTATATGTAACATGCCCGTATATGTAACGTGCCGTCCGTATATGTAACGTCAAACTTAAAAGTGGCTGTATGAAAACCAAGTGGGTCCCACCTGAAATGGCCGCCGCTAATTTATTCCGACTTCACAGCGAGCACCGGATGCTCTATCCAGTATGGAGTCTATTATTTGAGATCAGTGAACTGGACAGGCAACTTAACAAAACCGGAAACGAAGTTTGCACAACTTGCTATGGTAATTATACGCTTGTAAGCGGCTAATGCACTTAACAACTAAACTTAAGTAACATTACACTACTGCTTAAATTCAGTAATAGCTGAACGTAGCCATGTGGGACCGCCCGTTAGGTGCTTTAGGTACTTATAATTGTTTTCGGTTTCGGAACATCGTTTTAATCCAGTTCCTCGTCTATTATCTATGATCAAAGCTAAAGTTTATGTAAATCAGGTTTCTTTATCAGATATAAAACCACGGACATGGTACTGATTTCCTTTGTGTTTTCCTCATGAATTATTAATGACTTTTTAAAGATTTTTTAAACACAACCGCCCTTGAATCTGAAAACCTAAAAATCTAAAGAGTCTTTGTCACATTTTAATAAGTGTTGTTTATTTTCAAAGATCGTGATACAATTAGATTATAGTATATACAAGTTGAACTAATGAACTGAATTCGTTGACAAAACCAACAAAGATTGTAATTGTCTGGACGGAATACACTTGAGAAATATTATACAACTTAATGTTTATAAATTTTGATAAAAGTGTTCTTTACTGTATATATTAAGGATTGTTATACAATAATTACGGATAACGGATTTAGAATTTTTAAGGTTTTACTTAATAGGTTTAACTACAGTAGTTGCCCAGTGCCTAGCTTCTATCATCGCTGGAAGTTCTTTCCAACAATTACTACTAAAACTAAAACATTCCACCGAATTAAGACATTCCTGATCTTCATTCCACCCTCCCATCACTACCATGACATCTCCAGTGACGACGGCTGAACAACTTAACCTTTTGTGCTTCATCGGAGGTAAGCTCTCACTCTCTCCTGATTCGATGTCGTACATTATTACATCATTTAAAACCTGAGCATTCTCACCACCAACCACAATAACTTTGTTTCTCCAACTAACTGTCGACATTGCAAACACAGCATACGGCAATGGCCGCATTTCCTTACACTCATTTTTAACAACATCATAAACAATAACACTATCAATAGCATCTTTACTTGAAACGCTTGCCCTTCCTCCTAAAATAAAAATCTTATTGTTTACAAGTTCTGTCCCATGGTCTCTTCTTGGCTGCGGTATTCTACCTAACAACTTCGTAGAATAAGGAGGAATAAGATGAACTTCGTAAATGGCGTCAGAATAGCTACCTTCAGTCCAATTATTCCCGCCAATAACAATCAAACGGTTTTCATAAACCACGGTTGTGTGACCGCTCAACTTGGCAGGAAGTTTGGCAGGAAACGTTATCCATTGCAAAGGTTCTCGATGAGTCTTCATCATCTCCATACTATCAGTACAATCATAACCACTATCTCCCCCGGCTACAATAACGTGGTTATCGTAAACAAACGATGAAGCTGACGAACGAGGCTCTTTCATCGCTGGTAGTTGAACCCACGCTCTTTTCTCCCAGCTGAATGTCTCTACAGAACTGTGGAATTTGTCGTTAACAACACATGTGTCGCCTCCTATCATAACAATATCTTGTTTTGAGGCTGGTTTAACATTATGTGGCGGTTGAACGGCTTGGACTGCATTTGCGTGTTTCAAAACTTCACTCATCGTGGCTCAGACCTCTTTGACAATATCTTCCTTCTGGGAAGCTAGCTTCTTGGGAAATAGAACATCTCGTGATTGAAGGTCATGACCTGATTATTTGGAACTAACTAGATCATATTATAAGTTATAAATAATCAGTTGTCTTCAGCAAGATATGATGTGAATGAAAAAGAAAAACATTCAAATTAGATCGAATTTATAGTGCTGTTGACTGTTGAGAAAAGCTGTAACCAAGAATTTAATCCAAGACTTCTGGCGAAAATACCGGCACTCTATTACCCACAGAACTATTGTATTATACGCTTCATTCGGCAGTTAATTAGGAATATTTAAATTCTCTATCAACAAAGAGCTATTAACATTTCACTATAGACCACATTCATAATAGCGAGTTATTTGAATATTCTTTTATGTGTATCTTAATAAGCCTTTCTGGCCTCGGATGTGTGTCTGTAATTACTCGGGCTACCGATGGTAAAACGAGTCTAGGTTTCGGCTCCGTTTGTTTTTTTTCCACACAAAATGACAATATTGCGCAATACCTCCCATATATGGAGCCTAGACTCTTCAAGTCAACCGGTGTTCGATCACTTCGAAAATTCATCGATAGTCATGTTCCTTATTCTGTGGTTGTATCAAGCATATCACTGATCAACCAAATAAGCAACTTATTGGAAAACCTACCAACAATTTCGTTAAGTGGCAACCGAACAACCAACGACGATATACAGGAAATTTTCTCATGGCTGGCAGTCAGCCGTCAGTCAGGTCTCTTACATGATTCTATACCTAAAATATTTAATACCGCCGGTACAGAGATGAGAATCAAAACGCTAACATTCTGGATCTTTATATTGGCACTGTATACACTTTCTGATGCCTTTGGTCGAATAATTACGATGTTCATAGGTTTTCCACATGGCTTCAGCAATACTAACAGTTGTTCAATGATCTGGCATTCTGGCTCACGTCCGACTGTGGATTGGTCTCAACTCAGGATCTGTAAACCTCATGAAAACTATTGCAAACAAAAGCCAAGATGCGAGAAGACAAGGAACATTCATGAAGATGACAGACTTTGAGGAAACAGTTTGTTGTCAGTAACAGAATCTTTATATTTTTGCATTTTTGCAAACGAGTTTTATATTTGTTATGCTGAGTAGGAAACTTGTATACACATGTATATATGTTATATGTATCATTTGTGTTTTTAGTGGTTTTATTGTTTTCGAGTGTTTGGATTCCCCTGATGAAACACGATAAACGAGTTGTTGATATGGGCATCTCAATCGAGCGATTTCAATTACAAAATACAATTAAAATAAACCCTCAAGAGATTTTAGTCTTGAGTGTGTGTAAAATTTATTCATACAGCAACTTGTTTATTTTGCATAGATAATTAAGATCTTAAGAATTAGATGAACACCGGTTTTCATCTAATATCTTGAGCTTTCCTGGCGTATCCAACGTCAATCAGGTGATTGAATGGACTATTGTAATTGGCTGATTCATGAGAATTATTAATGAGTTTGAGATGTAAAAGTATTCAATGTATGACTATATAATATTGAACTGACTAAATTTATGTTAATTACTGAACTAAACTAGGGGTCTTTAACAAAAAGCCTGTAAAGGTTTCAAATAGACCTCTAGCCCAAAAACTGCAGAACACTTAACTTATTTATTTCTTTTTTTTTGTTTGTAAAATATGGGCGAAACAATAAAAAAAAAAAAAAAAAAAGTCATGACCTGAAATGTCCTTATTTGGAACTAAATAGATCATATAAAAAGTTAGAAACATTCAGTTGTCTTCAGCAGGGTATAATGATGTGAATGAAAAAGAAAAAATTCAAATGAGATCGAATGAGTGCTGTTGAGAAAAGCTGTAACCAAGAATTGAACCCAAGACTTCTGGCTAAAATACAAGCACTCTATTACCCACAGAATTATTGTATTAAGAGCTGAAACTTCTGGTCATATCCGTCTATCCCACATTGCATACATTATACGGCAGCTGATTAGGAATATTTAATTTCCGGGGTCTATCTTGCTGCTTTATGTAGAGCTTGTTCAGCAGAGCTCAACATAATCAACAAAGAGCTAACTTTGAGGCTAGTTTCCACTCACACACAACAAATTTTTAGTAGTTTTAACCTGTTCACACGAGAATAGAAAACAAAACGACACAGATAAAAGCGTTATCGTTTCCAGTAATAAAAACGTTTTTGTTAATTTCCATAAACGTTTTCACCTGTTTTCGTGTGAACACGCCGTACATAAAAACGATGCTTTTTGAAACGTAGCCTGCGTGCACCAGAAACGGGTGAAGTCTGCACGCAGGCTATTTGAAACGCGTTTTAAATTAAAACGCTCGGAAACGACACCGAATTATCCCTAGCATTATTACACATGCGTAATTATACAAAAGTCAATTCCTTGAACGTTTTCATGGCGATAAAGTAATATAAACAAGACGCCTGGTCAGGCGTTCACTCGGGGTACTGCAAAATCACGCGCAGGTTGTCACATGCAGTGCTAAGATCTAAACCCGCCGTCTAAACACATTCAGGTCACAGACAAAAGTCAAAACACAATCCAATCTCCGATAGAAAACGCAATTTGCAATACACAAAACACGATTGCCTGTAACGTATTTCCACACATGTACACGTGCACAGCGTTCATATATGTCGAGTCTCTTCGGGTATTAAATATCAACACAGCTAGCGACATTTAATACTGACCAATATCAAACTATGTCTGTGAACACGCAAAACACATCCGAGACGAGAAAGACTTGATCAGACTCTGATCATCAGACAGTAGGAAAGCTAAGAAAGAAAGCATTATTTCCACACATGTACAGCGTTCATATGTATCAAGTCTCTTCGGGTATTAAATGTCAACACAGCTTCATGTATACGGCGTGTGAGATCGTAAGCGTATATAATATCAAGATACTTGCCGGCGACATTACTGACCAATAACTATGTCTGTGAAAACACAAACACATCCGAGAGGAGAAAGACTTGATCAGACATCAGGAAAGCAAAGAAAGAAAGCATTTGGCATGCACGCATCACTTTCGCAAAGTCTTATTATGTTTGTCTTGATCGAGACGGCGGAATAAGTTAAATGCGCACTTGATTTGAGCCTGCGCTTTCTGATTAGAGAGGCCTGCGGAGTAGGCTAAGAGCGTGACACAGAAGGAAAAAAAAGTAGAAAAAAAGAAACCGAGCCGAAACCTAGACTCGGCCTACCACAGGTAGCCCGAGTAATAAGTTTTGTGGAAACACCACGTCATTGCTCTGATGAAGGCCTGAGTCAACAGGCCGAAAGCTTAGCAAAGAAATATTTTACGTGGTGTTTCCACAAAACTTATTTATATACAAAAGTTGACCTTACCCCCGAAACAACTCGGGTGAGAGCGTACACATCACTGGTCTCTATACAACTGCATTGCTCATCCTTTATGGCTAGCAATAAAAATTTTGAAAGCACTGGCGGCCATATTGGAACTGCAGGTCCAGTGAACCTTGCGGGCTTAGGAGTAGTAAGAGTTCACCGGGGGAGTCGGTACGAGATAGTTTCACAAAAAGTGACATCACTTGTGCAATCAAAAAATAACTGACGACAACAGTAGTTTGTTATTTATCTCATGATGAAAGAACAACAACTTCAAAAAAACAAAGTCTTGTCACTTTTTAATAAGTGTTGTTTATTTTCAAAGATCGTGATACAATTAGATTATAGTATATACAAGTTGAACTAATGAACTGAATTCCTTGACAAAACCAACAAAGATTGTAATTGTCTTAAACATGACGGAATACACTTGATAAATATTATACAACTTAATGTTTATCAATTTTGATAAAAGTGTTCTTTACTGTATGTTAAGGATTGTGATACAATAACTACGAATAACGGATGTAGAATTTTTAAGATTTTACTTAATAGGTTTAACTACAGCAGTTGAAAATTGCCTACATTCCATCATTTCTGGAAGTTCTTTCCAAGAATTACTACTAAAACTAAAACATTCTACCGAATTAAGATATTCCCCATCTTCATTCCGCCCTCCCATCACTACCATGACATCTCCAGTGACGACCGCTGAACAACCCCGCCTCTTGTACCTCATGGAAGGTAACCTCTCACTCTCTCCTGATTCGATGTCGTACATTATTACATCACTTAAAATCTGACCATACTTATGCTGGCCCCCTATCAAAATAAGTTTGTTTCTCCAACTAACTGTCGACATTCCCCACACAGCATATGGCAATGGCCGCATTTCCTTACACTCATTCTTAACAACATCATAAACAATAACATTATCAATAGTATCTTCACTTGCATAGCTTGCCCTTCCTCCTAAAATAAAAATTTTATTGTTTACAAGTTGTGTCCCATGGTCTCTTCTTGGCTGAGGCATTCTACGTAACGACTTTGTAGAATAAGGAGGAATAAGACGAACTTCGTAAATGGCGTTAGATTGCCTATGTTCATTCCAATTATATCCACCAATGACAATCAAACGGTTTTCATAAACCACGGTTGTGTGACCGCTCAACTTGGCAGGAAGTTTGGCAGGAAACGTTATCCATTGCAAAGGTTCTTCATTAGTCTTCATCATCTCCATACTATCAGTAAAATCACGACCAGTAAACCCCCCGGCCACAATAACGTGGTTTTCGTAAACAAACGATGAAGCTGCTGAACGAGGTTCTTTCAGTGCTGGTAGTTGAGCCCACGCTCTTTTCTCCCAGCTGAATGACTCTACAGAACTAGAGAATTTGTCGTTAGTTGGTTCGCCTCCTATCATAAAAATATCTTGTTTTGAAGCGGATTTAACATGAAGTGGTGGTTGAATGGCTTGAACTGCATTCACGTGTTTCAAAACTTCACCCATCATGGCTCTGACCTCTTTGACAATGTCTTCCTTTAGGGAAGGTAGCTGGGCAAGCTGCTCTTTAAGTTCGACTTGATTTGCCTCTAGTGTAGCGAGGTTATCCTTCAGCTCGGCCAAGTTTGCCTTTATTTCCGTTTGATTTTGCTTCAGTTCATCGACATCTTTCCTTATCTCGCCACAATCATGACATTTGACTTTTCGAAACTCACAGACCTCCGTCTCATGATAAATTTTATCTCTTTTATTGATCTCCACGACGCACCCATAGTTTGCGCATCTCACGGGACCAAAGCCGCAATTCATAACGTGCGTGTTAAGATTTCCAATCTGAGTGAATTCTCGACAGCCTCGACTGTAATAATCACAGTTAATGTTTAGTTCAGACAAACAGTTCAGGAGAACTCTCGGAGCTTGATTTAGGGTTTGTATGGTGAGTTCTTGCATACATTCTGGGCAGGTGGGCGAATTAGCGAGATGTCTCGTTATACATGACGAACAAAAGACGTGTTGGTTATTGCGGCACATCTTGGGTGCTTTAAGAACGTTGAGACAAATTGAACAATGAAAATTTGGATTGACGACATTCTGAAAGCGCTCATCTTCGTAGCCGTTTTCTTCTGAATTTGACGCCATTCTCAAGGCAGTTCTTTCTGTAAAAAAATTATACAAATTCAATGAACGTGTTGTGTTGTATAAAGGAAAGTTTACGATTCATTTTTTTGTCGATAGCAAAATCTCGATAAACTTACCAGTATAGAGCGACAGATGACAGAAATGTTTCGTTTACATCTTTGCTTTCCTTGTGAGGTTGATGCTATTCTCGAGACAGTTTAATAGCTGTAAATAATTTAAATCAAGTTCAAGTAACGTTGACTGAAGAAAAGCTAATGTTTCTTTCTGGTATCCATAGCAAAATCTCTATAAACTTACCAGTATAGAGCGACAGATGACCAAAATGTTTCTTTCACATCTTTGCTTTCCTTCGTATTCTTGTGAGGTTGACGATATTCTTGAGACAATTCTTTAACAGTTTCTAGCTGTAAATAATTTAAATCAAGTTCAAGTAACGTTGACTGAAGAAAAGTTAATGTTTCCTTCTGGTATCCATAGGAAAATCTCGATAAACTTACCAGTATAGATCGACAGATGCCAGAGATGTTTTCTTCACAGTTTTGCTTTCGTTTTGTAAAACAACACCTTTCTTATAATTATATTTCTTGCGAAATAGAACATCTCGTGATTGAAGGTCATGACCTGAATTTCCTTATTTGGAACTAAATAGATACTATATTATAAACATTCAGTTGTCTTCAGCGGGTATGATGTGAATGAAAAATAAAAAAATTCAAATGAGATCGAATGAGTGCTGTTGAGAAAAGCTATAACCGAGAATTGAACCCAAGGCTTCTGGCTAAAATACCGGCGCTCTATTACCCACAGAAGTATTGTATTAAGAACTGAAACTTCTGGTCATATCCGTTTATCCCACAATGCATACATTATACGGCAGCGGATTAGGAATATTTAATTTGTCTATCAACAAAGAGCTAACATAAGCTATGTCCAACGGTGTTGTTTCGAAGCGTTTTCATTTGAAACGCTTGTTGTTAAGAAAAGCTATCTGACTGCCTCAACTGGGGATCGAAACCAAGGTGCCTCACTGAAGTACCGTCTCTTCATTAACCACAGAAGTATTATATTGAGAATTAAGACTCTGGTCGTATCTGTTTATCCATAATGCATACATTATACGGTACGGTAGGGCGAGCCCTACCCTGGCTTTCACCTCGCGTTGGCTTGTTTACCGACTTGTGCAGCTTTCCCAACGAAGCTCGAAATCATGTTTTCGCAAACACGTTTTCAATTTATAACAAACACATGAACAAACGCAACTTGTAAAATAAAAAATTGACCAAAAAAAATTAGTAAAGGCAAACTTTACCGTGAAAACTGAGCTTTCCAGCCCCGTCCTAGGCGAGATCCCGGGTTGTCAATAGCGAGATACGCCTATAGGATGGTTGGCCTTCTGTAATTTAACTCCATATTGCCATAGGACACTGTAGCCCAGAGTTAAACTGCAACGTCTGCCATTTGATTTTAGTTTTGTGGCCAAGTTGTTCGCATTTGTGATAGTAAAAGACGATATTTCGGAAGAGCTACAGTTATAATTTACTATCTAATAGAGACCACGTCCAATAGCGCGCACAACTACGATAACAAGTACAACGATGTCGAACGCAAATGTTGTGCCTTCGATTTGCCGCGGCGCGCAACCTAAATCTGCTCAAATACCCGATTCCCGGTCACAAGAAAACAATTCTCATCAACGAGCAAAACATATAATTGTTCTTCTAAATGTATTGCCTTCAATGATGGAAACGGGAACTTCCAACGCACAAAAAAACCCGAAAACGTTGCTCTTTGTACCCGATTTGTCCTACTTTCTTCATTAATTTCCATGGTGATATCTCCCCTTGCGTTTGACCAAAGATATAGATTACGTAGTCTGCGTGCAGACGCTCTAGGGGGGATTTGAGAGGCGGGATTCTGGCAAAGAGGCCAGTGGCGTCGCCAGACCTGGGAGAGTGGGGGGCACAAAATGATGACGTCATCGTTATATGACGCCATAGGTATATGACGTCATCGGTATATGACGTCATAATTGTTGGTACTTCATGTTAATTCTATATAATAGTTTTTATATAGATAATTGAAATATGATTTTAAGATAAATATGATCGTTTCGCGTGCATTAACCTTAACCCCCAAACATTCGTAAACTTAACTCAAATTGTTGTGTGGACCTAACACATAGTAGAAACGCTCTAGTGGGGGGCAGGGGCATGGTCCCCGGAAAATTTTGAAATTTAGAGTCTCGGAAATGCCATTTCCTACATTCTGAGATGTGAATTCTTACATTCTGAGGGGTGATTTTTAAATTCTTGTACGGTTTTTGTAAAAACTCTCTGATTGTAGTACATAGTTTATATTTTTGGGCACCTAGTTTGGACGCCCAAACCGGTGTACCGGCGTCTCAAACTGCCTGGATACGGCCCTGAGTGAATTAACGCAAGAAAAGATATGAAAAACACATTCACACACTTGTAAACTTCTCAGTGCGTTTACATGGAAAATTTCCAGCCCCGTCCTAGGCGAGATCCCGGGTTGTCAATAGCGAGATACGCCTATAGGATGGTTGGCGTGCCGACGCTCTAGGGGGGATTTCAGAGGCGGGATTCCGGCAAAGAGGGTCAGCCCTCTAGGAGGGTTGTCGTTTCTGGACGTTTTCACTTAAAACGCCTTTCAAAAAGCATCGTTTTTAACCGGGTTTGAATGTCTACGGCGCAGGCTACGTTTTTACGGCATGTTCACACGAAAACGGATGAGAACGTTTAACGAAGACCCCATCCACACGTATACGTTTTCCTAGCGTTTTCATATTGTTTCAGGTAATGAGACCATTGTTTTCTGCTCCCCTGAGGACCGAGAACAATATAACAACGCTATGAAAACGTACACGTGTGGACATGGCCGAAATTAACAAGAACGTTTTTATTACTGGAAACGATATCTGATAATGGCTCTCACTATTGAAAATGCTTTCGACTATTGTCGTTTTGTTTTTCTATTCTCGTGTGAACAGGTCTGGAAACTACGTCAAAACCATGAAACGCCAAAAATTCAAGATGGGGACACAAAAATGAAACGACAATGAATCTTCTTGTATTGTGAAAGCTTGGGTCTTTATATAACTTTATAGTATCCTTTGGTTGTTAACACAACTTCTCAAACTCATTAATAATTCATGAGCTAATTAGCCAATCAGAGAAAAATATTTGGTAACGTGTATGAGTTTGGAAACCCAGTAAAGTCGCACTAACTGAATTTATAATTAAGAAATCAGATAATAAATGGCACAAACAAAGAACCGTTTATCACCACATTTCTTAATTATAAATTCAACGTGAAACCATTGTCTAATCTAATATGCACAAATATCACCAAGTCCCTTCTACTATAATTGACGATTGAGAAGCTATTTCATAAACTCGTGTATCTTGTTTTACCAGAGGTTTCAAACACTCGAGAACAACAACAATCACTCGGCCTATTACCTCGTAATTTTCAATGTTCTCTCGTGTTTGTAAAACATTCGAAAACAATAAAAATCACTCTGCTTGCAGCCTCGAGATTTTCATTATTCTATCATGTTTTACAAACACTCGAGAACAATGAAAATTACTCGGTTATAATGGCCTCGTGATTTTCAATGTCCTCTCGTGTTTGTAACCCATGGTAAAACACTCTCACTCGTTTATGAAATATTACTTCTTTAATAACAAATAAAATAAAGTACATAGCCTGTCTAATGGTTCAAGAACGATTTAAAATGTGTTCAGCTTCCCACGGAGCGACGAAGGGTGTCGACTACGCCGAACAATAATAATGTATAACGCACGAATGAGAACCGCTTTATTGTAATAGAATGAACAGGAAGCATTTTATGAAGTTGTGTGACAAGCCAAGGCCCTGTTCACATGACACCGAGTTATCTCGGGGGGTAGGGTCAAAGTTGACCCTGTCTCACATGATAAAACACAACTACCAAAAGTTGTCCCTGGCCCCTGAGATAACCCTAGGTTCATGTGAACGCTCCCCCCCCCCCCCCCCTCCCCTCTTATCATAATAGCGCTCCGTCGTGATGACGTCACTATTTAAGTTTGTCCGCTTTTACCATGTATTTTATTTTATTTTTTATTAATGATGTTGTGTTAACAACCAAGGATACTAGTTAAAAACCCAAGCTTTAAGAGGACTTCAAAAACTCATTAATAATTCATGAGGAAAACACAAAAGAAAATCATGACCGTATCGTATCTTTATATGTGATAAAGATTTCTCCTGATTTACATAAACTTTAGCTTTGATTTTCTCGGCTTAGACAAGGTTATTTTTCAAACTAACTCCGCCAATCAACTTACCAAGAGGTTCGTTTTTGAAGCCGTATAATAAACTCGCAGTTCGTGTTTTATCAGATATAAAAACACTCGGCTTCACCTCGTGTCTTTATATCTGATAAAACACTCCTGCTCGTTTATTATACAGTACAAGAAGATCGTCATTTCATTTTTTTTGTCGCCATCTTGAATTTTTAACGTTTGAAGGTTTCGAAGTAGTTTTCAGACCTGTTCACACGAGAATAAAAAAACAAAACGACATATGGTTGAAAGCGTTTTCAATAATGAAAGCCATTACCAGATATCGTTGTCAGCAATAAAAAGGTTCTCGTTAACTTCCTTAAACGTTTTCATCCGTTTTCGTGTGAACACGCAGTAAAAACGATGCTTTTTGAAACGCGTTTTAAATGAAAACGCTTGGAAACGACACCGAGTTATTCCTACAACAACATTATTACGCATGCGTAATTATACAAAAGTTGACCTTACCCCCGAGAAAACTCGGGTGAAAGCGTTCACATCACTGATCTCTATACAACTGGATTGCTCATCTTTTATGGTCAGCAGTAAACACTTTGAAGGCACTGGCGGTAATATAGCCTGGTACCCTGGCCCAATTTCAAAAGAAATAAGGGCCAGGCAACCACTAAAGACTTCTGCTTTCCTATTGGTTGAAATTTCGCGCGTTTTTAGTGGCTATGAGTAAAACTGCAATCGTCATAAGTGGATTTAGCCCTGATGACGCGAGCATGAGATTAGTGGTTACCTGGCCCTTATTTCTTTTGAAATTGGGCCAGCGTACCAGGCTAGCGGTAATATTGGTAGCCCAGGTCCAGTGTACCTTGCGGGCTTAGGAGTAGTAAGAGTTTACTGGGGCAGTCGGAAAAGCTGTAAAACACTACTCTCAAATGGCAGTTTACTGTTAGTACCGAAAAACAGAAGGGAAATACAAGCAAATACAGTCCGAAATTGTCAACTACATACTTCAACTCCAAAACAATCCAAGTTGAAAACGACAAAAATTTCATTATATAAATCAGGAGGATTCTTTAACCACGGACATGGTTACTAAAACTCTACAACTCTAAAGAGTCTTGTCACTTTTTAATAAGTGTTGTTTATTTTCAAAGATCGTGATACAATTAGATTATAGTATATACAAGTTGAACTAATGAACTGAATTCGTTGACAAAACCAACAAAGTTTGTAATTGTCTTAAACATGACGGAATACACTTGAGTAGTATTATACAACTTAATGTTTATAAATTTTGATATAAGTGTTCTTTACTGTATGTTAAGGATTGTGGTACAATAATTACGACTAACGAATTTAGAATTTTTAAAGTTTTACTTAATAGGTTTTACTACAGCAGTTGCCCATTGCCTAGCTTCCGTCATTGCTGGAAGTTCTTGCCAAGAATTATTACTAAAACTAAAACATTCTACCGAATTAAGATGTTTCTGATCTCGATTCCACCCTCCCATCACTACCATGACATCTCCAGTGACGACCGCTGAACAACCCAACCTCTTGTACCTCATGGAAGGTAACCTCTCACTCTCTCCTGATTCGATGTCGTACATTATTACATCACTTAAAACCTGACCATTCGTATTCTGGCCCCCTATCAAAATAACTTTGTTTCTCCAACTAACTGTCGCCATTCCATACACAGGATACGGCAATGGCCGCATTTCCCTACACTCATTCTTAACAACATCATAAACAATAACATTATCAATAACATATTTACTTCCATGGCCTGTCCTCCCTCCCAAAATAAAAATCTTATTGTTTACAAGTTGTGTCCCATGGTATTGTCTTGGTTGCGGCATTCTACGTAACAACTTCGTAGAGTAAGGAGGAATAAGATGAACTTCGTAAATGGCGTTAGAATAGCTACCTTCAGTCCAATTATATCCACCAATGACAATCATACGGTTTTCATAAACCACTGTTTTGTGACCGTACAACCTGGCAGGAAGTTTGGCAGGAAACGTTATCCATTGCGAAGGTTCTTGATCAGTCTTCGTCATATCCATACTATCAGTAGCATCACGACCAGTAAGCCCCCCAGCCACAATGACTAGGTTTTCGTAAACAAACGATGAAGCTGATGAACGAGGTTCTTTCATTGCTGGTAGTTGAGCCCACGCTCTTTCCTCCCAGCTAAATGACTCTACAGAACTGGAGACTTTGCCCGCGTTAGTTGTGCGGCCTCCTATCATAACAATATCTTGTTTTGAGGCTGAATGAAGTGGTGGTTGAACGGCTTGGACTGCATTCACGTGTTTCAAAACTTCACCCATCATGGCCCTGACCTCTTTGACAATATCTTCCTTTAGGGAAGGTAGCTGGGCAAGCTGCTCTTTCAGTTCGGCTTGATTTGCTTTGCGTTCAGCAAGGTTCTCCTTCATTTCCGCTTGATTTTTCTTCAGTTCGGCTTGGACCGCTTGGTTTGCTTTCAGCTCGGCCAAGTTTTCCTTTATTTCCGTTTGATTTTGCTTCAGTTCATCGACATCTTTCCTCATCTCGCCACAATCATGACATGAGACTTTTCGAAACTCGCAGACCTCCGTCTCATGATGAATTTTATCTCTTTTATTGATCTCTATGACACACCCATGGTTTGCGCATCTCACGGGACCAAAGCCGCAATTCAAAACGTGTGTGTTAAGATTTCCAATCTGAGTGAATTCTCGACAGCCTCGACTGTAATAATCACAGTTAATGTTTAGTTCAGACAAACAGTTCAGGAAAACTCTCGGAGCTTGATTTAGGGTTTGTATGGTGAGTTCTTGCATACATTCTGGGCAGGTGCGCGACTTAGCGAGATGTCTCGTTATACATGACGAACAAAAGACGTGTTGGTTATTCCTGCACATCTTCGGTGCTTTAAGAACGTTGAGACAAATTGAACAATGGAAATTTGGATTGACGACATTCTGAAAGCGCTCACCTTCGTAGCCGTATTCTTCTGAAGTTGACGCCATTCTCAAGGCAGTTCTTTCTGTAAAAAATTTATACAAATTCAATTAACGTGTTGAATGAAGGAAAGTTAACGATTCCTTTTTGTGTCGAAAGCAAAATCTCAGTAAACTTACCAGTATAGAGCGACAGACGAAAATGTTTCCTTTACATCTTTGCTTTCCTTGTGCAGTTGATGCTATTCTCGAGACAGTTTAATAGCTGTAAATAAATTTAAATGAAGTTCAAGTAACGTTGACTGAAGAAAAGCTAATGTTTCCTTCTGGTATCCATAGGAAAATCTCGATAAACTTACCGGTATAGATCGACAGATGACCAAAATGTTTCTTTCACAGCTTTGCTTTCGTTTTGTAAAACAACACCTTTCTTATAATTATATTTCTTGCGAAATAGAACATCTCGTGATTGAAGGTCATGACCTGAATTTCCTTATTTGGAACTAAATAGATACTATAAGTTCATAAACATTCAGTTGTATTCAGCAGGATATGATGATGTGAATGAAAAATAAAAAAATTCAAATGAGATCGAATACGTGCTGTTGGGAAAAGCTATAACCGATAATTGAACCAAAGTCTTTTGGCTAAAATACCGGCGCTCTATTACCCACAGAACTATTGTATTAAGAACTGAAACTTCTGGTCATATCAGTTTATCTCACATTGCATACATTATACGGCAGCTGATTAGGAATATTTAATTTCTCTATCAACAAAGAGCTAACATATGCTATGTGTCCAACGGTGTCGTTTCGAAGCGTTTCCATTTGAAACACTTGTTGAAAAGCTATCTGACTGCCTCAACCGGGGGATCGAAACCAAGGTGCCTGACTTACGTATCGTATCTTTACGTATCAAGACTCTGGTCATATCTGTTTATCCATAATGCATACATTATACGGTAGCTGATTACGGTAGGGTTTCCCCTGCCCTTCCCTGGCTTTCACCTCGCGTTGGCTTGTTTACTGACCTGTGCAGCTTTCCCACGAAGCTCGAAATCATGTTTTCGCAAACACGATTTCAATTTATAACAAACACATGAAAAAACGCAACTTGTAAAATAAAAAATTGACCAAAAAATATTAGTAAAGGCAAACGTTACCATGAAAACTGAGCTTCCTTCAATTGAGTGCGTTTACATGGAAAATTTCCAGCCCCATCCTAGGCGAGATCCCGGGTTGTCAATAGCGCCTATAGTAGGGTTGGCCCTCTTGTCATGAAGGAATTACGTAGTCTGCGTGCAGAGGCTCTAGCCCGCCTCTAGGGGGGATTTCAGAGGCGGGATCCCGGCAAAGAGGGTCAGCCCTCTAGGAGGGTTGTCGTTTCTGGACGTTTTCATTTAAAACGCCTTTCAAAAAGCATCGTTTTTAACCGGGTTTGAATGTCTACGGCGCAGGCTACGTTTTTACGGCATGTTCACACGAAAACGGATGACTTTTAACCCATCCACACGTATACGTTTTCCTAGTGTTTTCATATTGTTTCAGGTAATGAGACCATTGTTTTCTGCTCCCCGAGGACCGAGAACAATATAAAAACGCTATGAAAACGTACACGTGTGGACATGGCCGAAATAACGAGAACGTTTTTATCACTGGAAACGATATCCGATAATAGCTCTCACTATTGAAAATGCTTTCAACCATATGTCGTTTGTTTTTTTTATTCTCGTGTGAGCAGGTCTGAAAACTACGTCAAAACCATGAAACGCTAAAAATGAAAGATGGCGACAAAAAATATGAAACGACAATCTTCTTGTCTTTTGAAAGCTTTGGGCTTTATAAAACTATATATAGTATCCTTGTTTGTTAACACAAAATCATTAACAAATAAAATAAAATACAGAGCTGGTCAAGTGTCTAATGGTTCAAGAACGATTAAAAATGTGTCAGTCTTCCCACGGAGCGACAAAGAGTGCCGACCGTGCCGAACAATAAAGTATAAGACCTTAAGATACCCCAGGTTCGGTTTACGGGTAATCTACCGGTATCCGTAGTCGTATGTACGGGTAGGCCATGATCTACCACGGGAAAATGGGTAGACATTAAGAGTAAACAAAAATGGCGGTACCCGTACCCGTAAACCGAACACGGGGTATCTTAAGGTTTCTATAAATTACGAATGAGAACCGCTTTATTGTAATAGAATGACCAGGAAGCATTTTATGAAGTTGTGTGACAAGCTAAGAACCTGTTCACATGAGACCGAGTTATGAGTTATCCCTACCCCCTACCTATCCCTACCCGGGGGCTAGGGTCAAAGTTGACCCTGTTTCAACATGAAAAAACCACGAGATAGCCCTAACTTCATGCGCACGTTTCACCCCAACAGCATATATAATAGCGCTCCCTCGTGATGACGTCACTATTTAGGTTTGTCCGCTAGTTTCCCCACAATTCTTCCAGTCCGAACACCATAGATAATGGCTCATTTGTGCAATCACTTGAAAGTCAATTTTGGTTTGTTTGTCCGCATTTTGGGCTATCAACAGCAGCTCGATGGTATGCTATTACGCATACGTAATTATACAGTAGTTGACCTCCCGAGATAACTATCCCGGTCTCATGTGAATGGTTTACTTTTTTAACATGGAAATGAACTAACATGAGATATCTCGGTGGGTGGGGGATAACCCAACCCCCTGAGATAACTCACCTCAAGTGAACAGTCCCTAAGACATATTACTGAAAAATAGGCACACAATGTGTGCATGTGTCCACTGGGGTATTTGAGAAACTCAGCACTAGATAAAGCTCCATGATAAGAGCTTAGCACTACATACATCAGTAGCAAGTTACTAGAATTGAAGTGTCTGGAAAAGCAACCAAACTCTTTGTTCTATGTTTTTGTTAACAGTTATGCAAATTAATCTGTCAATGTCTAAACAGAGATATATATCTTGCTCTTCAGGCTCTAAACAGATATATAGTCTGCTCTTCAGGCTCTAAACAGAGATATAGTCTGCTCTTCAGGCTCTAAACAGAGATATAGCCTGCTCTTCAGACTCTAAACAGAGATATAGCCTGCTCTTCAGACTCTAAACAGAGATATAGTCTGCTCTTCAGACTCTAAACAGAGATATAGTCTGCTCTTCAGACTCTAAACAGAGATATAGTCTGCTCTTCAGACTCTAAACAGAGATATAGTCTGCTCTTCAGACTCTAAACAGAGATATAGCCTGCTCTTCAGACTCTAAACAGAGATATAGTCTGCTCTTCAGATTCTAAACAGAGATATAGTCTGCTCTTCAGACTCTAAACAGAGATATAGGCTGCTCTTCAGGCTCTAAACAGAGATATAGCCTGCTCTTCAGACTCTAAACAGAGATATAGTCTGCTCTTCAGGCTCTAAACAGAGATATAGTCTGCTCTTCAGGCTCTAAACAGAGATATAACCTGCTCTTCGGCTCTAAACAGAGATATAGTCTGCTCTTCAGGCTCTAAACAGAGATATAGTCTGCTCTTCAGGCTCTAAACAGAGATATAACCTGCTCTTCGGCTCTAAACAGAGATATAGTCTGCTCTTCAGACTCTAAACAGAGATATAGTCTGCTCTTCAGGCTCTAAACAGAGATATAGTCCGCTCTTCAGGCTCTAAACAGAGATATAGTCTGCTCTTCAGGCTCTAAACAGAGATATAACCTGCTCTTCGGCTCTAAACAGAGATATAGTCTGCTCTTCAGGCTCTAAACAGAGATATAGTCTGCTCTTCAGACTCTAAACAGAGATATAGTCTGTTCTTCAGACTCTAAACAGAGATATAGTCTGTTCTTCAGACTCTAAACAGACATATAGTCTGTTCTTCAGACTCTAAACAGAGATATAGTCTGCTCTTCAGGCTCTAAACAGAGATATAGTCCGCTCTTCAGACTCTAAACAGAGATATAGTCTGCTCTTCAGGCTCTAAACAGAGATATAGTCTGCTCTTCAGGCTCTAAACAGAGATATAGTCCGCTCTTCAGACTCTAAACAGAGATATAGTCTGCTCTTCATGCTCTAAACAGAGATATAGTCTGCTCTTCATGCTCTAAACAGAGATATAGTCTGCTCTTCAGACTCTAAACAGAGATATAGTCTGCTCTTCAGACTCTAAACAGAGATATAGCCTGCTCTTCAGACTCTAAACAGAGATATAGTCTGCTCTTCATGCTCTAAACAGAGATATAGTCTGCTCTTCAGACTCTAAACAGAGATATAGTCTGCTCTTCAGGCTCTAAACAGAGATATAGTCTGTTCTTCAGGCTCTAAACAGAGATATAGTCCGCTCTTCAGACTCTAAACAGAGTTATAGTCCGCTCTTCAGGCTCTAAACAGAGATACAAATCATGAAATGACGTACTACCTTCTTTGTCAAAATCAAATACTAATTAAGCAAAATTACTGTATAAAAACATACGACTCAATTGTCGTCAACCAGTCGTAATAAAAGTTGGATGAGTTGTTTGAATATGTTATCTATGCAATCAATAATGAACACTTAGTACTTGACACAAAGACCTTTCGCTTTAATTTTGAATTATTGATAATAGAGGATTGTTTTACCTTGAATCATGAAGGAAACGATAAGAAGAATCGCACCACATGTACCCGATTCGTAAATGGTCGCCAAAACATCGGTTCGATTTCGTAACTATGACGTCATTGGTAACAAATTCAGATCCAAAGGTCGCCGTTAGCTCAGTGTGCCACGTGACCTTATAAGGTCATGAGTGGATACAAAACTAACGGTAGAATAAGCCATGAGATCCAATTTCTGTTGAGAGAAAAGTGGCAGCAAATTTTTGCGTAGAATACAAACGTTTTCCTATTTATGTACGGCCTGAGCAAAACGCCAAAACGATGAAGTCGAAACCGACAAATCTAAAAGCACTCGCTACCTTTGCACAGTCTTAGAGTAAGTCTAGCCACCATCGAGGTCTGCGACGAGATAGTTTTCCAAAAAGCTACATCACTTGTGCAATCAAAAAATAACTGATGACAACAGTAGTTTGTTATTTATCTCATGATGAAAGAACAACAACTTAAAAAACAAAGTCTTGTCACTTTTTAATAAGTGTTGTTTGTTTTCAAAGATCGTGATACAATTAGATTATAGTATATACAAGTTGAACTAATGAACTGAATTATCAGTATAATCACGACCAGTAGATCCCCAAGCACAATGACTAGGTTTTCGTAAACAAATGATGAAGCTTCTGAACGAGGTTCTTTCATTGGTATGTAGTCGAGTCTACGCTCCTTTCTCCCAGCTGAATGTCTCTACAGAACTAGAGACTTTGTTGTTAGTTGCGCGACCTGGTTTAACATGAAGTGGTGGTTGAACGGCTTGGACTGCATTCACGTGTTTCAAAACTTCACTCATCATGGCCCTGACCTCTTTGACAATATCTTCCTTCAGGAAAGGTAGTTGAGCAAGCTGCTCTTTCAGTTCGGCTTGGTTTGCTTTGAGTTCGGCTTGGTTTGCTTTTAGCTCGGCCAAGTTTTCCTTAATCTCCGCTTGCTTTTCCTTCAATTCATCGACATCTTTCCTTATCTCATCACAATCACGACATTTAACTTTCCGAAACTCACAGGAGATCTGTGAGTTTCGGAAAGCTAAATGTCGTTTCCTCGTGTTTTTATCATGTTTCCTCGTGTTTTTACCATCTTTCCTCGTGTTTTAATCATGTTTCCTCGTGCCTTTATCATGTTTCCTCGTGTTTTTACCTCGTGTTTTTAATCATGTTTCCTCGTGCCTTTATCATGTTTCCTCGTGTTTTTACCATCTTTCCTCGTGTTTTAATCATGTTTCCTCGTGCCTTTATCATGTTTCCTCGTGTTTTTACCATCTTTCCTCGTGTTTTAATCATGTTTCCTCGTGCCTTTATCATGTTTCCTCGTGTTTTTATCATGTTTTCCCATGTTTGGATCGCCTGATATATAAAACGCTAAAAACTCGTTGTTGATAAATTACATCTCAAACTCATTTATAACAATTCATGAGGAAAACACAAAGGAAAACAGTAGCGTGTCGGTGGTTTGGATATCATTAAAAGACTGATTTGTTTGAGGCGCTATATCAAATACTTGGAAGGGTGTTTTATCACGATATCTAAACACCTCGAACTTTGTTCAAAAACCTTTGGCTTTGCCTCGGTTTTCAACAAACGTCTCCTCCTCGTGTATGATATATTACATCGTTAGCTATATAACGTTCAATAAATCGGTAATCTTTTATTTGTATAGGTAATCATATGATAGCGAGTGCAATTAATGATTTTACACTACGAGTGATATTTGAAAATTGATTTCAAAATTGCACGAGCCGCAGGCGAGTGCAATTTGGCTCAATTTTCAAATATCACGAGTAGTGTAAAATCATTAATTGCATGAGCAAAATCATATGATTACTTGTTTATTGTATGCATGACAATTTACGATATCTATCTTAATTACAGTCAAAAAATTTTGTCTTAATTTGAATGTTTATTGGCCATACAACCACAGACAATCTTAAAACGTTATTCAAAGCAGTGAATTAATCTTTCTTTCTGGCAACTAACTATAAGTAATCACAAACTTCAAAACCAATTTACAATTACCTGAAGTGTCAATCCTTGTCGTACGCTTCGTAGTAATTCGCGCGTTTGAAAACATCTTGTTTCGTTACAACTGGACAACAAACAGTTTCACTTATGGTGAGCAGATGTTACCTGTATTAATCTTCAAATATTTACATGAAATTTTAAGTTGAAAGTGTTCCACAAGTCGTTGGAAAAGTCAAAATCTTTCAATTTGAAAATACGCCGCCATTTTGAATTTTATTTTTTACCACTGTTACCATGGTAACATTAATTTGCACTGCGGAGAGTGCAATGAGGGTAATAGAACGACGAGGAGTGCTATTAATGCCAAAATCATATGAGTGATTACAAAATCGACCGACCGCGAAGCGGGAGGTTGATTTGTTAATCACGAGTATGATTTGGCATTAATAGCACGATTCAATTCGTTCTATTACCCATTAATTATATATCCTTCTGCAATCAGGTCATGTCCTCGTCTTCTTTGTTTTCGACAGCAAATACTTCATAGTAGCCCAACTTTTGGGTTCTAGACCTAGGTCTCTCAACATGGCCCGCAAAAAATGCAAATGTCAGAAGGCCATTTCTTTTAATATACGGAGACTCGTCGACGAGTTTTTTTAATAATAAAGTGAATTTATGAGAAGTTCATACAATTATATGTGAGGTAAAACCGGGAGTTATTAATAAAGAATGACAAGAACCAAAAATGTGAGTAATTTAGTGCTGTTTGTCTTTACTTTATAGTGTGTTTATACGCATGTATTTATAAACACACTCATGCAGTTTAACTCTTTCTTGTCCGAGTTGGTCTTTAGTATTTTATTCTGGCTAACGCCAGACGATTTTATTCACCTCTGGGGAAGCCCCCGGACAGGAATGAGTTATAAACTATCTCTTTAACTCTTTCTTGTCCGAATTGGTCTTTAGTATTTTATTCTGGCTAACGCCAGACGATTTTATTCACCTCTGGGGAAGCCCCCGGACAGGAATGAGTTAAGCTTTACTGTATTTCACCGAGTGTTGCTACTTTACTGACTAAAATATTTAAGAAATACTGGGGTGCCAATCTGGGTAATACTTTGTTTTTAATTTGTTGGGGACACGACACTGTTTTCAAAACGTATACAAAAAAATACAAATTTAAATTCTATATTTTAATATTTAAAATCCTCCATTTTTTAATTTTTTGAAAAATCCCGCACAATCCTACAGCTTAGGTGCTGAACTGTGATTGGACAATTTTGATAGCTAGCTTGATTTCCATTGGCTGAAGCAGGTGTGCGATTACAGCTAGCAAGAGGTGCGATTAATGCTCAAATCGCACTCCTCTAAACCAATGAAATTGCAGTATTTGGGCTTGATTACAGCAGGATATATAATTAATGGGGGTAATAGAACGACGAGGAGTGCTATTAATGCCAAAACCATATCAGTGATTACAAAATCGACCGACCGCGAAGCGGGAGGTTGATTTGTTAATCACGAGTATGATTTGGCATTAATAGCACGACTCAATTCGTTCTATTACCCATTAATTATATATCCTTCTGTAATCAGGTCATGTCCTCATCTTCTTTGTTTTCGACAGCAAATACTTCATAGTAGCCCAACTTTTGGGTTCTAGACCTAGGCCTCTCAACATGGCCCGCAAAAAATGCAAATTTCAGGCGGCCATTTCTTTTAATATATGGAGACTCGGCGAGGAGTTTTTTAATAATAAAGTGAATTTATGAGGAGTTCATACAATTATATGTGAGGAAAACCCGGCAGTTATTGATAAAGAATGACAAGAACCAGAAATGTGAGTAATTTAGTGCTGTTTGTCTTTACTTTATAGTGTGTTTATACGCATGTATTTATAAACACACTCATGCAGTTTTATACGTTTACTTTACTGTTGCTACTTTACTGACTAAAATATTTAAGAAATACCCGAGTCCCAATCTGGGTAATGCTTTGTTTTTAATTTGTTGGGGATACGACACTGTTTTCAAAACATATACCAAAAAATACAAATTTAAATTCTATATTTTAATATTTAAAATCCTCCATTTTTTTAATTTTTTGAAAAATCCCGGAAAATCCTACAGCTTAGTTGCTGAACTGTGATTGGACAATTTTGATAGCTAGCTTGATTTCCATTACAGCTACAGCAAGAGTGCGATTAATGCTCAAATCGCACTCCTCTAAACCAATGAAATTGCAGTATTTGGGCCTGATTACAGAAGGATATATAATTAACGATATAATTGCACTCCTCTTAGCCAATCAGATTGCAGTAATTTTGTCATGCATATAATAAGTATTCAAATCAACCCAGAAATTTCCCCGCCAAAACTCACCAGTCCGAGAGGAAAGCGTATTGACCCGAAGATCAGTATCGTGGAATCTTCGTCGGAATCCAACCGCTGAACAACCAATCAGCTTGCATTGTTTTGCCTACGGAACTGTACGGAACTAATTTTTTTGATATAAAAGCGTACTTACGTAATGTCGCACTATTTCCCGAGTTCAGTTTCAAAAGTCTGTTTAAATCTTGCACTATATCATTTGTGGAAAAATCGCCTAAAATAGAGTCAGAAAAACAAAAATATGAATTTAAAGTCCCTATGAAACGAAAATTATAAGTCTGTCTAAACTGTTCAAAGAACACTTAATAAAATAACAAAATAACATCTTTGCAGTTTTTTTGTTTCCTGTCTCCGTTGTTGAGATATTTCAGTTTGTTTGAAATGTAAATTAAACAACTTGACGTCACATGTGCATAATGAGTTAATAGAGAAGGTTATATCACTGATCTTTATATACAACTGGATGGGTCATTGGGCCGGATTTTGCGTGCCAGTTGTATGATGACGTGACCACTACCCAAGATGGCTGCCGCTGAAGTTCATAGCTTTCGTAGATTGAAAACAGACAAAAAGAGTTATTTTAAGAAAATTTAAACGAATGTAAGGACACAAGAAGTACTTAATAAAGTTTAACACGTTAATTTCTTGCATTTGTTTTTGCTACTGAGCTATAAAACCTTTAAATTTCGTTGTTTTTCTTCAGTGCCGACAACGAAGAAACTTCAATATAATATAAACTGAAAAACAGACTATAAAATCTAAAATTTTGACGCGTGAAATTTTGACGGGTGCAATTTCGACGCGTGCAAGTTTGACGCGTGCAATTTTGACGCGTGCAATTTCGACGGGGGCAATTTTGACGCGTGCAATTTCGACGCGTGCAATTTTGACGGGGGCAATTTTGACGCGTGCATTTTCGACGGGTGCAATTTCGACGCGTGCAATTTTGACGCGTGCAATTTTGACGCGTGCAATTTCGACGGGGGCAATTTTGACGCGTGCAATTTCGACGCGTGCAATTTTGACGGGGGCAATTTTGACGCGTGCAATTTTCGACGGGTGCAATTTCGACGCGTGCAATTTTGACGCGTGCAATTTTGACGGGGGCAATTTTGATGGGTGCATTTTTGACGGGTGCAATTTCGACGGGTGCAATTTCGACGCGTGCAATTTCGACGGGTGCAATTTCGACGCCTGCAATTTTGACGGGGGCAATTTTGACGCGTGCAATTTCGACGGGTGCAATTTTGACGGGGGCAATTTTGACGCGTGCAATTTCGACGGGTGCAATTTCGACGCGTGCAATTTCGACGGGTGCAATTACGACGTGTGCAATTTTGACGGGGGCAATTTTAACGCGTGCAATTTCGACGGGTGAAATTTTGACGCGTGCAATTTGGACGGGGGCAATTTGGACGGGTGCATTTTTGACGGGTGCAATTTTGACGCGTGCAATTTGGACGGGGGCAATTTGGACGGGTGCATTTTTGACGGGTGCAATTTTGACGCGTGCAATTTGGACGGGGGCAATTTGGACGGGTGCATTTTTGACGGGTGCAATTTTGACGCGTGCAATTTGGACGGGGGCAATTTGGACGGGTGCATTTTTGACGGGTGCAATTTTGACGCGCGCAATTTTGACACGTGCAATTTTGACGCGTGCAATTTTAACGGGGGCAATTTTGACGCGGGCAATTTTGACGGGGGCAATTTTGACAGGGCAAGTGGCGGAGGCAAGAGGCAGGTACGGGTACGTTACATTACAGTTTGTTTGATATACAAATTTATGTACATCAAAATTGCCCCCCGTCAAAATTTCCCCCGTCAAAATTGCCCCCGTCAAAATTTCCCCCGTCAAAATTGCCCCCCGTCAAAATTTCCCCCGTCAAAATTGCCCCCGTCAATATTGCCCCCGTCAAAATTGTCCCCGTCAAAATTGCCCCCGTCAAAATTGTCCCCGTCAATATTGTCCCCGTCAAAATTGCCCCCGTCAAAATTGCCCCCGCCACTTGCCCTCGCCATTTGCCTGCCTACCGTCGTAACTACCATAACCGTAACCACCGTAGCCGTAACTACCATAACCGTAACTACTGTAACTACCTACGTTACGGTTACATTACGGTTGCGCTACGGTTACGTTACAAGCAATGCAACGCAACGCAACGTAATGTACGCAACGCAATGCAGTGTAGTGTAGTGTAGCGTAGCGTAGTGTAGTGTAGCAGTGCAGTGTAGCGCAACGCAATGCAACGTAATGTAATGTAATGTAATGTAATGTAATGTAATGTAATGTAATGTAATGTATTTTGGTTTGTCGAACGTCTACTGAACGTCTGTTACATAACATTTTATGTAACAGACGTTCAGTAGACGTTCAACAAGCTAAAATACGCAACAGTTAGAAGTTGCAGTAGACCAAATTAGCAATAAGTAAATACATAGACAAACACACACACACCTTTCTTCCTTTCAGTAATAAGCACACCACTTCTCTGAATAACGTCTTTTAGTCTGCTTGCATCAGCACTGTGATCACTGGCTTGTAGAATACATTCCTTTGGTCCAAGTTGCACTAACAGCGCCTTGAATTAGACAAATATTTTTTGTTTTAAAAAAACTAATGAAAGATAAATATTTAAAGTGATTATTTGCCTGAGATGAACAAAACTAGTTGCCCCTTTATTGTTTTACTCTGTCTAATGTCAGATGATTTTACTCAACAAAGGGAGAACCTTCAATAAGCTCACCTCAACATTCGAGAAATGATCATTATCAGCAATTTCACAAACTCCAATTTTTCTTTCAGAAACATCAATGAATGCAGCACCAACAATCTATAGACAATAATGTAAATCATACATGGTCATTGTAGCCACTGAGCCTTCCATGTACTGTACTGTACTGTACTGCACTGCACTGCACTGCACTGTACTGTACTGTACTGTACTGTACTGTACTGTACTGTACTGGGCTGTACTGCACTGCACTGCACTGCACTGTGCTGTATTGGGCTGTACTATACTGCACTGTACTGTACTGTACTGTACTGTACTGTACTGTACTGTACTGTACTGTACTGACAGTGCTGTGCCATACTGTTCTGTACTGTGCTATGCTGTGCTGTACTGTACTGTAGTGTAGTGTACTGTACTGTACTGTGCTGTACTGTGCTGTACTGTGCTGTACTGTACTGTGATGTACTGTACTTTACTGTACTGTAGTGTACTGTACTGTAGTGTACTGTGCTGTACTATGCTGTACTGTTCTGTGTTGCAGTGCACCGCACTGTACCGTACTGCGATGACTGCACTGCACTGTATTCTATTCTACTGTACTGCACTGCACTGTACTGCACTGCACTGTACTGCACTGTACTGTACTGCACTGCACTGCACTGTACTGTACCGTACTGGGCTGTACTGTACTGTACTGCTCTGCACTGCACTGTGCTGTGCTGGGCTGTACTATACTGCACTGTACTGTACTGTACTGACAGTGCTGTGCCGTACTGTTCTGTACTGTGCTATGCTGTGCTGTACTGTACTGTACTGTACTGTACTGTACTGTGCTGTACTGTACTGTACTTTACTGTACTGTACTGTGCTGTACTGTACTGTACTGTACTACTGTACTGTACTGTACTGTACTGTACTGTACTGACAGTGCTGTGCTGTACTGTACTGTACTGTATTGTACTGTACTGTACTGTAGTGTACTGTGCTGTACTGTACTATGCTGTACTGTTCTGTACTGTGTTGCACTGCACCGCACTGTACCGTACTGTACTGCGATGACTGCACTGCACTGTATTCTATTCTACTGTACTGTACTGTACTGCACTACTGCGCTGCACTGCGCTGTATTGCACTGCGCTGTATTGCACTGCACTGTGCTGCACTGTACTGTACCATACCTGTACTGTACTGTACTGCACTGTATCAGGGCTTGAAATTTGCAGTATCCCGATATCCATGGGATACTAGATTTTAATTTTGGAATACTAAGTCTTAACTTCAGTATCCCACCGGGATACAATAAAAATTTCAATAGCGCACAGCCACAGAATCTGAAGTAATGTAACATAACGTAGCCTAATGTAGCATACCTTTTGTCCAGAATCACCAAGAAGCTTCAATGCCATTACTCCTGCTGATGAAGACATTTCATTATTACCAAACAGAACATCTTCAAATTGTTGAAGGTTTCCTGGTGAAGCCTAATAATCATCATCATTAAAAAGTGATGCAATACACGTGATGCCCCAACCATACCAAAATCTGAATATTTTGTAGGGTTAGCAGTTGTGCTGAGTGTACCAAATCTGAGAATTTTTGTATGCTCAGTAATGGTGCCAAGTTAGTGCACAGAAATCTAAAAAGTTTGTACATTTTTGTACACTTGGCAGTGGTGCAGAGTGTACAAAAATCTAGTAAAAATTTTGTACACTCAGCAGCAGTGCTACGCGTACAAAAATCTGAAAATTTTGTACACTTGACAGTGGTGCTAAAAGCATACAAAAATCTGAAAATTTCTTACACTCAGCAGTGGTGCCATTGGCATAAAAAATCTGAAAGTTTTGTACACTTGGCAGTGGTGCTAAGCGTACAAAAATCTGAAAATTTTGTACACTTGACAGTGGTGCTAAAAGCATACAAAAATCTGAAAATTTTGTACACTTGACAGCGGTGCTAAAAGCATACAAAAATCTGAAAATTTTGTACACTTGGCAGTGTTACAGCTAGAGCATACGAAAATCAGAAAATTTTGTACATTCAGCAGTGGTGCCATTAGCATACAAAAATCTGAAAATTTTGTACACTTGACAGTGGTGCTAAGCGTAGAAAAATCCGAAAATTTTGTACGCTTGGCAGTGTTGCAGAGCATACAAAAATCTGAAAATTTTGTACACTCAGCAGTGGTGCCATTAGCATACAAAAATCTGAAAATTTTGTACACTTGGCAGTGGTGCACTGCTAAGCATAGAAAAATTAAAACATTTTGCACATTTGGCAGTGTTGCAGAGTGTACAAAAATCTGAAAATTTTGTACATTGTACACTTGGCAGTGGTGGCCTGGTGCCACCCGTAGAAAAATCTGAAAATTTTGTACACTTGGCTGTGGTGGCCTGGTGCCACCCGTAGAAAAATCTGAAAATTTTGTACACTTGGCAGTGGTGGCCTGGTGCCACCCGTACAAAAATCTGAAAATTTTGTACTCTTGACAGTGGTGCCAATTAAGCGTACAAAAATTTTAAACTTTTGCATGCTCTGCAGTGGTGCTGAGCATTCAAAAATCTTTAAATTTTGTTCACTCAATAAATAAAATTTGATTAGGTTTTTACAACAATGCTACCTATTCTTTTAGGCTTCACCAGAATTTACCTTGCCTGCACAAAACCAGCTCTGTTGAGTACCTTTTCCACCCTTGTTCTTGTACAACTCTACTCTGTACTGTCGAACTAGAAGAAGATCTCTGATAGTTGACTCGAAATTCAGTTTGCTTAAAACCACTGATGGAACTTTTTTGTCACCTATATAGAATGACAAGATGTACAGTAAATTAACCTACCGTATTTTCTGGGCAATAACCTGCAGGTTATCTCTTAATCTTGCTAGTAAACATAATTAGTGCGGGTAATAGGGTGGTGTGGGTAATCTGTGTAATTCTTAAGACAATGCCATCACGAAGACCGGAGACCAAGGATTCTGACTTTCATGGTACTGTACTTTTTTAAAATTTTGTGGTCCCAAACCAAGGGAGCACACCAGACTGACCTGTATTTCTTCTTTTTTGTTCGGTGTTCCTTCATTTATATTCAGCCATTTTGAATAATGCGGTTAATTCATTAGCGTATCGCAATTTCATTTTCGGAACACGCTTGGGTTTCCTTCGACCCCGTAACCCGCGCCTGTGATACGCTAATGATATATACCACATTATTCAAAATTATGGTGAACAGAAATGAAGGAACACTGAACAAAGAAGAAATACAAGTCAGTCTGGCATGCTCCCTTGCCCAAACCTATTATTAGCAGCTGTGGGTTATCCGATGGTGTGGGTAATTTATTTTTCCAAAAGTGACATTTTTGTTGCTGTGTGGGCTATACGCTGTGCGGGTTATTGCCCAGAAAATATGGTATTCCTGCCATGAGCTAGCTAAAATTTACCATATACCTGTACCGTATAATGCAGTTGATCCTTGGACCCCAAAATTTTACTTTTCCACATAACGAGATAAAACAACAACACGGCAGTGCGATCATTGTGAGAAATGAAAACCATGCTCAAAAATCTTATTTCAATTCCATTTTGTTGAAGTCTTGAGCAGACTTCAAGCTTCTTCAGTTACAATTTGGATTGTTAGAATCGAACAGAAAGTGCTTCTGGCAGTACTCAATCTCACTCACAGTACTCAGCCCTCAATATTGTGCCAGAACTGAGTGGAAAGAGTACTGGGAATGAGACATTTGGCCATACCTCACAATAACACACATCATTTATAACACGGTCACCACTAAGGCACATAATAGTAATACAATCAGAAGTTCAACTCGTGTCAGAAACCTTTGAAGTTTATGTCCTCACACATGTTGCCCTCGCGCATCTTGATTCCTCACCATCCTACGCCATCCTACACAATCCTGGCAAGTTCCCCAGCAGTTTGGACCTTCAAAAGGTTAAAACTGCCAGGGGAACTTGCCAGGATTGAGTAGGATGGTGTAGGACATTGCATAGGATCGTGTCGGATGGCATAAAATATTGCACCTGCGCATTAAAGAAATGTGGAGAAGTTTTCACTTGAGTTGGACTTCTGGTTGTATTACTATTCTATGACCAAGGACCCCAACTACTGCATTATAGCAAGGCTCCACTGTATTAACTTTAGTTTATGCCAAGAGTTGAAAATCTAAATAAAGTCTTCTAGAGCAATTCAGTAATTTTTCTTTTACCAACCTGCGCCAAGGTTTTTGACAACATTCATAGTTTTGAAAACTTCTTTTGCAATAAATAAGGCATCTGGACCATGGACTGTGTAATAATCCTACAAAACATTTCAGGAAGGTTTGTAGAAGTTCCTCAAGCCTATATGTCCCTCATTAATTTCCACAAACCCTCCCTCAGCTTTTGGGGACATTTAATATTAAACTAATAGCCCTCAATGCCATGCATTTGCCTACATGTCCGGGGCTGCAGAGCATCTTTTAAAGTGGGGGTGGGGGGCTAAACAGGAGTGGATCTCAAGTGCCGTAGGCACGAGGTTGTCTAGGGGGGTCCAGGGGCATGCTTCCCAGAAAATTTGGAAATATAGAATCCCGCAAATGGCATTTCCTGCATTCTGAGCGTTGATTTTCAGTCAGTTCGGAAGTTTATAACATTTCATATTTTGGAGTTTTTTTATGTTGACAACATACGTACAGCATTTTGGGGGAAGATTGTAAAGAGTTTTTTATCACTGATCAAAATCATCAAATCATGCCGTGTTTAGCTGTTTCTAATAATTTTTAAACCTACATGCTTCGCAGATGATATGTGTTGACAGACTAGCCCAAATTAAGATGTGAATGAATTGATTTTTTTTGGGTTGTTTGGGTGTGTTTTACTTTAGGAATGGATGCTTTGGACTATACAAGAAACAACTGCGAATTACCACATTTTAGAATCAACAGTTTATACATGCAAACCATTACATGCAGTGGACATGCAGCTTCAATTTTTCAAAGCTTTCATTTTTTCTGCCTCCAAGGCCCCTGCATGTATAATACAGATACAAATTAATTGAACAGCAGTAACTTACTGATCTGTCAAATACACGCAAAGTTGTCTCTGATTTCTAAAATTAAAAAAAAAAGTATTTTTATTTATTATACCACAATAAAAGAAATTAAAATATTTGCAGTATCATGGTCTTGGGTCCTTCACCCTATATAAACCCTTGTTTGGTAGCCTTCGGCTTACATGTAGTTGTTGTTCATTTTCTTACTCCCTCCCTCCCTCTCCCTTTTTTCTCTTTGTTGGTTTTTTTCCTTCCCTTATAATACTGCAGTTCATCACATTTTCCACTTCCTTGGTCCAACAAATGACTACTGTATATTGTTGTCAGTCACTATCCCTCTATGCCTCACTGCCCTTTCTTGTATCATGCTGGCCATGTTTTCCCATGGTGTGCTCAGTGTTCAGCAAAGTACTGATATTTTGTACTTAAGTAAAAGTAAAAAGTAACTCCTCGGTTTATACTTAAGTAAAAGTAAAAGTATGGCCTGAAAATCTTACTTAAGTAAAAGTAAAAGTATAGCCTGAAAATCTTACTTAAGTAAAAGTAAAAGTATGGCCTGAAAATCTTACTTAAGTAAAAGTAAAAGTATAGCCTGAAAATCTTACTTAAGTAAAAGTAAAAGTATGGCCTGAAAATCTTACTTAAGTAAATGTAAAAGGCAGGCAGGCAGGCAGGCAGGCAGGCAGGCAGGCAGGCAGGCAGGCAGGCAGGCAGGCAGGCAGGCAGGCAGGCAGGCAGGCAGGCAGGCAGGCAGGCAGGCAGGCAGGCAGGCAGGCAGGCAGGCAGGCAGGCAGACAGACAGACAGACAGACAGACAGACAGACAGACAGACAGACAGACAGACAGACAGACAGACAGACAGACAGACAGACAGACAGACAGACAGACGCAGTTAACAATATACAGTACTTTTAATAATGTAACAATATTTTGTTCAAAATATAGGATATATTAAAAATAAAAATTTTTATAAGCCCATGCATGGGTGATGAAAATAATGTGTTTGAAATAATTAGCATTAATATATTATTTGAAACATTACCTCAGGCAAGGAACCAAAGTAACTTAAGAATCCCAATTCTGTAGGAGTATCTGAAAATAAGCATACATTAAACAATGCCATACAAATTTGACACATGCATGTCGAACTTTACAGTACATGTATATCAATGATGGTACAAACCATAAATTATTTTACTCAGAAAAGTTCTGGGATCGACTCACAACACTTCTGATGACGGGTGAGATTAAACTATCGAGCTACTGAGACTCAGATGACCAACGGTTTAAATATAGACGACAGAGAGCTTCTGATCACCGATGAGATGCTCTAATCATTGAGCTACTGAGACTCAGATGACAGAGTGCAGGTTACACGTGTGTACGATTAGTAACATTCTGATCACGGGTGAGATGCTCTAACCATTGAGCTACTGAAATGTAAATGGCTTCAAGCACGTTGCTTTCATGTAGCCGTGAGTACTACAACTAACACATTGTCAAACTAAACTGTTCAAATCAATCGTTAAATATCTATTAATGTCTTAATGTATGTTGTAATTTGACGATTAATCTTACCTAAAACCAGTTGTTGTGCAGGCTGAGCTGCCATTTTTGTCGATCTCCTTAAAAATAAGATTTAAACACGAGAAGGAAACTTCGTGAAGAACCACGTTGTTTATAATATTCCGCGAAGCGGAGTGATCAGGGTTTTCGCGGGCATCCGGGTACTCGAGACCAAACACACGGAGGGAGGGGAGAGCGGGGAAATCTGATACTGTTTAATTCCTAGAAAATTAGAAATTTTAAGGATCCCCATTGTTAAGTTTTCTGTTTTATGTTGTATTGCTTTGTGTAATATGGTTTTCCAATGCATTGTATTGTTTTGTATTGTGTATTAAAGACTTATTAACCGAGTGCGATGTCTGTACGGGAAAGTATTTGTCTAAGGTTTTCGTACAGACCGAGCGACGAAGGAGCGAGGTTTGTGCAATAAAATTACCGCAGGCAAATAATAAGGAATTTATTATATGGCTATTGGTTCATTTTATTTTGGAGCTTCGAGCGTTGTTTTCGTCTTCGGAGTATGCTGTTTACCTTACCTGTTAACTTTTTCGTGTCGCTTCTTGGCCTTCTTGTTTACACCAGTTCGGCTTTTATTTCTCGTGTTTCTAAGTAAACAGATTTAAAGAAAACCAGCAGTAATGTTCCAGCACATTTTATTGTTCAGAATATTTGAATAAATATACCTAATTCTCTTTTATTTGTGTTCAGATCAACTCAGAAATTTTCCCGCCAAAACTTACAGGTCTGAGAAAAAAGCGTATTGACCAGTCGGTCAATATCGTAGAATCCCGAGCGCCCGAGAACCAATCAGCATGCGTCGTTTTGCACCAGAAAAACACATTGTAGTTTTGTATTGTTTTGCATTGTGTATTGAATTGTTTTGCGTATTGCATTGTGCGGTATTGTATTAACTACTTCAAATCATGACCATATCGTGTCTTTATATGTGATAAAGATACCTCCTGATTTACATAAACTTTAGCTTTGATTTTCTCGGCCTAGACAAGGTTATTGTTCAAACTTACTACGCCAGTCAACTTACCAAGCGGTTTGTTTTCCCATTTTTAAAGTACTTTCCGTTTAGCTAGAATCCTGAACTTTCTATCCCAAATAGCATTTTTCAATTGGTTTTGTTTGACATATCACTCATGTTGTACGTTACGTAGTGGAATAAAAAAAACATTTGAAATTCTATAATATTTGTGAGAAGTAAAAGTTATATAATTATGAACATCGATACGAACATTTTGAACGTTTTAAAAAGTTTCACATAACGTGGAAACTTAAACTATACATCAAATGAAAGCTTAACACAGTTTCTAACAACATATACCTGCACGATACATTTGAACAATGAGTAGTTCTGAAATCATTACTCTGGAACCAATGAAATTGCTGAATTTCACGTTCCGGACCGCTCACAAAAATATTCATAATGAATTGAATTGTATTGCAATGTTTCAGTTATTCATTATACACTTGTTGACTAACGCCGAGGGAAACATCGAGTTTTACGGACCCGAAGGCTTCAATGTCACTCGATGGCTTTAGCCCGAGGGTGACATTGAAGCCTGAGGGACAGTAAAACTCGATGTTTCTCGAGGCAAAAGTCAACAAGCGTTTTGTTATATACCAAAGACTTTTAAAATACAAAATACAAAACTGCCTTGAAACTTGCAAACAGCGAAAAGACTTACCAAAACACTTTGACATTGTCTTCGTAATTTCAATTCAAGTCACTCAACTAAACAAATACACCAGACTCAACACTAAGAACAGCTTTAAATTTCTCCACGTGTTTTTCAGACCTTCTTTGAAGATATGTATAGAAATTCTTTCTTTCGGAAAATGGACTATCTCGTACCAAACAAGCTCGAAACAAGCTCTTGTTTTCAAAATGCCAAAGAGTCCAAAGTTCTTGATCTGATGCAATAATCGTGTATTCACGTGAACAACGCATGATTAAAGCGACGTCAGAGGGAAACATTGCACTGTTTCCCTCTTCATTGTTGATGTCAGAGGGAAACAGTGCAATGTTTCCCTCGGCAGAAAGAAACATTGAGTTTGTTGAACAACACGTGACTATGATTTGACCAATAGAATTTCATTATTGGCAAACGAAAGTCTTATATGGTATATAACAATGTATATTGTTTCATTCTCCTAGCCTATCCCAATGACTGGTTATTATCGAACAGTTGGATGCAGAAATAAAAAATTCCTCCTTTACATCAAATTACAAGGAGCCTTTGCGGTAGCCAAATCATCAAAATAGACAAGCAGAAAAACAAAGTTAAACAAATTTTATTCACTGCTATTTCGATACAATTTTCATTGAAAATTGAAAAACATTTACTGGCTTACTATTACGCAGCCCAAATAATGATAGAAAATCTCAAAATCACTAAAAAAATACTACCTTCAGATGCACAACGTAACCTTGAAGAATGTTATATAAGGCGTCACAAAACTATAAAATTATTCTACTCTGTTCTTCACAAAAGAATTCGACATGAACCTTCTGTATCAATTAATACAAAATTAACCTTAAACTGAAGTAAACTGAGCACTATTAATTAATTTATTTTAAATTATAGTGTATGAATTCTTAAGTATTAAAATCGTTCGAAAATTCTTTGAAACGTTTAAGGTCTTCATTAAGGTTTGCAGAGTCATTTCGTTAAAGCGCTCTCAATTTCTCAGAATTTATGCCACAAAAATAAAATAGATATCGTTAGAAAGCTATTAATTTGTAGAATACAATGTTGTATTTGATTTTGCGACAAACACAAGCGAATAATAGTTGCAAATTTTTCAAATAAAACCAGAGGGCTTCACTCGGGGCGACTTAAGATTTACAAAGCGTTTCATTTTGTTCAAAAAAAAAATAAATTCGCATTTCGCTTCCGAGATAACTTTCCAGCAAAACGGGGTCATCGTTTTTCTATTTATTGCCTGGTTTCGATGTTATGACTTATTTTGTCCGAATGATTGTCGAAAAACAGCATTTTCAACTTTGGTCGTCAATAAAATCGGCAGCAAACTCGACATATCAAAAAAAACGCTGACACCGTTTTGCTGGAAATTTATCTCGGAATTGAACTGCCAAAAAAATTTTGAACAAAGTAAAACGCTTTTTACTTGAGTCGCCGAGTGAAGCCTTCTGGTTTTAATTTAAAAACTCACAACTATTATTGGTTTGCGTTTACCGCAAAATCAAAGACAACATTGTATTCTACAAATTAAGAGCTTTCTAACGATATCTATCTTATTTTTGTGGCATAAATTCTGACGAAAATCTAAACCAAGCCAATTTGCGAAAATAGATTTTACAACTCGACTACTTTTTGTTCAACTCGACGCTATCAAGTATCCATTTTGAATTTGACAAGATTTCCAGTTACAAAAACGTCAATATTCCAAAAGTTTAACGAATTTTCCGTTGAAATTTTGTCAATGGCTTTACTCTATCGTATAGTTTAATATAATAAAAAAAAAAAGCATTTCATTTCACATTTAAAATGTTTATCAAAAACATGAAAAGCAAAATATATCTACAATTATTTCAAATGTAGCATTATCAGAAATGGCTTTAGAAAATGTCACTCGCAATTCTTCCACATTACCAAAAGCAGTACAGTGCTTGGTCTGGCCCAAAATAACGAAACGTCAATAACAAGCCTAATGCAAAGCAATGTAATCACGCGAGTGAAAGAATGCAGTCTTTACGTCAAGTCATTTTATATGGTTCTTTATTATGGCAGCGTTCGACGTAGACTTGCTCCAAGTCCGCCTCTTAGCGCTAATTTTTGCGAGCGGGTGGAAAGGCGGGCGAGCGGAAAGGCGGGAAAGCGGAAAGGCGGGAGAGTGGAAAAGCGGGAGGAAAGAGGCGGAATTGTTTCGCTTGCAGGTTTTTGAATCTAATTAAATATTCTGGCGGGAAATCGCTGAAATGTACATCGCCCTGTTTTGACGTGTTTCGGGTTGTCGTACGTGCAATAGAAAGTGGTTCTACCACTACTAAAACGTTTTCAAGAGTCTGTTTAACTCCAACTTCCAAAGATAGCACTTGCATAGCAATTTAGCCTGAATATAATTACTTCCCGAATTACGTCACCGGTCGAAAAATTCACCGGTGAATTTTGGCGCGCTGCAGGTGGGAAAAATCCTTTTCAACGAGGAACCGAAAGGTCAAAAATGTCGAAAGGTCAAAAATGTTTGAAAAGGACTTTGAGAAAGTCTACGTTCGACGTTACATCTAAAGGAGGTCAAACACTACCGTGAGAAGTCCACGACATATTTACATCGTGTACATATAAGGCGTTGACTTGCGAGATCTTTTCAACGATCGAAACGTCTTTATTTTACCTCTCTCATGTGATTACATTCCTTTGCGTAAAGCCCCGGTCAAACGAGGATGAGAGTTGATGAGAGTTGGCAAGCGAGAGTTTGTCTGAGAGTTTTCTCAACTCTCATGCCCCGGTCAAACGAGGATGAGAGTTGATGAGAGTTGACCATGAGAGTTGACGAGAGTTGTAGGATTTACAGAGTTTCAGAAATACATTCAGAATCGTTCCGTTCCTTCCCCATTTTTGTTGAGCCTGATTTTACAAAGTGCAAACCGCTAGCCGCTAAACTCTCATCAACTCTCATATGCCAACTCTTATGACCGGTCAAACGAGCAAAAACTCTCATTAACTCTCATTAAAATTTGAACCAGCTCAAAGCTGATGAAAGTTGATAAGAGTACATCAGAGTCGATGAGGGTTGGTGGTCAAACGCGACCGAGAGTTGCAACTCTCATCGACTCTCATCAACTCTCATCCTCGTTTGACTGGGGCTTCAGGCTTGTTATTGACGCGTCGTTATTTTGGGCCTGGCGAACACGCTACTGATTTTGGTAGTAGGTGGACTAGCCTTGGGCTCACAGAAGTTCAACCACTAACCTACATATAACTGGACTGCGGGTGCTCTATATCAATGACTGACAATAAGTGACTAATCCAAGATGGCGGTTTATGGATCATTTTCCCCCATAGTGGTAACCGCTGACCTTTTTCACATTACTGAATTTAGAACTAAATTGATCGGCCTGCGCGCGCGGCTGAGCCCACAGTCAAATAAAAATATTAAGTAGATTATGGTCAGCGGTTGCTACCATGAGAGAAAACCCCCAAACATTTCGGCCATCTTTGTTCAGTCACTTTAACCGTCACTTTTTGGACGGGAGCCGCTGTCCAGTTATATAAAGCTCACCGAAGTCCAAAGCGGTTACAAATGGCTGTTTTCATTTAAATCACTAGAACTTGTACTCGACTCCACAACAGTCTGAAACTTCGTTCTCCACTCTGCAATAGTTTCTGGAGTGACATCAGAAGACAATAGCTCGTCTATAGCATCCATACTCTGTTCCTTATCCTATAGGAAAAAATGAAATTTAAATCAGGAAAATGATAGGAACACCTACGCAAATTAAGTTTGTTTTATTTAAAAAAAACAACATTTAAAATGACAGAGTAACACCTTTTACAGTTTTTCGTTTCCTTGCTCCGTTCTTGAGATATTAGGGACCTTAAGATGCTAGGACGACGACGGCGGTTAAAAAGCAATTCGAATTTTAGCATTATAAAGAAGTCACAGTTAACTGACTACTGTATTTAATACTTGAGGCTTGTTTTATAATTTTCAAAGTGTTAAAACGGTTGCAGTGTCTATGTTAAGGCAATCTCAGACAACAGTTCTCATCACCCCACGAGTCAACGTCGTCCTGAAGGCGTGAAAATGGTCTGAGTGGCGTTGTATACAGAGCGAGGACGGTGTTCAGATTACTCTTGGGACTAGAAATTATTCATTATCTTTGTTTTGCAAGAATGTTTTTGTTTGAAGGAGAAGGAGGCTGTCCTCGAAGTTGCCGTCGTAGATCTTAAGGTCCCTATTTCAGTTTATGATAAGTTGTACGTATTCATGTAGTGCATGTGGTACGTTTGCGAGCTTGGTGTAATGTAACAGACGTTTGGTGGACATTTGTCAAGCTCAATTACTCAGAAAATGTTTCTGAGCTCTAGTGACAGCGTTCAAATCTTTGCTATTATCAAACAAAATTAATTCAAAGGAAGCATGTGGGTGTCTTTCTCCCTGCACAACACCAAACATGCAGAATTTTCAAGTGATTTCGTTTGATAACAGAAGTGAAAATGGACACATGCGCAGAGACAAATTATTATCCCATAACTTAAATAAAACAAGATTAAATATAGAGGACAAATTCAGCTTTGCAATAATCTTGACAGGATATAATACTGTATATATATATATATATATATATATATATATATATATATATATATATATATTGTATTTTCGCTATATATATATATATATATATATATATATATAGCTATATTTTCGCTATATATATATATATATATATATATATATATATATATATATATATATATATATATATATATGTATGTATGTATGTATGTATGTATGTATGTATGTATGTATGTATGTATGTATGTATGTATGTATGTATGTATGTTTGTATGTATTATATATTTGGGGTTACAGGCACTGTAAACGCCTTACCTTTAAACTCTGTTTTAAAATTCTCAGTTTTACCACCTTATCCAGAATTTCACCTTTCGAATTTCTTGAGAGCCTTCGCATCAGGGCCTGGGCCGACGGCCGTTCACTGCCATCAATATTTATATCCGCCTCCTTTATGGATTCCGCAACTTCTTTGAATTCATCCTTCTCTGCTTCCCCTTCGCCAGATTTTTTCGCGTCTGTTTCCCGAGTTTCTTCAGAAACGTCCTTGTCCTTCGTTTCGCCTTTTTCTTCGACGCCTAAATCGGAATTACTGCTCGCTTCGACCTTTTCTGGGACGTTTGCTGCGACAGAAACTGCCTTTTCGTTTTCGCCGCCAACTCCGTCGCATGTCCCTGGTTGTCCTTCAGTTTCACCCTTATCCTCCGTCGTATCTTCTGGTCCCTTGAAGTCACCATTATCCTTCGTACATTCAGGCTCTGTGGACTCACTCTTATCCTCAGATGTATCCTCTTGTCCCTTCAAATCCCTCGTTTCCTCGGAAGTCCCGTCTGATTCCTTGGGTTCGCTTTGATCCTCAGATGTACCCTCTGGTTCCCTAGAATCATCATTTCCCTCAGTTGTCCCTTCGGGTCCCCTTGGTTCTATCTTTACCTCAGGTGCCCCTTCTGGTTCCACTGGTTCCCTTTCTTCCCCAGATGTAACCTCTGGTTCCTTGGAGTCACTCATTTCCTCAGAAGACTCTTCGGGTCCCCTTGCTTCACTCTTCACCTCAGATGTCCCTTCTGGTTCCACTGGTTCCCCTTTTACCTCAGATATACTTTTCGGTTCCTCAGAATCCCTCTTTTCCTCAGATGTGACTTCAGGTTCCTTAAGCTCATCATTTACCCCAGATGTTCCTTCTGGTTCCCTTTTTTCCCCAGATGTACCTTTCGGTTCCTCAGAATCCCTCTTTTCCTCAGATGTACCTTTCGGTTCCTCAGAATCCCTCTTTTCCTCAGATGCGACTTCAGGTTCCTTGAGTTCACCCTTTACCTCTAATGTCCCTTCATGTTCCTTGGGTTCGCTCTTCACCTCAGATGTGCCTACTTGTCCCTCCACAAGAGCTTCAGAGTTCCCCACAGTTCCCTTATTATCCAGGAGTTCCCCTACAGGAATAACTTGGCACGTATCTGTATCTTCTTCAACGGGTACTGCAATCTTAAGAACATCATTATTAGGGAGGGTATCATCAATTGCACTATTTTTACTCTCTTCGCGTTGCCCACTTTCGACGCTGTCGTTGACGCGTTTTGCAGTCGCTGAGGCCGAGGGAGCCTCATGGCTTGCGTTGTTTTGTTCGCCTAACTCTTCGTCGTAGTAATTGAATGTTATTCCTTGAAAACAAAAGAACTTTCGTTGTACAATAGTCTTAATAAAACAAGCTGTCTGATGCAACCTCGTCCCCAGGGCATTTTGCCTCCACGTTGGGAGGTCGGCGAAAATGGCCCTGGCATCGGCTGGTCGATTCTATAATCGGATTGGCCGGTTTAAAAACTTGATTAATTCAGATACAGTGTAATTTATTCATCAAAATATGAATTGCAATAAATCCACTCTGCGAAGTTCATCCAAAGAATTGTAACGATAGCTTTGGTTAAAGTCAAGAACAACATTAGATATATGTTTCTTCCCGACATTTAAATGTATCCTGGATAATCGTGGGGAGTATCATGATGAATAATGCTAGCCAGTTGCATTTATGATAAAGGTTCACATGAGTGATTCGGCAGAGCGTTAAATATTTCTTATTTATTATTCATGTATACCTATTATACAAAAACGAAACACAAAGACCGCATAAATTTTCTTGCCAAAACACCCCAAAATTCTGGGTGTCACGTGACCAGCCGATGCCAGGGCCATTTTCGCCGACCTCCCAACGTGGAGGCAAAATGCCCTGGGGACGAGGTTGTGTCTGATGATATATATCTATATAGCGTGGGAATAGAGTGGAGTAGGAGCGAAGTAGGAATAGAGTGGAGTAGGAGCGAAGTAGGAATAGAGTACAGTAGAGTAGGCGTGGAGTGGAGTACGAGTGAAGTAGGAATAGAGTACAGTAGAGTAGAGTAGGCGTGGAGTGGAGTGGAGTAGGAGTGAAGTGGAGTGAAATAGAATGGAGTAAAGTGTAGCGAAGTGGAGTGAAGTAGAGTGGAGTGAAGTGGAGTGTAGCGAAGTAGAGTGAAGTGGAATGTAGCGAAGTAGAGTGAAGTAGAGTGAAGTGGAATGAAGTAAAGTGAAATGGAGTAAAGTCTAGCAAAGTGGAGTGAAGTAGAGTGGAGTGAAGTAGAATGGAGTGAAGTAGAGTGGAGTGAAGTGGAGTGTAGCGAAGTAGAGTGAAGTAGAGTGAAGTGGAATGAAGAAAAGTGAAATGGAGTAAAGTGTAGCAAAGTGGAGTGAAGTAGAGTGGAGTGAAGTAGAGTGGAGTGAAGTAGAGTGGAGTGAAGTGGAGTAGAGTGACGAGAGACGTGGAGTAGAGTGAAATAGAGGAGTGAAGTGGAGTGAAGTAGAGTGAAGTGAAGTAAAGCAGAATGGAGTGAAGTAGAGTGAAGTGTAGTGTAGTGGAGTGAAGTAGAGTGGAGTTAAGTGTAGCGAAGTGGAGTGGAGTAAAGTGGAGTAGGGTGAAGTAGAGGAGTGAAATGAAGTGAAGTGAAGTGAAGTGAAATGAAGTGAAGTGAAATGAAGTGAAGTAAAGTAAAGTAGAATGGAGTGGAGTAGAAGTGGAGTGGAGTAGTAGTATAAAAGTAGAGTGGAGAAAGAGTGAAGTAGAAGTGGAATGGAGTAGAAGTGGAGTGAAATAGGAGTAAAATAGAAGTGGGTGAAATAGAAGTGAAGTGAGAGTGGAAGGAAGGAAGGAAGGAAGGAAGGAAGGAAGGAAGGAAGGAAGGAAGGAAGGAAGGAAGGAAGGAAGGAAGGAAGGAAGGACGGACGGACGGAAGGACGGAAGGACGGAAGGCAGGTAGGACGGAAGGAAGAAAGGAAGGAAGGAAGGAAGAAAGGAAGGAAGGAAGGAAGGAAGGAAGGAAGGAAGGAAGGAAGGAAGGAAGGAAGGAAGGAAGGAAGGAAGGAAGGAAGGACGGACGGAAGGAAGGAAGGAAGGAAGGACGGACGGAGTGGAGTGGAGTAGAGTAGAAGTGGTGTAGGAGAGAGAGTTTGGTCTAAGTTTTCATTTAAGACAGGCATGAAGTCAGTCATGTTCAAACACAAACACAAACACAAACACAAACACAAACACAAACACAAACACAAACACAAACACAAACACAAACACAGGCACAGGCACAGGCACAGGCACAGGCACAGGCACAGGCACAGGCACAGGCACAGGCACAGGCACAGGCACAGGCACAAGCACAAGCACAAGCACAAGCACAAACACAAACACAAACACAAACACAAACACAAACACAAACACAAACACAAACACAAACACAAACACAAACACAAACACAAACACAAACACAAACACAAACACAAACACAAACACAAACACAAACACAAACACAAACACAATGTAGTAATGGAGTAAAGTGTAGCGAAGTGGAGTGAAGTAGAGTGGAGTGAAGTGGAGTGTAGCGAAGTAGAGTGAAGTGGAATGTAGCGAAGTAGAGTGAAGTAGAGTGAAGTAGAGTGACGTGGAATGAAGTAAAGTGAAATGGAGTAAAGTGTAGCAAAGTGGAGTGAAGTAGAGTGGAGTGAAGTAGAATGGAGTGAAGTAGAGTGGAGTGAAGTGGAGTGTAGCGAAGTAGAGTGAAGTAGAGTGAAGTGGAATGAAGTAAAGTGAAATGGAGTAAAGTGTAGTAAAGTGGAGTGAAGTAGAGTGGAGTGAAGTAGAGTGGAGTGAAGTAGAGTGGAGTGAAGTGGAGTAGAGTGACGAGAGACGTGGAGTAGAGTGGAGTAGAGGAGTGAAGTGGAGTGAAGTAGAGTGAAGTGAAGTAAAGCAGAATGGAGTGAAGTAGAGTGAAGTGTAGTGTAGTGGAGTGAAGTAGAGTGGAGTTAAGTGGAGTGTAGCGAAGTAGAGTGAAGTAGAGTGAAGTGGAATGAAGTAAAGTGAAATGGAGTAAAGTGTAGTAAAGTGGAGTGAAGTAGAGTGGAGTGAAGTAGAGTGGAGTGAAGTAGAGTGGAGTGAAGTGGAGTAGAGTGACGAGAGACGTGGAGTAGAGTGGAGTAGAGGAGTGAAGTGGAGTGAAGTAGAGTGAAGTGAAGTAAAGCAGAATGGAGTGAAGTAGAGTGAAGTGTAGTGTAGTGGAGTGAAGTAGAGTGGAGTTAAGTGTAGCGAAGTGGAGTGGAGTAAAGTGGAGTAGGGTGAAGTAGAGGAGTGAAATGAAGTGAAGTGAAGTGAAATGAAGTGAAGTGAAGTGAAGTGAAGTGAAGTAAAGTAAAGTAGAATGGAGTGGAGTAGAAGTGGAGTGGAGTAGTAGTATAAAAGAAGAGTGGAGAAAGAGTGAAGTAGAAGTGGAATGGAGTAGAAGTGGAGTGAAATAGGAGTAAAATAGAAGTGGGTGAAATAGAAGTGAAGTGAGAGTGGAAGAAAGGAAGGAAGGAAGGAAGGAAGGAAGGAAGGAAGGAAGGAAGGAAGGAAGGAAGGAAGGAAGGAAGGAAGGAAGGAAGGAAGGACGGAAGGACGGAAGGACGGAAGGCAGGAAGGAACGAAGGAAGGAAGAAAGGAAGAAGGAAGGAAGGAAGGAAGGAAGGAAGGAAGGAAGGAAGGAAGGAAGGAAGGAAGGAAGGAAGGAAGGAAGGAAGGAAGGAAGGAAGGAAGGAAGGAAGGACGGACGGACGGAAGGAAGGAAGGAAGGACGGACGGAGTGGAGTGGAGTAGAGTAGAAGTGGTGTAGGAGAGAGAGTTTGGTCTACGTTTTCATTTAAGACAGGCATGAAGTCAGTCATGTTCAAACACGAACACGAACACGAACACGAACACGAACACGAACACGAACACGAACACGAACACGAACACGAACACGAACACGAACACAAACACAAACACAAACACAAACACAAACACAAACACAAACACAAACACAAACACAAACACAAACACAAACACAAACACAAACACAAACACAAACACAAACACAAACACAAACACAATAAAATATTCCTTTTGCGACCCCTCTACTCCACTCCACTCTACTCCACTCCACTCTACTCCACTCCACACCACACCACACCACTGCCATAAAATTTTGAGATTTTTTTCCACACCTGCCAACACTGATGACGTTCGAGGTCTGGATGAAGCTGGAGCTTTTAAGGCCACACTAGGTTTGCGATCATCGCCATTACTCTGTTCCATACTGCCAAGATCTTTTTGCTTCTTCTCACCGCGGGAAGTAGAATTGAGACTCTTGACCCATTTCTCTCTATCAACTTCATTATCAGCATGGAAGAAGTACTTTTTGGCGCCTTCTTTCTCGCATTTAAACGCACTGGACATAAAAATGAAATAAAATACAAATAAAAAAGAAGAAATGAAAATAAACTTTGCTTCCTTTTCTGCCTTCATCAGAGCAAAATAATGATGAAGGCCTGAGTCAACAGGCCGAAAGCTTAGCAAAGAAACATTTTACGTGGTGTTTCCACAAAACTTATTTATAAAACCAGTTATAGCTCTAAGTTTATTCAACGAAATTGAATGTCGTGGCAATATAGAAGCGTTCCGTAAAATATTGTTGCAATATATTCGTTAAGTTGAACAATTCATTTGATAAGATTCGTTGACAACTTCCGGTCTTGAATTTGATTGGTGTTTGGCAAATAATCCTGTTTCTTATTGGTTGTTTAAAAACCAGAAACCAATCAAATTCAAAACAGGAAGTTAGCAATAATTTTAATCAAATGAATTGATCAACTTGCAATCTCGTTCCCAGAGCCCACGTTCCCCTTACCCAGCGGGCAGGAAACGAGAGGCTCTGGGATAATCCGTTCACGCCATCACAGGATTCTTGTTATCCGAAAGAAGAGTTATATAGAGTTCACTGTTCATCAGCCAATGAAATATCAATGTGAAACGGATTATCCCAGAGTCTCTCGTTTCCCGGTGGGGAACGTGGGCTCTGGGAACGAGATTGGTCAACTTCAGGAATATAGGTGGTGTGCAACCAATCCCTTAATTGAGATTCCAAAGACAAAGATATTTTCGCCATGTTGGATGAAATTATAATTGCAAATGATGGAAAACTTTTGTCAAATTCATCCAAAATGACGACAATGATGTAAGATGCACACCACCAATATTGCAACGCTCCTATTGCCATGACAGCAAAAGGGATAGTCGAGTGTTTTAGATCTGATAAAACACGTACTGCGAATGTTTTGAATAGTTTCAAAAACGACCTATTTGGTAAGTTCATTGACGTAGTAATTTTGAAAAACAACGTTGTCTAAGCCGAGAAAATCAGAGCATAGATCACGGAAGGGGAACTGGACAGGCAACTTAAGCCTGGTTTCCATATAGTTGTTAATTGTTGTAATTCAGTCGGCGATTGCTTGCGATCTTTTACAACAGTCCTGTTTCCATATAGTTGTAATTGTTGTAATTCAAATCGCCGATTCGCTAGGACTGAGGACTTCTCGGTTTTGACAAAGTTCAGATGAGCTAAGTTTGATATTCAAAAACAAATTGAATGACTAAAACTTTGTTTGTGATCATTTTCACAGTTTATATAACAATATAACAAGCATTATTTACAAGTTCAGTAACTTCGCCGCTTAAATCTCATGTTTCGTGAACGTTTGACGACAGTTGCAAACATTTGAGCTGGCGTACGGCATTCAAGTCTTCGAACTAGTCATTTAGTAGAGTTCTTTAACAAAATCGAGGGTTTTTCTGAAAGGATTTGGCCGGTTTTTGTAAATAATTTTGTGTTTTACGTTGCAAACAACTAGCAAAAAGTCGCCGACTGTCGGCGATTGATGTTTCCATTAACTGTTGTCGCATGGGCGCGCTTGTAAGCAGCTAATGCACTTAACAACTAAACTTTAGTAACATTACACTACTGCTTAAATTCAGCATAGTCAATCGAGATATGGTCTGGAAACTCGGCAAACATCATAGCGCCTATAATGAGCTGTGATTTTATGTTGAACCGTACCTTACACGGTGCACATCCTTTGTTTTAGGTTTATTAATATTTAAATAGCACGGTTGAGTGATTGAACTGAAACGTTGCTATTGGACAATTCGTTCATTATACTAAAATACAATGTGTTCAGTGACCGTGCACCGTGCACAAAAATGCATAAAGGCGAACAAAAAGAAAGACCAAAGACTTTAGTTGAGTTTCCGGACCATATCTCGATTGACTATGAATTCAGTAATAGCTGAACGTAGCCATGTGGGACCGCCCGTTGGGTGCTTTAACCACTTATAATTGTATAATCATCATATCAACTTGGGCAAACTTTGTTTCCGGTTTCGGAACATCGTTTTAAGTTTCGTATCCAGTTCCTCGTCTATTCTCTATGACCAAAGCTAAAGTTTATGTAAATCAGGAGGTTTCTTTATCAGATATAAAACCACGCACATGGTACTGATTTCCTTTGTGTTTTCCTCATGAATTAATGACTTTTTAAAGATTTTTTAAACACAACCGCCCTTGAATCTGAAAACCTAAAAATCTAAAGAGTCTTTGTCACATTTTAATAAGTGTTGTTTATTTTCAAAGATCGTGATCCAATTAGATTATAGTATATACAAGATGAACTAATGAACTGAATTCGTTGATAAAACCAACAAAGATTGTAATTGTCTTAAACATGACGGAATACACTTGAGAAATATTATACAACCTAATGTTTATAAATTTTGATAAAAGTGTTCTTTATTGTATATATTAAGGATTGTTATACAATAATTACGGATAACGGATTTAGAATTTTTAAGGTTTTACGTAATAGGTTTAACTACAGTAGTTGCCCAGTGCCTAGCTTCTATCATCGCTGGAAGTTCTTTCCAACAATTACTACTAAAACTAAAACATTCCACCGAATTAAGACATTCCTGATCTTCATTCCACCCTCCCATCACTACCATGACATCTCCAGTGACGACGGCTGAACAACTTAACCTTTTGTGCTTCATCGGAGGTAAGCTCTCACTCTCTCCTGATTCGATGTCGTACATTATTACATCATTTAAAACCTGAGCATTCTCACCACCAACCACATTGCAAACACAGCATACGGCAATGGCCGCATTTCCTTTCCCTCATTCTTAACAACATCATAAACAATAACATTAATGCACTGCACTCCTCTGTCTACCATGAAGTCCGGAAAAAAAGACTACTAGACTTATTTGGCAGTAAGGAAGCAGGAGAAAAGCTAGTCCAACGGACACAAAGCCCGGGTCGGGGTAAGGATCCATCTGGGGGACCAGAAGTGTGGATACCTAGCTGAGCATGGAGATCGTCCAGCAGCTATGATCGTGGCATCACACAAATCTGGACGTTGAGACGTTGAGGTGGGGGCGCCAGCCTCTGCCTGGTAAATATGAAGCTAGGTAGTGTGTACCCGCTTTGAAGTGACATTATACCAGGCCTATGAGTCTCCACAGAGCAAGGGGGGTGCCCAAGTCGGGAGCGCCGACTGCTGGGGTTGAGCTCGGAACCCCAGCTACTCTGTGTAGGGGAGGGAGAGAAAAAGTGGCTCAGGACACGTTTCTTTGCACTGAGCCAGATTAAGTTTTTAAGTGGGGGTAGGAGGTGTCCGGAGGACAGCGATTCCCTGCATCAAAATTTATTTTGTAATTTATATTAAAACGTTCATTTCCAACTAGTAATTTTTTGAATACATACACATTACCTAATCTACGCATATTTTCGAAGTCTTTAGGCAAACGTAAGAGCTAAATGTCTTTTTGGTTTAGGTAAAGGGAAACTAATGATTGCCTATTCTTTCCTATATTGTGCAGATTTATGCTTATCGTTTTGTTTCAGCAGGGGAGGGTGGGCGGGTGTTCGTTTTTGGAACACTTGCCAGTAGAATGATAATATTTGGCGCGTTTTGGCTGCTTAAATAGTGCGCAAAATGACCTTTGCTCGGAGAAAGGATACTTTGCGTTTTGCGATTGGATAGTTAAATCTATATCTCTGGACTTTCGGGCCGACACGTGAATAGAGAGCGTGCCGGGCACATGGATCATGATATGGAATAATACGGGGAAAATACTGTATCGGGTACTGCATGATCTTGCATTCTTTCCATTTGATACCTGTATATTTTGTCCTCAGAGGGCACTTGGTATGTTACGTATGTTGCATGAGAGGCTCAAGAGGCTTACCTCCAAAAGCTGATTACAGGTACCCAGAGGGCACGACGCACGTGCAGAGTGTTTGTGCATTAACCGCAATTTATTTGAATAAATTGTTACCCTATCAATAGCATCTTTACTTTCATTGCCTGTCCTTCCTCCTAAAATAAAAATCTTATTGTTTACAAGTTCTGTCCCATGGTCTCTTCTTGGCTGCGGTATTCTACCTAACAACTTCGTAGAATAAGGAGGAATAAGACGAACTTCGTAAATGGCGTCAGAATAGCTATCTTCAGTCCAATTATTCCCGCCAATAACAATCAAACGGTTTTCATAAACCACGGTTGTGTGGCCGCTCAACTTGGCAGGAAGTTTGGCAGGAAACGTTATCCATTGCAAAGGTTCTTGACCAGTCTTCATCATCTCCATACTATCAGTACAATCATAACCACTATCTCCCCCGCCTACAATAACGTGGTTATCGTAAATAAACGATGAAGCTGACGAACGGGGCTCTTTCATTGCCGAATGTCTCTACCGAACTGTGGAATTTGTCGTTAACAACACATGTGTCGCCTCCTATCATAACAATATCTTGTTTTGAGGCTGGTTTAACATGAAGTGGTGGTTGAACGCCTTGGACTGCATTCGCGTGTTGCAAAACTTCACCCATCATGGCTCTGACTTCTTTGACAATATCTTCCTTTAGGGAAGGCCGAAGGTAGCTGTTAAGTATCGTATATTTGTTACAAAATAGAACATCTCGTGATTGAAGGTCATGACCTGAAATGTCCTTACTTGGAACTAAATAGATCATATAAAAAGTTAGAAACATTCAGTTGTCTTCAGCAGGGTATAATGATGTGGACGAAAAAGAAAAAATTCAAATGAGATCGAATGAGTGCTGTTGAGAAAAGCTGTAACCAAGAATTGAACCCAAGACTTCTGGCTAAAATACCAGCACTCTATTACCCACAGAACTATTGTATTAAGAGCTGAAACTTCTGGTCATATTCGTCTATCCCACATTGCATACATTATACGGCAGCTGATTAGGAATATTTAATTTCCGGGGTCTATCACAACATGGCGTCTTGCTGTTTTATGTAGAGCTTGTTCAGCAGAGCTACAAACATAATCAACAAAGAGCTAACTTTAAGGCTAGTTTCCACTCACACACAACAAATTTTTAGTAGTTTTACCTGTTCACACGAGAATAGAAAACAAAACGACACAGATAAAAGCGTTATCGTTTCCAGTAATAAAAACGTTTTTGTTAATTTCCATAAACGTTTTCATCTGTTTTCGTGTGAACACGCCTACACCGTATATAAAAACGATGCTTTTTGAAACGTAGCCTGCGTGCAGACTTCACCCGTTTCTGGTCACCCTCTGGGACCAGAAACGGGTGAAGTTTGCACGCAGGCTATTTGAAACGCGTTTTAAATTAAAACGCTCGGAAACGACACCGCGTTATTGCTGCCGCAGCGAGCGAGCCTGAAGCGAGCGAGCGAGGCAGCAGACCTAAATGATGGAGTTGGGCTTTTTTTAAATTTTGCCTTAGCGCATTGCATTGTGGTCGAATATAAGTTATACCCAACATGCAGTGCGCGGAACAACTATAAATACTGATTTTCATGTAAGGAGCGTGCAGGAGTGATGCATTTTTTCTCTCCTGACGGCCTTTGGTTGTGTTGTTCGAAGTGAATTTGTGTTTTACTGATAAACACGCTCACAATGGACTACAATAGACTATAGTAGACCTGGATTGGTCGGCGATCTCGATAACCGTACGCTGAAAATGTGTAGCACTCGATCAAACTTTATACGAAAATTCTGGATCAATGTGTTCTTGATCAATTTACATGATCTTACATGTGTTAATATTAATTAAATTGTCCTGAAAATGTTGCTCAAGTGCTGTAAATCAAAGAACAAAGAAAGTTGATAAAGCCAACTTGCAAGTGAAAGGTAAACATGCTGTGTTTTACATCTTTATCGAGGTTGACATTTAACTGAACTGACTTGTCTGTGAATGCTGTATGTGGTTTCCTTTATTTTTGCTTGTATTGTTTATTATTGTAATAAAACACTTTATACATTACTTTCATCAAGTGTGTATTATTGTTTGGGTACACCATTACGGCCACCATTTCAATGTTTTGGCACACCAGTATGGCCACCATTTCAATGTTTTGGCACACCAGTATGGCCACCATTTCATTGTTTTGTGCACCCGTATGGCTACCATTTCAATGTTTTGGCACACCAGTATAGCCACCATTTCAATGTTTTGCTACACTAATATGGTCACCATTTCAATGTTTTGCTACACTAGTATGGCCACCATTTCATTGTTTTGCTATGCCAGTATGGCCACCATTTCATTGTTTTGGTACACCAGTATGGCCACCATTTCATTGTATTGGTACACCAGTATGGGCACCATTTCATTGTTTTAGTACACCAGTATGGCCACCATTTCATTGTATTGGTACACTAATATGGTCACCATTTCAATGTTTTGCTACACTAGTATGGCCACCATTTCATTGTTTTGCTATGCCAGTATGGCCACCATTTCATTGTTTTGGTACACCAGTATGGCCACCATTTCATTGTATTGGTACACCAGTATGGGCACCATTTCATTGTTTTGGTACACCAGTATGGCCACCATTTCATTGTATTGGTACACCAGTATGGCCACCATTTCATTGTTTTAGTACCCCAGTATGGCCACCATTTCATTGTTTTGGTACACCAGTATGGCCACCATTTCATTGTATTGGTACACCAGTATGGGCACCATTTCATTGTTTTGGTACAACAGTATGGCCACCATTTCATTGTTTTGGTACACCAGTATGGCCACCATTTCATTGTTTTAGTACCCCAGTGTGACCACCATTTCATTGTTTTGGTACACCAGTATGACCACCATTTCATTGTTTTGGTATACCAGTATGGCCACCATTTCATTGTTTTGGTACACCAGTATGGCCACCATCTCATTGTTTTGCTACACCAGTATGGCTAGGTTTTGCCTTGGTTTCTGTGTTTTTATTGTTCATAGTTCGTATTAATCTTCTTTGTTAATATGTTGTATATATTTTAAGTAGCCCGAGTTTACGCCTAGCGGGCGTCTTGTTTTCCACTATAAATCCAAGGTGAAATTTAACAACTTTTAAACAACCAGCTTTCACATTCAATAAAAGTGTAAAAAAAGTATACAAGTATATTTTTTCAATAAAAGTATATTGTGATAAACAAAACAATAACCAGCTATCATGATTACATACTTTCAGACTGAAGCTGCCCTGGAATTAAACGGGATGTAGCACCCACAAATCTGACGAGCATGTTTCACCTTTCTATTTTATAGCGAAAACTTAAGCCATGCATGTTGTAGAATACAGTATAGCCCGAGAAAAAGAACAAATTACACAATGTTATCTGTAAACAATTTAAAAGGCAGCATTCACTACCTATAGGTAGCCTAGTCCCTAGCATTATTACACATGCGTAATTATACAAAAGTCAATTCCTTGAACGTTTTCATGGCGATAAAGTAATATAAACAAGACGCCTGGTCAGGCGTTCACTCGGGCTACTGCAAAATCACGCGCAGGTTGTCACATGCAGTGCTAAGATCTAAAGCCGTCGTCTAAACACATTCAGGTCACAGATAAAAGTCAAAACACAATCCAATCTCCGATAGAAAACGCAATTTGCAATACACAAAACACGATTGCCTGTAACGTATTTCCACACATGTACACAGCGTTCATATGTCGAGTCTCATCAAACTATGTCTGTGAACACGCAAAACACATCCGAGACGAGAAAGACTTGATCAGACCCTGATCATCAGACAGTAGGAAAGCTAAGAAAGAAAGCATTATTTCCACACATGTACAGCGTTCATATGTATCAAGTCTCTTCGGGTATTAAATGTCAACACAGCTTCATGTATACGGCGTGTGAGATCGCAAGCGTATATAATATCAAGATACTTGCCAGAGACATTACCGACCGATAACTATGTCTGTGAAAACACAAACACATCCGAGAGGAGAAAGACTTGATCAGACATCAGGAAAGCAAAGAAAGAAAGCATTTGGCATGCACGCATCAGTTTCGCAAAGTCTTATTATGTTTGTGTTGATCGAGACGGCGGAATAAGTTAAATGCGCACTTGATTTGAGCCTGCGCTTTCTGATTAGAGAGGCCTGCGGAGTAGGCTAAGAGCGTGACACAGAAGGGGAAAAAAAAAAAAAGAAACCGAGCCGAAACCTAGACTCGGCCTACCACAGGTAGCCCGAGTAATAAGTTTTGTGGAAACACCACGTCATTGCTCTGATGAAGGCCTGAGTCAACAGGCCGAAAGCTTGGTGTTTCCACAAAACTTATTTATATACAAAAGTTGACCTTACCCCCGAAATAACTCGGGTGAAAGCGTACACATCACTGATCTCTATAGTCTATACAACTGCATTGCTCATCCTTTATGGCCAGCAATAAAAATTTTGAAGGCACTGGCGGCCATAATGGTACTGCAGGTCCAGTGAACTTTGCGGGCTTAGGCGTAGTAAGAGTTTACCGGGGGAGTCGGTACGAGATAGTTTCACAAAAAGTTACATCACTTGTGCAATCAAAAAATAACTGACGACAACAGTAGTTTGTTATTTATCTCATGATGAAAGAACAACAACTTAAAAAAAACAAAATCTTGTCACTTTTTAATAAGTGTTGTTTATTTTCAAAGATCGTGATACAATTAGATTATAGTATATACAAGTTGAACTAATGAACTGAATTCGTTGACAAAACCAACAAAGATTGTAATTGTCTTAAACATGATGGAATACACTTGAGAAATATTATACAACTTAATGTTTATCAATTTTGACAAATAACGGATTTAGAATTTTTAAGGTTTTACTTAATAGGTTTAACTACAGCAGTTGCCAATTGCCTACATTCCATCATTTCTGGAAGTTCTTTCCAAGAATTACTACTAAAACTAAAACATTCTACCGAATTAAGATACTCCCCATCTTCATTCCGCCCTCCCATCACTACCATGACATCTCCAGTGACGACCGCTGAACAACCCAACCTCTTGTACCTCATGGAAGGTAAGCTCTCACTCTCTCCTGATTCGATGTCGTACATTATTACATCATTTAAAACCTGAGCATTCTTATTCTGGCCCCCTATCAAAATAACTTTGTTCCTCCAACTAACTGTCGACATTTCACCCACAGCATACGGCAATGGCCGCATTTCCTTACACTCATTCTTAACAACATCATAAACAATAACACTATCAATAGCATCTTTACTAAAAAAGTAAGTTCTTCCTCCTAAAATAAAAATCTTATTGTTTACAAGTTGTGTCCCATGGTATTGTCTTGGCTGCGACATTCTACGTAACAACTTCGTAGAATAAGGAGGAATAAGATGAACTTCGTTAATGGCGTTAGAATGGCTACCTTCAGTCCAATTATATCCACCAATAACAATCAAACGGTTTTCATAAACCACGGTTGTGTGGCCGCACAACTTGGCAGGAAGTTTGGCAGGAAACGTTATCCATTGCAAAGGTTCTTCATTAGTCTTCATCATCTTCACACTATCAGTAGAATCACGACCAGTAAACCCCCCGGCCACAATAACGTCGTTTTCGTAAACAAACGATGAAGCTGCTGAACGAGGTTCTTTCATTGCTGGTAGTTGAGCCCACGCTCTTTTCTCCCAGCTGAATGACTCTACAGAACTGGAGACTTTGTGGTTAGTTGTGTCGCCTCCTATCATGACAAAATCTTGTTTTGAGGCTGATTTAACACGAAGTGGTGGTTGAACGGGTTGGAGTGCATTCACGTGTTTCAAAACTTCACTCATCATGGCTCTGACCTTTTTGACAATATCGTCCTTCAGGGAAGGTAGCTGGGCAAGCTGCTGTTTCAGTTCGACTTGGTTTGCTTTGAGTTCGGCTTGATTTGCCTCTAGTTTAGCAAGGTTCTCCTTCATTTCCGCTTGATTTTCGGCTTGGACCGCTTGGTTTGCTTTCAGCTCGGCTTCGTTTGCTTTGAGCTCGGCCAAGTTTGCCTTTATTTCCGTTTGATTTTGCTTCAGTTGATCGACATCTTTCCTTATCTCGCCACAATCATGACATTTGACTTTTCGAAACTCACAGACCTCCGTCTCATGATGAATTTTATCTCTTTTATTAATCTCCACGACGCACCCATGGTTTGCGCATCTCACGGGACCAAAGCCGCAATTCAAAACGTGCGTGTTAAGATTTCCAATCTGAGTATATTCACGACAGCCGCGACTGTAATAATCACAGTTAATGTTTAGTTCAGACAAACAGTTCAGGAGAACTCTCGGAGCTTGATTTAGGGTTTGTATGGTGAGTTCTTGCATACATTCTGGGCAGGTGGGCGACTTAGCGAGATGTCTCGTTATACATGACGAACAAAAGACGTGTTGGTTATTCCTGCACATCTTCGGTGCTTTAAGAACGTTGAGACAAATTGAACAATGGAAATTTGGATTGACGACATTCTGAAAACGCTCATCTTCGTAGCCGTATTCTTCTGAATTTGACGCCATTCCCAAGGCAGTTCTTCCTGTAAAGAATTTATACAAATTCAATTAACGTGTTGAATGAAGGAAAGTTAACGATTCCTTTTTGTGTCGATAGCAAAATCTCGATAAACTTACCAGTATAGAGCGACAGACGAAAATGTTTCCTTTACATCTTTGCTTTCCTTGTGAGGTTGATGCTATTCTCGAGACAGTTTAATAACTGAAAATAAATTTAAATCAAGTTCAAGTAACGTTGACTGAAGAAAAGCTAATGTTTCTTTCTGGTATATACATAGGAAAATCTTGATAAACTTACCAGTATAGAGCGACAGATGACCAAAATGTTTCTTTCACATCTTTGCTTTCCTTCGTATTCTTGTGAGGTTGACGATATTCTTGAGACAATTCTTTAACTTACAGTTTTTAGCTGTAAATAATTTAAATCAAGTTCAAGTAACGTTGACTGAAGAAAAGTTAATGTTTCCTTCTGGTATCCATAGGAAGATCTCGATAAACTTACCAGTATAGATCGACAGATGCCAGAGATGTTTTCTTCACAGTTTTGCTTTCGTTTTGTAAAACAACACCTTTCTTATAATTATATTTCTTGCGAAATAGAACATCTCGTGATTGAAGGTCATGACCTGAATTTCCTTATTTGGAACTAAATAGATACTATATTATAAACATTCAGTTGTCTTCAGCGGGTATGATGTGAATGAAAAATAAAAAAATTCAAATGAGATCGAATGAGTGCTGTTGAGAAAAGCTATAACCGAGAATTGAACGCAAGGCTTCTGGCTAAAATACCGGCGCTCTATTACCCACAGAACTATTGTATTAAGAACTGAAACTTCTAGTCATATCCGTTTATCCCACATTGCATACATTATACGGCAGCTGATTAGGAATATTTAATTTGTCTATCAACAAAGAGCTAACATAAGCTATGTCCAACGGTGTTGTTTCGAAGCGTTTTCATTTGAAACGCTTGTTGCTAAGAAAGCTATCTGACTGCCTCAACCGGGGATCGAAACCAAAGTGCCTGACTGTAGTATCGTCTCTTTATTAACCACAGAAGTATTATATTGAGAATTAAGACTCTGGTCATATCTATTTATCCATAATGCATACATCATACGGTAGCTGATTACGGTAGGGCAAGCCCCTACCCTGCATGGCTTTCACCTCGCGTGGGCTTGTTTACCGATTTGTGCAGCTTTCCCACGAAGCTCGAAATCATGTTTTCGTAAACACGATTTCAATTTATAACAAACACATGAACAAACGCAACTTGTAAAATAAAAAATTGACCAAAAAATATTAGTAAAGGCGAACTTTACCGTGAAAACTGAGCTTCTCTTCAGTGCGTTTACATGGAAAATTCCCAGCCCCGTCCTAGGCGAGATCCCGGGTTGTCAATAGCGAGATACGCCTATAGGATGGTTGGCCGTCTGTAATTTAACTCAATATTGCCATAGGACACTGTAGCCCAGAGTTAAACTGCAACGTCTGCCATTTGTTTTTAGTTTTGTGGCCAAGTTGTTCGCATTTGTGATAGTAAAAGACGATATTTCGGAAGAGCTACAGTTATAATTTACTATCTAATACAGACCACGTCCAATAGCGCGCACAACTACGATAACAAGTACAACGATGTCGAACGCAAATGTTGTGCCTTCGATTTGCCGCGGCGCGCAACCTAAATCTGCTCAAATACCCGATTCCCGGTCACAAGAAAACAATTCTCATCAACGAGCAAAACATATAATTGTTCTTCTAAATGTACTGCCTTCAATGATGAAACGGGAATTTCCAACGCACAAAACCCCCCGAAAACGTTGCTCTTTGTACCCGATTTGTCCTACTTTCTTCATTAATTTCCATGGTGATATCTCCCGTTGCGTTTGACGCCAAAGATATGGATTACGTAGTCTGCGTGCATCCCGGCAAAGAGGCCAGTGGCGTCGCCAGACCTGGGAGAGTGGGGGGACAAAATGATGACGTCATCGTTATATGACGCCATAGGTATATGACGTCATCGGTATATGACGTCATAATTGTTGGTACTTCATGTTAATTCTATATAATAGTTTTTATATAGATAATTGAAATATGATTTTAAGATATATATGATCGTTTCGCGTGCATTAACCGTAAACTTAACTCAAATTGTTGTGTGGACCTAACACATATTAGAAACGCTCTAGTGGGGGGCGGGGGAATGGTCCCCGGAAAATTTTGAAATTTAGAGTCTCGGAAATGCCATTTCCTACATTCTGAGATGTGAATTCTTACATTCTGAGGGGTGATTTTTAAATTCTTGTACGGTTTTTGTAAAAACTCTCTGATTGTAGTACATAGTTTATATTTTTGGGCACCTAGTTTGGACGCCCAAAAAAACGGTGTACCGGCGTCTCAAACCGCCTGGAAACGGCCCTGAGTGAACTAACGCAAGAAAAGATATGAAAAACACATTCACACACTTGTAAACTTCTCAGTGCGTTTACATGGAAAATTTCCAGCCCCGTCCTAGGCGAGATCCCGGGTTGTCAATAGCGAGATACGCCTATAGGATGTTTGGCGTGCCGACGCTCTAGGGGTGATTTGAGAGGCGGGATCCCGGCAAAGAAGGTCAGCCCTCTAGGAGGGTTGTCGTTTCTGGACGTTTTCATTTAAAACGCCTTTCAAAAAGCATCGTTTTTAACCGGGTTTGAATGTCTACGGCGCAGGCTACGTTTTTACGGCATGTTCACACGAAAACGGATGAGAACGTTTAACGAAGACCCCACCCACACGTATACGTTTTCCTAGCGTTTTCATATTGTTTCAGGTAATGAGACCATTGTTTTCTGCTCCCCTGAGGACCGAAAACACTATAAAAACGCTATGAAAACGTACACGTGTGGACATGGCCGAAATTAACGAGAACGTTTTTATTACTGGAAACGATATCTGATAATGGCTCTCACTATTGAAAATGCTTTCAACTATATGTCGTTTTGTTTTTTTATTCTCGTGTGAACAGGTCTGAAAACTACGTCAAAACCATGAAACGCTAAAAATTAAAGATGGCGACAAAAAATATGAAACGACAATCTTCTTGTCTTTTGAAAGCTTTGGGCTTTATATAACTATATATAGTATCCTTGTTTGTTAACACAAAATCATTAACAAATAAAATAAAATACAGAGCTGGTCAAGTGTCTAATGGTTCAAGAACGATTCCACGGAGCGACAAACAGTGCCGACCGTGCCGAACAATAAGGTATAAGAGACCTTAAGATACCCCGGGTTCGGTTTACGGGTACGGGTAATCTTCCCGTATCCGTATGTACGAGTAGACCATGATCTACCACGGGAAAATGGGTAGATATTAAGAGTAAACAAAAATGGCGGTACCCGTACCCGTAAACCGAACCCGGGGTATCTTAAGGTCTCAATAAATTACGAATGAGAACCGCTTTATTGTAATAGAATGACCAGGAAGCATTTTATGAAGTTGTGTGACAAGCTAAGGACCTGTTCACATGAGACCGAGTTATGAGTTATATACCTACCCCCTACCTATCCCTACCCGGGGGCTAGGGTCAAAGTTGACCCTGTCTCAACGTGATAAAACCACGAGATAGCCCTAACTTCATGTGAACGCTTCCACCCTAACAGCATATATAATAGCGCTCCGTCGTGATGACGTCACTATTTAGGTTTGTCCGCTAGTTTCCCCACAATTCTTCCAGTCCGAACACTATAGATAATGTAACATTTGTGCAATCACTTGAAAGTCAATTTTGGTTTGTCCGCATTTTGGGCTATAAATAGCAGCTCGATGGTATGCTATTACGCATACGTAATTATACAATAGTTGACCACACCTAACAAGTTAACTATCCCGGTCTGATGTGAATGGTTTACTTTTTTAACATGGAAATAAACTAACATGAGATATCTCGGGGGATAGGGATAACCCCCCCCCCCCCTCCCCCCGAGATAACTCACCTCAAGTGAACAGTCCCAAAGACATATTACGAAAAATAGGCACACAATGTGTGCATGTGTCCACTGATGTATTTGAGAAACTCAGGACTAGATAAAGCTCCATGATAAGCGCTTAGCACTACATACATCAGTAGCAAGTTACTACAATTGAAGTGTCTGGAAACGCAACCGAACTCTTTGTTCTATGTTTTTGTTAACATTTATGCAAATGCATCTGTCAATGCCTAAACAGAGATATAGTCTGCTCTTCAGACTCTAAACAGAGATATAGTCTGCTCTTCAGACTCTAAACAGAGATATAGTCTGCTCTACAGACTCTAAACAGAGATATAGTCTGCTCTTCAGGCTCTAAACAGAGATATAGTCTGCTCTTCAGGCTCTAAACACAGATATAGTCTGCTCTTCAGGCTCTAAACAGAGATATAGTCCGCTCTTCAGACTCTAAACAGAGATATAGTCTGCTCTTCAGGCTCTAAACAGAGATATAGTCTGCTCTTCAGACTCTAAACAGAGATATAGTCTGCTCTTCAGACTCTAAACAGAGATATAGTCTGCTCTTCACGCTTTAAACAGAGATATAGTCTGCTCTTCAGGCTCTAAACAGAGATATAGTCTGCTCTTCAGGCTCTAAACAGAGATATAGTCTGCTCTTCAGGCTCTAAACAGAGATATAGTCTGCTCTTCAGGCTCTAAACAGAGATATATATAGTCTTCTCTTGACGGGCTCTAAACAGAGATATAGTCTGCTCTTCAGACTCTAAACAGAGATATAGTCTGCTCTTCATGCTCTAAACAGAGATATAGCTTGCTCTTTAGGCTCTAAACAGAGATATAGCTTGCTCTTCAGGCTCTAAACAGAGATATAGTCTGCTCTTCAGACTCTAAACAGAGAAATAGTCTGCTCTTCAGACTCTAAACAGAGATATAGTCTGCTCTTCAGGCTCTAAACAGAGATATAGTCTGCTCTTCAGACTCTAAACAGAGATATAGTCTGCTCTTCAGGCTCTAAACAGAGATATAGTCTGCTCTTCAGACTCTAAACAGAGATATAGTCTGCTCTTCAGGCTCTAAACAGAGATATAGTCTGCTCTTCAGGCTCTAAACAGAGATATAGTCTGCTCTTCAGACTCTAAACAGAGATATAGTCTGCTCTTCAGACTCTAAACAGAGATATAGTCTGCTCTGCAGGCTATAAACAGAGATATAGCATGCTCTTCAGACTCTAAACAGAGATATAGTCTGCTCTTCAGACTCTAAACAGAGATATAGTCTGCTCTTCAGGATCTAAGCAGAGATATAGCCTGCTCTTCAGGCTCTAAACAGAGATATAGTCTGCTCTTCAGGCTCTAAGCAGAGATATAGTCTGCTCTTCAGGCTCTAAACAGAGATATAGTCTGCTCTTAAGACTCTAAACAGAGATATAGTCTGCTCTTCAGGTTCTAAACAGAGATATAGTCTGCTCTTCAGACTCTAAACAGAGATATAGTCTGCTCTTCAGACTCTAAACAGAGCTATAGTCTGCTCTTCAGGTTCTAAACAGAGATATAGTCTGCTCTTCAGACTCTAAACAGAGATATAGTCTGCTCTTCAGACTCTAAACAGAGATATAGTCTGTTCTTCAGGATCTAAGCAGAGATATAGCCTGCTCTTCAGGCTCTAAACAGAGATATAGTCTGCTCTTCAGGCTCTAAGCAGAGATATAGTCTGCTCTTCAGGCTCTAAACAGAGATATAGTCTGCTCTTCAGACTCTAAACAGAGATATAGTCTGCTCTTCAGGTTCTAAACAGAGATATAGTCTGCTCTTCAGACTCTAAACAGAGATATAGTCTGCTCTTCAGACTCTAAACAGAGCTATAGTCTGCTCTTCAGGTTCTAAACAGAGATATAGTCTGCTCTTCAGACTCTAAACAGAGATATAGTCTGCTCTTCAGACTCTAAACAGAGATATAGTCTGCTCTTCAGGCTATAAACAGAGATATAGCCTGCTCTTCAGGCTATAAACAGAGATATAGTCTGCTCTTCAGGCTCTAAACAGAGATATAGTCTGCTCTTCAGACTCTAAACAGAGATATAGTCTGCTCTTCAGACTCTAAACAGAGATATAGCCTGCTCTTCAGGCTATAAACAGAGATATAGTCTGCTCTTCAGGCTCTAAACAGAGATATAGTCTGCTCTTCAGACTCTAAACAGAGATATAGTCTGCTCTGCAGGCTATAAACAGAGATATAGCATGCTCTTCAGACTCTAAACAGAGATATAGTCTGCTCTTCAGGCTCTAAACAGAGATATAGTCTGCTCTTCAGGCTCTAAACAGAGATATAGTCTGCTCTTCATGCTCTAAACAGAGATATAGTCTGCTCTTCATGCTCTAAACAGAGATATAGTCTGCTCTTCAGGCTATAAACAGAGATATAGTCTGCTCTTCAGGCTCTAAACAGAGATATAGTCTGCTCTGCAGGCTCTAAACAGAGATATAGTCAGCTCTTCAGACTCTAAACAAAGATATAGCCTGCTCTTCAGGCTATAAACAGAGATATAGTCTGCTCTTCAGGCTCTAAACAGAGATATAGTCTGCTCTTCAGACTCTAAACAGAGATATAACCTGCTCTTCAGGCTATAAACAGAGATATAGTCTGCTCTTCAGGCTCTAAACAGAGATATAGTCTGCTCTTCAGACTCTAAACAGAGATATAGTCTGCTCTTCATGCTCTAAACAGAGATATAGTCTGCTCTGCAGGCTCTAAACAGAGATATAGTCTGCTCTTCAGGATCTAAGCAGAGATATAGCCTGCTCTTCAGGCTCTAAACAGAGATATAGTCTGCTCTTCAGGTTCTAAACAGAGATATAGTCTGCTCTTCAGACTCTAAACAGAGATATAGTCTGCTCTTCAGACTCTAAACAGAGCTATAGTCTGCTCTTCAGGTTCTAAACAGAGATATAGTCTGCTCTTCACACTCTAAACAGAGATCTAGTCTGCTCTTCAGACTCTAAACAGAGATATAGTCTGCTCTTCAGACTCTAAACAGAGATATAGTCTGCTCTTCAGACTCTAAACAGAGATATAGTCTGCTCTTCAGACTCTAAACAGAGATATAGTCTGCTCTTCAGGTTCTAAACAGAGATATAGTCTGCTCTTCAGACTCTAAACAGAGATATAGTCTGCTCTTCAGACTCTAAACAGAGATATAGTCTGCTCTTCATGCTCTAAACAGAGATATAGTCTGCTCTTCATGCTCTAAACAGAGATATAGTCTGCTCTTCATGCTCTAAACAGAGATATAGTCTGCTCTTCAGACTCTAAACAGAGATATAGTCTGCTCTTCAAGCTCTAAACAGAGATATAGCCTGCTCTTCAGGCTTTAAACAGAGATATAGCCTGCTCTTCAGGCTTTAAACAGAGATATAGCCTGCTCTTCAGGCTCTAAACAGAGATATAGTCTGCTCTTCAGGCTCTAAACAGAGATATAGCCTGCTCTTCAGGCTTTAAACAGAGATATAGTCTGCTCTTCAGGCTCTAAACAAAGATATAGTCTGCTCTTCAGACTCTAAACAGAGCTATAGTCTGCTCTTCAGACTCTATACAGAGCTATATTCTGCTCTTCAGACTCTAAACAGAGATATAGTCTGCTCTTCAGATTCTAAACAGAGATATAGTCTGCTCTTCAGGCTCTAAACAAAGATATAGTCTGCTCTTCAGGCTCTAAACAGAGATATAGTCTGCTCTTCAGGCTCTGAACAGAGATATAGTCTGCTCTTCAGGCTCTAAACAGAGATATAGTCTGCTCTTCAGGCTCTAAAGAGAGATATAGTCTGCTCTTCAGGCTCTAAACAGAGATATAGTCTGCTCTTCATGCTCTAAACACAGATATAGCCTGCTCTTCAGAAATATAGTCTGTTTTTCAGGCTCTAGGCTTATAAAGACAAATTATCCAATTGTCGTCAACCAGTCGTAATAAAAGTTGGATAAGTTGTTTGAATATGTTATTATGCAAATCAATAATGAACTAGTACTCGAAACGAAGACCTTTCGTTCAAATGTCGAAATCTTGATAATAGAGGATTGTTTTGCCTTGAATCATGAAGGACACGATACGAAGATTTGCACCACATGTACCCGATTCGTAAATGGTCGCCAAAACATCGGTTCGATTTCGTAACTATGACGTCATCGGTAACAAATTCAGATCCAAAGGTCGGCGTTAGCTTAGTGTGCCACGTGACCTTATAAGGTCATGAGGGGACACAAAAATAACGGTAGAATAAGCCATGAGATCCAATTTCTGTTGAGACAAAAGTGGCAGAAAATTTTTGCGTAGAATAGAAACGTTTTCCTATTTAAGTACCGTCTGAACAAAACGCCAAAACGATGAAATTGAAAACGACAAATCTAAAAGCACTCGTTACGTTTGCAAAGTCTTCGAATAAGTCTAGCCATCACTATGATCTGGGATGAGATAGTTTCACTTGCCCAATCAAAAAATAACTGATGACAACAGTAGTTTTTTGTTTATCTCATGACGAAAGAACAACAACAACTTAAAAAACAAAGTCTTGTCACTTTTTAATAAGTGTTGTTTTTCAAAGATCGTGATACAATTGACAACACCGAAAAAGATGGCGACTTGCACATTTAACCACAATTCTTTGAGTGCAGTAAATATTGTTTCTTGCAGAATTATTGGAAGATATGGGTTTAAAACGATCAACTTTGAAAGGAATGACGTTCTTGCTTACTTAAGGTAGTACTGGAGGCTGAGATCGAAATTTTTTTAAATTCGCTTTTAAACATGTTTTTGACAACATTTAGTGGTGCAGAACTCGAAAAAAATACTTAAAAATGTTTTTGAGTTCAGGGGGGGTGGGGAAATGAAATTTGATCTTTATGAACTGAAACAAAGAGGACTTGCTTTTCATACCAATACGAAGATTTAATCTCGGAGTCCGCAATCAGTCGATTAAATGTCGCTGACCTACACGCATTACGTTATTTGGCAAGATAACAGATATTCAAACACTTCGCAACCAAAATCTTTGAAGCGGACTCCGGCGGACTCCGAAATTATTTTTTTATTATAGGCTTGTGCACAATCACGCCAAATTTTGATCAAATCGATTGAAAAGAGAAAGAGATATGGAGGTTTAGGTCATTACACTGATGAAAATTTATCAAATTTTGGCCATATTACCTCAAATTACCGCTTTTTTAACCTAAATTTTTGTCTATTTCGACTTGCCAACACGTTCCCCCATGTTCTGATGAGCCATCGGTGAAAGGTCAGTGGTCAATAGTTATAACGTCTCCCCAAATATGGACAAAAAAGCTCTGTAACCCCTATTTTTAGTGTGGGGAAATAGCGCGGGAACGGGATTAACCAGTTCGCTTAGCAACGACGCATAAGGTGTCAAATCGCGGCATGTCAAATCACAACACCAATCTCAAGGTGTAAATTCTGTCAAAACTCGCTGTAGGAGAGCAATTACAAACGCATCGTCTTTCAGCCTCCATCTGTTTTATCTGCTGTTTTGGCGCGAACATTCATCCTTAGTTACCAAAGTTTGATCGCACAAATCTCGACAAGTATATAAAGCAGCGCTGTCAAAATTGGCATACGAACGTATTGTTA